>CM042411.1:29019586-29079586 GCA_023634145.1 Thymallus thymallus
AGTGAGTGAGTGAGTTTCTTGGCAATTTCTCGCATGGAATAGCCTTAATTTCTCAGAACAAGAATAGATTGACGAGTTTCAGAAGAAAGTCATTTGTTTCTGGCCATTTTGAGCCTGTAATCGAACCCACAAATGCTGATGCTCCACATACTCAACTAGTTTAAAGAAGGCCAGTTTTATTGTTTCTATAATCAGCACAACAGCTGTGCTAACATAATTGCAAATTGGTTTTCTAATGATCAATTAGCCTTTTAAAATGGTAGATTTGGATTAGCTAACACAACGTGCCATTGGAACACAGGAGTGATGGTTGCTGATAATGGGCCTCTGTACGCCTATATAGATTTTACATAAAAATCTGCCGTTTCCAGCTTCAATAGTCATTTACAACATTAACAATGTCTACACTGTATTTCTGATCAATTTGATGTTATTTTAATGGACCAAAAATGTGCTTTTCTTTCAAAAACAAGGACATTTCTAAGTGACAGGGCCGGCCCGTGGCATAGGCAGAATAGGCAAATGCTAGGGGTACCATCCATCCATAGGGGCGCCCAAATAAGTGAAGATTTGTATTTATAATTTATTTTGTATTTTTTGTATTTTATATTTTTCACCACGGCCCGGTGCATTAACCGCACCGGTGAGTGACACTGAACGTGAAACATGATAATTAGCATCAGTAGCCTTACTTCAGACGATGTCAAAAAGACCAAAGCCCTCTGGTGCCCAGGGAGGAAAAAGAAGAAGAGAAGAGGAGGAAAAACAGGATAATGTCAGAGGTCATGTGATGTGATGAATGAATAGTTTATCTAACTGCATAGTGGTTACCGTTGGAGCAGTGTTACTACTAGTAACACTAGTACTGGAGCTGGCACTCACACACATTACCTGGGCAAAAGAATCCAAAATGAACTGATAGACTCCATCAGAGCAAAAATACTGGAAACAATAGTATTTCTCCATTATTTTAGATTGCAGCCCTGATCTGAGTTATAAAGAACAGCTCTCTGTCATTGTCAGGATTGTGTTACTGGAAGACAAACCACAAATTAAAGAACGTATCATGGGCTTTCTTGTGGCAGAGGAGTCAACAGGGGAAAGTTTGTCATCTCTCATCCTCAAAAGGCTGGAGGAGCTGAACATCCCCTCTGAGGACTGCAGAGGACAGTCCTATGACAACGGAATAAAGGTGTTCAGGCTAGGCTGCTTCTACAGAGCTCAAGAGCCTTTCTTGTCCCATGCGGTGCCCACACTTTAAATCTGGTGGTAGCTGATGCTGCTAAGAGCTCACCAGATGCCATTGGCTACTTTGGATATTTAGTCAAATTATTCAAACTCTTCTCAGCCTCCACCCATAGATGGGATGTCCTCCCGAAACATGTCAAAACCACCCTGAAATCATGGTCAGAGACCAGGTGGGAAAGCAGGATAAACAGCATTCAGGCAGTAAGGTACCAGGCTGGACAAGAGGCTCTTCTGGAGGTGAGGGAATCTACTGCAGACCCTGTGGTGAAAGTTGAAGCCCAGTCTTTGGCTGAGGATACTGGATCCTACCGCTTTTCTATTTGCACAGTCATATGGTATGACATCCTCAACAAGATCCAGCATGTGAGTAAACTGATGCAGTCACCCTCTATGCAGCTAGATGTGGCTGTCGACTTGCTGAAGAAAACCAGAGATTGCCTTACCTGCTACAGAAACACTGGATTTTCTGATGCACAGACAACTGAAAAGGAAACGTGCGAGGAGATGAACGTGGAGGCTATACTCAAACAAAAGCGGTTGAGAACCAAAAAAAGGCATTTTGGTTATGAGGCTCCAGATGAGCCTATTGGTGAAGCATGTTTTGATGTGGTAGTGGATACAGTCCTCTCTTCACTTGATGAGAGATTTCAGAGCCTGGGAGAGGTGAAGGACACATTTGGAGTGCTCCTCAACTTCCCCAACATGTCAAAAGAAGAGTTGCTAGAGCACTGTCAAACCCTGAGCACTGCTCTAAGCCATGATGGACAGCCAGATATTGATGGCAGGGAACTTGCTGTGGAAATGCAAAACGTTCCACATTTGCCATCAAAAAACATGACAAACATGGAACTCTTGACCTTCCTGCACAAGAAGAAGCTGACAGAAATGTCCCTCAATATGTGGGTAGCTCTGAGAATCACTGCCACTCTTCCTGTTACAGTGGCTGCTGCTGAAAGGAGCTTCTCTAAGCTCAAACGGATTAAAACCTACCTGAGATCTACTACGGTGCAAGAACGACTCAGTGGACTTTCCATCATTAATATAAATCATGTGGTCTGACAACAGCTGTCTTATGATGATATCATAGATGACTTTGCTGCAAGAAAGGCAAGGCGAGTAAGGCTGTAGAACAATGCTACATTATGCATATTGCACTGAGGTTTCTGTAATATTTTTTGTGCAATACTCTTATTTATAATTGTCACTTGTTTGCTGCAAGAAAGGCAAGGCGCGTAAGGGTGTAAAAAGGTCTCGATAGATAGATAGATAGATAGATAGATAGATAGATAGATAGATAGATAGATAGATAGATAGATAGATAGATAGATAGATAGATAGATAGATAGATAGATAGATAGATAGATAGATAGATAGATAGATAGATAGATAGATAGATAGATAGATAGATAGATAGATAGATAGATAGATAGATAGATAGATAGATAGATAGATAGATATATAGATAGATAGATAGATAGATAGATAGATAGATAGATAGACAGACAGACAGACAGACAGACAGACAGACAGACAGACAGACAGACAGACAGACAGACAGACAGACAGACAGACAGACAGACAGACAGACAGACAGACAGACAGACAGACAGACAGACAGACAGACAGACAGACAGACAGACAGACAGACAGACAGACAGATAGATAGATAGATAGATAGATAGATAGATAGATAGATAGATAGATAGATAGATAGATAGATAGATAGATAGATAGATAGATAGATAGATAGATAGATAGATAGATAGATAGATCAGAGGGTGGGTGATGTTGTCCATGGTGGCCAGCAGTTTGGCCAGGATCCGTCTCTCCGCCACCTCCTCTAGAGTGTCAAGGCTAATCCTCAGAACAGAGCTAGTCTTCCTGATCAGCTTTTTACCCGAAAAAGTATCACCTGCCTTTATGTTGGCGCCCCCGCACACCACTGCAAAAAAGATGCCACTGTAATATAGTTTTTTTTTTTGCAATACTCTTATTTATATTGTATTTATAATACATTTTATGTCACTTGTTTCTTTAATACTGTTTTTATTTTGTTGGGGGTTTTTGTTTCTAAAATAAAGAAAATCTCACAGACTGTGTGAGTGTATGAACACAATGATTGGTGCTGGAATTGGCTGTGATGCAAGGGGCACCAGCTAGAATCTTGCCTAGGGCACCAAATTGGTAATTGCCGGCCCTGCTAGGTGACCCCAAACTTTTGAACGGTAGTGTACATATATCCATTGACTCTTGAAGAATTTAACTCATAAATGACTCATGAGCTTAGTTTAACTGTCACACTCCATGAGAACCCAAAATATAAGCTTGTTTTTCTCCAATGTTTGTAAACATTGTAAATGTAAACAAATACTGCATAGCCTCATAACGTGGTTAAAACAATAATGTTGATATCATGGATGGTCAGTCCTTGCAATCATAGCTCTGTCTATTAATCTGAGTGTGGTTACATTTCTCCAGGCCCATCCCTCCGCTTTCTACCAAAACAGAGGCAGGGCGACCGTTTTGTTTTTGTTTCATCAGTGGATTTGCCCTTTAAACAGCTGCATATTATCAAGATATCAAAGTGTCACCAACAAAAAGGTCAACAATAGGCCTATAGCAAATGCAGAATATGACATTCATTTTTCACATGTAAATTACACTTTTCAGTATTGATCAAAGCATGCCATTCCATGAGCGCAGCGTATATTTGAATCAATGAACCCAATCAGTCCTCCATGACAACAACATCATAAACAACAGATTAGGGATGGCTAATAAGTCCTTAGTTTTGGGGTCTTGCCTAGTTAAAACTATTAGCCTAATCTATATTTCCATTTTTCCAAGTCCTATACTTGAAGATCAAGTAATATAACATTTATTGGAATGACTGGAATTCATATAGACTTTGGTTTTTAATGTTAAGATATAATTTATTTGTATTATTATATGTAGTAGAAAGCGATGGGTTAGAAGAAGCCTACATAACCAATCCATAAAGTAACATGTAACATCCATATCTGGCCAGCTATGTAAACTTTAACATTGATTTATCCTGGAATAGATGTTGTTCAATTGGTAACATTGTCTTCTTCTAATGACTCTTAAGGGGAAAGTAATCTAAAAGTAACAGTTACATAAGTTACATTACTGATGACTATTTTGGACAGGTAACTAGTAACTGTAACCGATTACATTTAGAAAGTAACCTAGCCAACCCTGGATACAAGCATCCGTACGTTGTGTTGAAACAGTAGTGCTTTGAAAACTGCATCGGAGTGTCGGAGCTCAAGTATCAATCGTCCAATCACTACCTCCAGTTACTGCTAGAGGAATGAGCACCGTGCTCAACAATCAATTAGCACGCTATGAGTCATAATATCCATAAAACCTAGTGGTCAATCGTTTTTTCCAACATACATTTTTAGAAACACTTAAAATAAGGGCTGTGTTTCATGTAGGTTTACCCTGGCGTGAATTTTTGTCTCTAGGACAAGGTGACTTTTATCGATATATTCGCCTGTATTTACATCTCAAAAACGAAATGCTAATTAGCTGCTAATGTTGCTATCATAAAGAACTACAAATACCATGATGATCTGGATGAGTTTGGCAATCGAGGCAAAGGTAACAGTCTCTGGATTAACTATCTAATATTAGTTAAATGTAGTAATTCATAACTTGCCTAAATGACTTTAAATGGACAGTTCTGTGAACCGTCTTATGAAAGTTTTAAATTGACACCAAACCTGTTCGAGATGAAGTGCAGGAGGATGCAGGGACATGTATGATGTCTACTTTGATGCTAATTAGCATTTTCGAATATGAGAGTGAGAGACGAATATATTGATATAAGTCACCTTGTCGAAGAGAGATTTACACGGTTATCAAAACGTCACGCCAGGGTAATCCTACACGAAACACAGCCCTTATTTTAAGTTTCTAAAATCCTGTATGGGAAAAATTGCTTGGTTTTATTGTTATTATGACTCCTCCACTGTGGGACTCTATGTCTGCTAAGGTGGGTTAAAATGACAAATACAATTCAATGTAAGGGGCTTTATTGACATGGGAAACATTCAGTATGTGTACATTGCCAAAGCAAGTGAAATAAACAATAAACAATAGTGAGAAGACACATTGCACTCAAAACAGTTTCAAAAAGATAAAGACATTTCAAGTGTTATACAGTATGTAAAGTGTTTTAGCAATATGCACATACTTGTAGTGCTAATCGTGGAGGAAGATCAACAGATAAATATAGGTTCTATTTAAAATGGTGTTTGTTCTTCACTGGTTGCCTTTTTCTCATGGCAACAGGTCTGCTGGTCTGCTGTGAACATTGGTGTATCAATGTTTGATTTGTTTTCAAATTATTTGTGGGTCTGTGTGATCTGTGGGAAATAGCGTGGCTCATACATTTGTCAGGAGGTTAGAAGTGCACTGCCTTTCTTCTCTCAAGAGCAAAGTCTGCTTATAGTCCTTATTCTGCTCTGCATGCATTGTTTGGGGTTTTGCATTGAACACAAAATCTATTTTGTATCAATTGGGTGTTTGTCCCATTTTGTGAATTCTTGGTTGGTGAGCGGACCGCAGACCTGTGTGTGTTGAACGATACAATTTAACCAACACCTACTCCTGACAACTTAATGCCACACACCTCCTACACACACTGCGATGACAGACAGGCCGGTATGATACAAGATGGGATATTTCAAAGCATGATCTAGTATGCTGTTAGGCGTTGTGTGTCATTAAGCCTTCCAAGAAGCTGCCTACTCAAAGATATTAATGTAAAACTGAGGCCTCGTTAGGAGGGAGGGGGAAGAGAGGGAGAAGAGAGGGAGAAGAGAGGGAGGAGGGAGAGAGGAGGGAGGGAGGAGGGAGGGAGAAGAGAGAGAGGAGGGAGAGAGGAAGAGGGGGAAGAGAAAGAGGAGGGAGGGAGGGAGAATAGAGCGAGGAGGGAGAGAGGAGGGAGAGGGGAGGGAGGGGGAAGAGAGAGAGGAGGGAGGGAGGAGGGAGAGAGGAGGGAGGGAGGAGGGAGATGAGAGGGAGGAGGGAGGGAGTGAATTGTAGTGTGTAAGGTAAAGGGACTTTAGTTGAGCATTTGTAGAGTTGTCCCTGGTGCTGTCCCTGGTGCTGTCCCTGGTGCTGTCCCTGGTGCTGTCACTGGTGCTGTCACTGGTGCTGTCCCTGGTGCTGTCACTGGTGCTGACCAGAATAGGATTGGTTTATCAGAGGTTGCTGTCTGTGGGAGCTAATCTGATGGACCGTGCTGCTGCCTTGCCAGAGGTTGCTGTCCAGTACCTAAATTACAGCTCCCAGTTTGTCCCAGCAAGACACATCTGACCTGTTTACTTGGAAAAACATCCAATGGATGGTTGAGGGTTGCTGTCCATGTCCCTGTCCTATAGGCGGGATGGCAGGTGGAGTGTCCTCATCAGTATCACTTGATGGTCAACACAGTGTGATGTGAAGGAAGGGAGGGAGGGAGGAGGGTGTGATTGGAAAACAGCAGGATACTGCAACAATGGATGAGGACATCAATCTGCTAACTAGGACAAATGATTACAATAGTATTCTGTTGCTAATATGCAGTCCAACCAAGGTGCATGAAGTAAAGAAAGAATCCTACAGTGCATTCAGAAAGTATTCAGACCCCTTTTGTTTCGTTACAGCCTTATTCTAATATTGATTCAATAGTTTTTTCCCCTCATCAATCTACTCACAAAACCCCATCATGACAAAACAAAAACAGTATTCAGACCCTTTACTCAGTACTTTGTTGGAGCACCTTTGGCAGCGATTATTTTTAATACAGGTGCTAACATTTCTGTGTATATAGAGCTTGTGGATATAGAGCCTGTGAATATAGAGCCTGTGAATATAGAGCCTGTGGATATAGAGCCTGTGGATATAGAGCCTGTGAATATAGAGCCTGTGGACATAGAGCCTGTGAATATAGAGCCTGTGGATATAGAGCCTGCGGATATAGAGCCTGTGGATATAGAGCCTGCGGATATAGAGCCTGTGGATATAGAGCCTGTGAATATAGAGCCTGTGGATATAGAGCCTGTGGATATAGAGCCTGTGAATATAGAGCCTGTGGACATAGAGCCTGTGGACATAGAGCCTGTGGACATAGAGCCTGTGGATATAGAGCCTGTGAATTTAGAGCCTGTGGATATAGAGCCTGTGGATATAGAGCCTGTGGATATAGAGCCTGTGGATATAGAGCCTGTGAATATAGAGCCTGTGGATATAGAGCCTGCGGATATAGAGCCTGTGGATATAGAGCCTGCGGATATAGAGTCTGTGGATATAGAGCCTGTGGATATAGAGCCTGTGAATAAAGAGCCTGTGAATATACAGCCTGTGAATATAGAGCCTGTGGACATAGAGCCTGTGGACATAGAGCCTGTGGATATAGAGCCTGTGAATTTAGAGCCTGTGAATATAGAGCCTGTGAATATAGAGCCTGTGAATATTAAGCCTGCGGATATAGAGCCTGTGGATATATAGCCTATGGATATAGAGCCTGTGGATGTAGAGCCTGTGGATGTAGAGCCTGTGGATATAGAGCCTGTGAATATAGAGCCTGTGAATATAGAGCCTGTGGATATAGAGCCAGTGAATATAGAGCCTGTAGATATAGAGCCTGTGGATGTAGAGACTGTGAGTATAGAGCCTGTGAATATAGAGCCTGTGAATATAGAGCCTGTGGATATAGAGCCAGTGAATATAGAGCCTGTAGATATAGAGCCAGTGGATGTAGAGACTGTGAATATAGAGCCTGTGAATATAGAGCCTGTGGATATAGAGCCTATTAATATATAGCCTATTAATATATAGCCTGTGGATATAGAATCTCTGGATATAGAGCCTGTGGATATAGAGCCTATTAATATATAGCCTGTGGATATAGAATATCTGGATATAGAGCCTGTGGATATAGAGCCTATTAATATATAGCCTGTGGATACAGAGCCCAGAATGTTGCAGGTGGGCACAGCCGTCTTCTCCCAATTCATCCCATGATTTCAGCCATCTGTTCAAATTGCGAAAAGGCCATTTTCCCTCCTGCTATTATGTGCTGAAGCCTCTAAATGAGAGAGGACCCAAAATAGGCCAAGCATTTACCTGGGTTAAACAACAGAACGGTTTAACAACAGAATGGCAGAGAGGCAGGGAAGAAGTAAAAGAGAAATAACGAAAGGAGGGATGGAGAAAGAGAGTGACAAAGAAAGAGGGAGGGAGGGAGGGAGGGAGGGAGGGAGGGAGGGAGGGAGGGAGGGAGGGAGGGAGGGAGGGAGGGTGGCTACCCTGTGCCATTATGAGGCAAGAACACTGCTCACCAAATGACTCTGCCTAAATTGTTCTGTTCTCATCTCACAGCCCTAGTTCAGCCCCGCAGTGAGGCCTGGCAGTAAGTCAGTCAACACGTGTACTACATAATACACATACGTGTACTAGAGTCCACACACACACATGTACTAAATCACACATGTCTACTCTGTCACAGGCTAGGATGAGCTGAGGGTGCTTCCCTCCGCTAAAGGTCTATGTGTGCGTGTGCGTGCATTCGTGCGTGTGTGTGAGAGAGGGAGAGATGGAGAGACAGTAAAAGTGCTGTAAATGTCCTGGAGGGCAGGCAGCGTGCCACCCGTGATGCATTGGACTGACCGCACCACCCTCTGGAGAGCCATGTGGTTGAGGGTGGTGCAGTTGCCGTACCAGGCAGTGATGCAACCAGATAGGATGCTCTCAATGGTGCATCTGTAGAAGTTTGTGAGGGTCTTTGGGGCCATGCTGAATTTCATCAGCTGCCTTAGGTTGTAGAGGTGCTGTTGTGCCATTTCAGGTCCTCAGCGATGTGCACGCCAAGGAACTTGAAGCTTTTGACCCTCTCCAGTGCGGCCTCGTCGATGAGGTTGGGGGTGTTCTCTCTATGCTGTCTCCTATAGTCCACCATCAACCCCTTTGTTTTGTTGACGTTGAGGGGGAGGTTATTTTCCTGGCACCACTCTGTTCTCCGTTGTTGGTAATCAGGCCTACCACTGTAATGTCGTGAGCAAACTTGATGATTGAGTTGTGTGTGGCCACGTACAGTACAGTAGGTTTAAATAAGGCCATGCAGTATAGAAGACAGGCAGGTGTACTGTACAGTAGGTTTAAATAAGGCCATGCAGTATAGAAGTCAGGCAGGTGTACTGTACAGTAGGTTTAAATAAGGCCATGCAGTATAGAAGACAGGCAGGTGTACTGTACAGTAGGTTTAAATAAGGCCATGCAGTATAGAAGACAGGCAGGTGTACAGTACAGTAGGTTTAAATAAGGCCATGCAGTATAGAAGACAGGCAGGTGTACTGTACAGTAGGTTTCATCTCCCTGAGGAGATGTGGTGATTGTAACATTAGCATGCTAACTACTGTAGACAACTTGGCTAACGTACTGTGCGTAGGTTAGACTATTAGATAGCTAGATATACTAGCTGCTAATGTCATCCATAGCTAAATGTTTGGATTATTCATAGCTAGCTAGTTATCTACAATGTTTCCTCAAGTCCGACGCAGAGTTTTAATTGGCTGCCACCTCCTCCATCCTGATTAAGCAAAGCTTGCATTGCAGAACCGGTCACAGTCTCCTCCTTCTGCATTCTTTTCACACACACCACTTTGATAATAGTTATATTTGCACTTTGAAATGTCTTCCAACCATCATTGTTCAGTTTGTATTCACAGCTTGATTTGATTGGCCTATATTGACGCGAAGTGTGACATTTGATTTGATTGGCCTCCGACTAAACAATGATGAGCATTTTCTTCTCTGCCTCTGAGCGGCTCTCGCAAACTTTCCCTCATGACCTTCTATTATGTACAGCCTATAAAATTGCACTCTGTAACGGATGGTTTTAAAAAGTACAAAGTACAATCCCACTGGGCAGAAACTGATTGAATCAACGTTGTTTCACCTCAACTAAAAGATTCCATGTGATGATGTCAATGTGGAAAACTGATGTGTATCAATGTAAGGGATAATGTATCAATGTAAGGGATAATGTATCAATGTAAGGGATACTGTATCAATGTATGGGATACTGTATCAATGTAAGGGATACTGTATCAATGTATGGGATACTGTATCAATGTAAGGGATACTGTATCAATGTATGGGATAATGTATCAATGTATGGGATAATGTATCAATGTAAGGGATACTGTATCAATGTATGGGATAATGTATCAATGTAAGGGATACTGTATCAATGTATGGGATAATGTATCAATGTATGGGATAATGTATCAATGTAAGGGATACTGTATCAATGTATGGGATAATGTATCAATGTAAGGGATACTGTATCAATGTATGGGATAATGTATCAATGTAAGGGATAATGTGTCAATGTAAGGAATAATGTGTCAATGTAGGGGATAATGTATCAATGTATTGGATAATGTATTGATGTAAGGGATAATGTGTCAATGTAAGTGATAATGTATCAATGCAAGGGAATTGTGTCTCTTTTCACCCTACTTTTAATCTAAATCCAATGACAAGGGTGAATTTTTTAGTTGATTTCACATTGAATTCACGTTATTTGACAACTCAACCAAATGTAAATCAAATTTAGACGTTGAACAGACGTCTGTGCCCAGTTATTAAGTAAAAGCAAAATTACTGACTGAAAAGTACTTAAAAAAGGTTGTGGGTGGCAGGTAGCCTAGAAGCTAAGAATATTGGGCCAGTAACCATACGGTTGCTGGTTCAACTCCCTGAGCCGACTAGATGAAAAATCTGTCGATGTGCCCTTAAGCAAGGCACTTAACCCTAGTTGCTCTGGATAAGAGTGTCTGCTAAATGACTGGGTAGGAAGCATGTATAGAGAAAGAGAGGTTCTTTCATAGATTACAGTTTTTTACAATCACTTTGGCACTAATTTCAGAGCCTTGATGTCATTTTTCAAAACCCTAGACACAAAACTCACAACCGATGATCAAAATGCATATCTTTCAAAATTCGAACACTTTTTCCATTTGCTTGGATACAATACACATAAAGATAAGATCCTTTGTTAATTGAACTACAATGTGGAAGCCATATGTTTGCAGACTATTGCACACATGCTGAAAAGGCACCAGGTATCTCTACAACAGCTACAGTGGGGAGAACAAGTATTTGATACACTGCCAATTTTGCAGGTTTTCCTACTTACAAAGCATGTAGAAGTCTGTAATGTTTATCATAGGTACTCTTCAACTGTGAGTGACGGAATCTAAAACAAAAATCCAGAAAATCACATTGTATGATTTTTAAGTAATTAATTTGCATTTTATTGCATGACATAAGTATTTGATACATCTGAAAAGCAGAACTTAATATTTGGTACAGAAACCTTTGTTTGCAATTACAGAGATCATACGTTTCCTGTAGTTCTTGACCAGGTTTGCACACACTGCAGCAGGGATTTTGGCCAACTCCTCCATACAGATCCTTCAGGTTTCGGGGCTGTCGCTGGGCAATACGGACTTTCAGCTCCCTCCAAAGATTTTCTATTGGGTTCAGGTCTGGAGACTGGCTAGGCCACTCCAGGACCTTGAGATGCTTCTTACGGAGCCACTCCTTAATTGCCCTGGCTGTGTGTTTCGGGTCGTTGTCATGCTGGATGACCCAGCCACGACCCATCTTCAATGCTCTTACTGAGGGAAGGAGGTTGTTGGCCAAGATCTCGCGATACATGGCCCCATCCATCCTCCCCTCAATACGGTGCAGTCATCCTGTCCCCTTTGCAGAAAATTATCCCCAAAGAATGATGTTTCCACCTCCATGCTTCACGGTTGGGATGGTGTTCTTGGGGTTGTACTCATCCTTCTTCTTCCTCCAAACACGGCGAGTGGAGTTTAGACCAAAAACTCAATTTTCGTCTCATCAGACCACATGACCTTCTCCCATTCCTCCTCTGGATCATCCAGATGGTCATTGGCAAACTTCAGACGGGCCTGGACATGCGCTGGCTTGAGCAGGGGGACCTTGCGTGCGCTGCAGGATTTTAATCCATGACGGCGTAGTGTGTTACTAATGGTTTTGTTTGAGACTGTGGTCCCAGCTCTCTTCAGGACATTGACCAGGTCCTGCCGTGTAGTTCTGGGCTGATCCCTCACCTTCCTCATGATCATTGATGCCCCACGAGGTGAGATCTTGCATGGTGCCCCAGACCGAGGGAGATTGACCGTCATCTTGAACTTCTTCCATTTTCTAATAATTGCGCCAACAGTTGTTGCCTTCTCACCAAGCAGCTTGCCTATTGTCCTGTAGCCCATCCCAGCCTTGTGCAGGTCTACAATTTTATTCCTGATGTCCTTACACAGCTCTCTGGTCTTGGCCATTGTGGAGAGGTTGGAGTCTGTTTGATTGAGTGTGTGGACAGGTGTCTTTTATACAGGTAACGAGTTCAAACAGGTGCAGTTAATACAGGTAATGAGTGGAGAACAGGAGGGCTTCTTAAAGAAAAACTAACAGGTCTGTGAGAGCCGGAATTCTTACTGGTTGGTAGGTGATCAAATACTTATGTCATGCAATAAAATGCAAATTAATTATTTAAAAATCATACAATGTGATTTTCTGGATTTTTGTTTTAGATTCCGTCTCTCACAGTTGAAGTGTACCTATGATAAAAATTACAGACCTCTACATGCTTTGTAAGTAGGAAAACCTGCAAAATCGGCAGTGTATCAAATACTTGTTCTCCCCACTGTATACCGTGTGCCTTTTGAAATAAATGCAGACAGAGTGAAGCAACTGAGGACTGAGTATGGTATGTTGAGGTATGTTGAGGTATGTTCAGGTATGTTCAGGTATGTTCAGGTTCAAAATGCCTGCTTGGCATCATTGGAATAGGCTTGAAATGTAGAGTGTGTGAGTGTGTTTGTGTGTGAGCCTGCAGCATGAGTTTCTATTATCTATCTCTTCTGCTGCTCTGCACCCACTGATCGCTTTCATAATACCCAGCACACACCACACCTACACCACACACACACACACACACCACACACACACACACCACACACCACACACACACCACACACCACACACACACACACACACACACACCACACACACACACACCACACCACACACACCACACACACACACACACACACACACACACACACACCACACACCACACACACACACACCACACACCACACACACACACCACACACACCACACACACACCACACACCACACACACACCACACACACACACACACACACCACACACACCACACACCACACACCACACACCACACACCACACACCACACACCACACACACACCACACACCACACACCACACACACACCACACACCACACACACACACCACACACACCACACACACACCACACACACACACACACACACACACACCACACACACACACACACACCACACACACACCACACACACACCACACACACACACACACACCACACACCACACACCACACACCACACACCACACACCACACACACACACACCACACACCACACACACACACACCACACACACACACCACACACACACACACACACACCACACACCACACACCACACACCACACACCACACACCACACACCACACACACACACACCACACACCACACACACACACACCACACACACACACCACACACACACACACCACACACACCACACACACACACACAGAGACGTATAACAGCAGGGAAAAGACTCCTGTTGTGCCGACAACCTTCCTCCTCCACAGGGTCACCAGGAGAGCAAACCCAGCTCATATCCTCCTCCTCTTCCTCTTCCTACCCTCCCTCCCTCCCTTTCAATCCTCACTCCCGTCATCCATCCCCCAGATCATAGCCTTCTCCGACTCCTCCTCTTCTCCCTCCTTCCCTCACTCCACCCCTTCATCCATACCACCTCCAACTCCTCCTCCCCTTCTGTCCGCTCCTCCCATCCTTACCTTCATTCCTGACCATATCTACTTCAAGTTCTCTTGAAGATGGGGCCGACGGAGATGACAGCATCACGATTAGGAAACTCTGCAATATTTAGTTTTTTTATGTAATTATTTTTTACATTATTAAATCAGGATATGTTTTGTGTTATTACATACAGCAAAAATAAAAACTTTTACAAGCATTTCGCTAAACCCACATTAACATCTGCTAAACACGTGGATGTGACCAATAAAATTTGATTTGATTTGAACTGCTCCTCTCCTCTCATCCATGTTTCCTCTCATCCATGTCTCCTCTCCTCCATGTCTCCTCTCCTTTCCTCTCCTCCATGTCTCCTCTCCTCTCCTCCATGTCTCCTCTCATCCATGTCTCCATTTCTCCTCTCCTCCATGTCTCCTCTCATCCATGTCTCCTCTCCTCCATGTCTCCTCTCCTCTCCTCCATGTCTCCTCTCATCCATGTCTACATGTCTACTCTCCTCCATGTCTCCTCTCCTCCATGTCTCCTCTCATCCATGTCTCCATGTCTCTTCTCCTCCATGTCTCCTCTCCTCCATGTCTCCTCTCCTCCATGTCTCCTCTCCTCTCCTCCATGTCTCCTCTCATCCATGTCTCCTCTCCTCCATGTCTCCTCTCCTCTCATCCATGTCTCCTCTCCTCCATGTCTCCTCTCCTCTCCTCCATGTCTCCTCTCCTCCATGTCTCCTCTCCTCCATGTCTCCTCTCCTCTCCTCCATGTCTCCTCTCCTCCATGTCTCCTCTCCTCCATGTCTCCTCTCCTCTCCTCCATGTCTCCTCTCCTCCATGTCTCCTCTCCTCCATGTCTCCTCTCCTCTCCTCCATGTCTCCTCTCCTCCATGTCTCCTCTCCTCCATGTCTCCTCTCCTCTCCTCCATGTCTTCTCTCCTCCATGTCTCCTCTCCTCCATGTCTTTCCCCGCCTCGTTCCCTCCCTTACCATACCTGCTTCTATCCCTCTGTTTCCCTCGTCTGCTCCCACTCCTCTCCTCTCCTCCTCCCCTCCCTCCATCCTTCAGGGCCCTCGCCCAGATTCATAGCCTCTGGTAACAGGAACCAGGGAAGAAGAGGAGGAGAAAGAGGTGGACGGGGAGGAGGTGGAGGAGGGAGAGGAGGAGTTTTAGATGTGATGAATATGTATGATAAGGAGCTTTGATGCTTTGGAGGTTTAAACATGGCTTGTTGTTGTTGAACTTAGTGACGTTGTTGTTGTGAACATTGTATTTATAGTAAGAGCTACTACTGTATGTTGATATTGGATGAATGGATGGATGGATAGCTGTTGGCCAGCTGGATGAATGGATGGATGGATAGCTGTTGGCCAGCTGGATGAATGGATGGATGGATAGCTGTTGGCCAGCTGGATGAATGGATGGATGGATAGCTGTTGGCCAGCTGGATGAATGGATGGATGGATAGCTGTTGGCCAGCTGGATGAATGGATGGATGGATAGCTGTTGGCCAGCTGGATGAATGGATGGATGGATGGATAGCTGTTGGCCAGCTGGATGAATTAATTAATGAATGGCTGCTGTCCTGCTGGCTGGCTGATGGATCCTAGCCTACATTCTCCAGTGCTGACTACTTTGTCACTAAACCCACCAGTAACAAACTCTATGTGAGGTAGCTAGCCTCCTAAACCCACCAGTAACAAACTCTATGTGAGGTAGCTAGCCTCCTAAAAGCACTCAGTAACAAACTCTATGTGAGGTAGCTAGCCTCCTAAACCCACCAGTAACAAACTCTATGTGAGGTAGCTAGCCTCCTAAACCCACCAGTAACAAACTCTATGTGAGGTAGCTAGCCTCCTAAAAGCACTCAGTAACAAACTCTATGTGAGGTAGCTAGCCTCCTAAACCCACCAGTAACAAACTCTATGTGAGGTAGCTAGCCTCCTAAACCCACCAGTAACAAACTCTATGTGAGGTAGCTAGCCTCCTAAACCCACCAGTAACAAACTCTATTTATTTATTAATCTTTATTTAACTAGGCAAGTCAGTTAAGAACAAAGTCTTATTTATAATGACTGCCTACACCTGCCAAAATCAGACAACGCTGGCCCAATTGTGCGCCGCCCTATGGGACTCCCAATCACAAATGGTTGAACCAGGGTGTCTCGAGCACTGAGATGCAGTGCCTTAGACTTGGGAGTCCATGTGCGGTAGCTAGCCTCCTTTCCTCATAGCTATTACCAATTTCCACTCCGTCCAGGGACGATGCATCACCCTCCCAACACAATTTAATTGTTTTAATGTTTTATTTATCCTTTATTTAACTAGGCAAGTCAGTTAAGAACAAATTCTTATTTACAATGACGGCCTACCTACGGGGTCAGCCATAGTAGTACGGCACCCCTGCAGCAAATTAGCGTTAAGTGCCTTGCTCAAGGACATAGACAGGTTTTTCACCTTGTCGGCTCAGGTATCGAACCATACCTGCCGCCTTAGTGAAGAGCCTTTGTTGCAGCTAACACCCTACTAGAGACAGACACTAACTGGAAGATACACAATATATACAAAAGTATGTGGACACCCCTTCAAATTAGTGGATTGGTGACAGGTGTATAAAATCGAGCACACAGCCAAGCAATCTCCATAGACATACATTGGCAGTAGAATGGCCTTCCTAAAGAGTTCAGTGACGTTCAACTTCATAGGATGCCACCTTTCCAACTAGTCAGTTTGTCAAATGTCTGCCCCTATAAACTGTAAGTGCTGTTATTGTGACGTGGAAAGGTCTAGGAGCAACAACGGCTCCACAGAACGGGACCGCCGAGTGCTGAAGTGCGTAACGCATAAGAACTGTTCGCTGGGAGCTTCATGAAATGGGTTTCCATGGCCGAGCAGCCGCACACAAGCCATAGATCACAGTACACAATGCCAAGCATCGGCGGGAGTGGTGTAAAGCTTGCCACCATTGGACTCTGGACTCTGGAGCAGTGGAAACATGTTCTCTGGAGGGATGAATCACGCTTTACCATCTGGCAGTCCGACGGACGAATCTGGGTTGGCGGATGTCAGGAGAAACGCTATCTCCCCCAATGCATAGTGCCAACTGTAAAGTTTGGTGGATGAGGAATAATGGTCTGGGGCTGTTTTTCACGGATCGGGCTAGGCCCCTTAGTTCCAATTCCCCTGTGTGCAAAGCAGGGTCCATACAGAAATGGTTTGTTGAGATCGGAGTTGAAGAACTTCACTAGCCTGCACAGAGCTCCAACCTCACTAATGCTCTTGTGGCTGAATGGAAGCAAGTCCCCACAGCAATGTTCCAACATCTAGTGGAAAGCCTTCTCAGAAGAGTGGAGGCTGTTATAGCAGCAAAGGGGGGACCAACTCCATATTAATGCCCATGATTTTGGAATGAGATGTTCCACATACTCCGAGCAGGTGTCCACATACTTTTGTTAATTTTGTGCATAGCTCTTCTCTTCTCAAGCACTGGACCAATGTTCCCAGGCAGTTTAGAAATGCCTCATTGGACCTATGTTACCAATGTTCCCAGGCAGTTTAGAAATGCCTGATTGGACCAATGTTCCTAGGCAGTTTAGAAATGCCTGATTGGACCAATGTTCCCAGACAGTTTAGAAATCCCTGATTGGACCAATGTTCCCAGGCAGTTTAGAAATGCCTGGTTGGACCAATGTCCCCAAGCCGTTTACAAAATGCCTGATTGGACCATTGTTCCCAGGCAGCACAGAATTGCCTGATTGGACCTTTGTTCCCAAGCCGTTTAGAAATGCCTGATTGGACCAAAGTCCCCAGGCAGTTTAGAAATGCTTGATTGGACCAAAGTCCCCAGGCAGTTTAGAAATTCTTGATTGGACCATCGATTCCAGGCAGTTTAGAAATGCCTGATTGGACCATTGTTCCCAGGCAGTTTAGAAATGCCTGATTGGACCAATGTTCCCAGGCAGTTTAGAAATGCCTGATTGGACCAATGTTCCCAGGCAGTTTAGAAATGCCTGATTGGACCAATGTTCCCAGGCAGTTTAGAAATGCCTGATTGGACCAATGTTCCCAGGCAGTTTAGAAATGCCTGATTGCACCATTGATTCCAGGCAGTTTAGAAAGGCTTTGTATTTGTCCTCCTCATAAGTCAATACCAGAGGCTGTTTCAAGAGATGATAGTAGGTTCTCTATGGTAGGAGGGAATAAAGATGACAGCTAACTATATCCTCGGAGGGTTAAAGAAGAGAATAAAAATACAACATGCAACATGAGGAGACAGCTTGACAACTAAAGTGGGAAAGGAAAATATTAACTCAAAGACGCTTGATGGTTTCCCGGTAAAGCTTGTTATGCTGAGGCTCTGAATCAAAGTAAGAGTAGGGTGGTGTGTGTGTGTGAGAGAGAGAGAGAGAGAGAGAGAGAGAGAGAGAGAGAGAGAGAGAGAGGAGAGAGAGAGAGAGAGAGAGAGAGAGAGAGAGAGAGAGAGAGAGAGAGAGAGAGAGAGAGAGAGAGAGAGAGAGAGAGAGAGAGAGAGAGAGAGAGAGAGAGAGAGAGAGAGAGAGAGAGAGAGAGAGAGAGAGAGAGAAAAAGACAAAAGACTGACAGAGACATTGCTGGTATAGAGAGATGCAGTCTGGGAAACAGTGAGCTGTGACAGCTTCAATCCATTTCTCCTTAATCTACTAAGTCTACTTTTTCACACATGAGAGAGAAAACATCATCAAACATTCAAAACAAAGTCTAGTTCTTCTGGCTTCAATACAGTCACTACCAAGGAGGCTTCAGTACTAGTCAGAAGTCCTTTTGTTTTTGAATACGTTTTTTTATTTGATTTTGGAACGACACAAAGCTGTGTGTGTTTGAGAAGACATTCATGTGATTTTCTCTATGTTCCTAATGTAAACTCAGCCAGGTCGTTCAAGAAGACGTTCATGTGATCTTCTCTATGTCCCTAATGTAAACTAAGTCAGGTCAATCAAGATGATATCATAATTGGACGTCTATCCATGTCCCGAGGACGTCTATCCATGTCCTGAGGACCTCTCTCCACGTCCTGAGGACGTCTATCTATGTCGGGACATTCCTTCAAAACAGGCCACTAGGGGCAACAGTGAATGCTATTACCATCAAGTATTGTAAACATGGCAGGTGGATGAGTGCAACCCTATGACTTTGAATCAGAGGGTTGTGCCTTCAATCCCAGCAGTGAACACAGTTTTGTTTTATTGTTGGTGTCAGATGGGCTCATTTTCTAACTTGATCACTATTCATCAGAATAATTCTAGATGGTTCTTCTCTACCATTGATGGCCTGATATCTCCTATTTAACTGTTTGCGGCATATTTCAGAGATAAGATTAGGCTGGGCATCAGTCAAGCAAGACCTGATGAGAAGTTTGATGACACAGTGCCATCGGAAAGTATTCAGACCCCTTGACATTTGGATCACATGTTGTTACGTTACAGCCTTATTCTAAAATGGATCACATGTTGTTACGTTACAGCCTTATTCTAAAATGGATCACATGTTGTTACGTTACAGCCTTATTTCTACTTAGAAATCTACACACCCCATAATGACCAAGCGATAAGAGAAACACCTTATTTACATATGTATTCAGACCCTTTGCAATGAGACTCAAATTGATCTCAGGTGCATCCTGTTTCCATTGATCATCCTTGAGATATTTCTACAACTTGATTGGAGTCCACCTGCGGTAAATTAAATTGATTGGACATGATTTGGAAAGGCACACACCTGTCTATATAAGGTCCCACAGTTGACAGTTCATGTCCGAGCAAAAACCAAGCCATGATGTCTAAGGAATTGTCCGTAGCGCTCCGAGACAGGATTGTTTTGAGGCACAGATCTGGGGAAGGGTACCAACACATTTCTGCAGCATTGAAGGTCCCCAAGAAGACAGTGGCCTCCATCATTCTTAAATGGAATAAGTTAGGAACCATTAAGACTCTTGTTAAATCAACACTACCACATAATATAACATATGGTCCCACTCTCCAGAGTGTAAACACTACTGATTCTAATGTTAATGTAACACTCCATAATGTACAACATTAAGATTGCATTACATTTGCAAATGAGAGATGGAGAAAGAGAGAGAGGGAGATGGACTGGGGGACAGAGGGTCAGAGAGAAAGAGAGAGAGAGAGAGACAGAGAGAGAGAGAGAGAGAGAGAGAGAGAGAGAGAGAGAGAGAGAGAGAGAGAGAGGCTCCTGGGGTAAACATTAATTTACTGTCCCTAATATTCTGTGGCAATGGGATTGAAGTCATTTCAGCACAAACAAATTGGATCTCAGAGCCTCATTGCCGGTGACTCAAGTCTAGCTTAAAGCTACATAAGGCTACAGTAGAAGGGGTATGATGCAGGTACATTGAAATATTATTAATAGAGTAGGGAAAAACCCAAAACATTTTGACTTGAAAGTGAAGGTCCATTCTAGTCAGATTATTCCTACGGTAGCAGCCCCCAGCTCCTCTACCCAGAGAGGGTCACAGCTGAATCCTCCAATATGGTACTTCGCTAATGGGAAATCTGGGTGCCATGCACCAAAAGGGGAGAGAAGAGGAGTGAGGTGTTTCTGATTGATGTGGTAGAGGTGCTGCCGGGTGCAGCCAACCATCCAGATGATCAGAGCCTGTTCTGCCGGAAGGCCTCGGAAGCGCTGATACAGGAGGATGAGGAGCAGGACCGGGCGACAGGAGAAAGAGAGAGACAGTGGACAGAGATGAGCTCAGTGGCTCCCAAGAGAATTCTCTGCGGTTATAGTCACAGCCGTGTATATTCCCCCTCAATGTTATTGCACAGGAACTCATGGTGTGACTGTGGTTACGTACAGGAACTCATGGTGTGATTGTGGTAATGTAGAGGATCTCATGGTGTGATTGTGGTAATGTAGAGGATCTCATGGTGTGATTGTGGTAACATACAGGAACTCATGGTGTGATTGTGGTAACATACAGGAACTCATGGTGTGATTGTGGTAACATACAGGAACTCATGGTGTGATTGTGGTAACATACAGGAACTCATGGTGTGATTGTGGTTACGTACAGGAACTCATGGTGTGACTGTGGTTACGTACAGGAACTCATGGTGTGATTGTGGTAATGTAGAGGATCTCATGGTGTGATTGTGGTAATGTAGAGGATCTCATGGTGTGATTGTGGTAACATACAGGAACTCATGGTGTGATTGTGGTAACATACAGGAACTCATGGTGTGATTGTGGTAACATACAGGAACTCATGGTGTGATTGTGGTAACATACAGGAACTCATGGTGTGATTGTGGTTACGTACAGGAACTCATGGTGTGATTGTGGTTATGTACAGGAACTCATGGTGTGATTGTGGTAATGTAGAGGATCTCATGGTGTGATTGTGGTAATGTAGAGGATCTCATGGTGTGATTGTGGTAACATAGAGGAACTCATGGTGTGATTGTGGTAACATACAGGAACTCATGGTGTGATTGTGGTAACATACAGGAACTCATAGTGTGATTGTGGTAATGTAGAGGATCTCATGGTGTGATTGTGGTAACATACAGGAACTCATGGTGTGATTGTGGTAATGTAGAGGATCTCATGGTGTGATTGTGGTAATGTAGAGGATCTCATGGTGTGATTGTGGTAATGTAGAGGATCTCATGGTGTGATTGTGGTAATGTAGAGGATCTCATGGTGTGATTGTGGTAATGTAGAGGATCTCATGGTGTGATTGTGGTAACATACAGGAACTCATGGTGTGAGATATACATGGCGGAGGCTCAATCAAGCTAGTCGTCTTGACTACTTTTGTCGTAGAATTACAACATTAATGTTAACATGTTATATCACATTACTTTTAATTAGAATATATTCATATATTATTAGTCTGCGTCTGTGTGAAACTAAGATTAGCTTGGTGGAAATCTAAACATTGCATTCCATTCCATAATTAGTGTCTGTGTGAAAGTTGGTGCAGGGAGACCCAATCTCTAGTTTACATGCATCCCACATTGCAGATAAATACTGGACTCCATAAATTAAGGGAAAGACCCAGTGTCTATGTTGCATTAGTTTTTCTGTATAAACAAGCTGCAAATGAACTAGAGACAGATATTTGGCACCATGTAAATCTTGCTGTCTGTTGAATGAGCGCACAATATACCTTAATAAAAACCTTACCATAGTGTCACAGAATACATTAGAGGAAAAACTAAAAGAAATTAACTTATTCAAGAAAGATCAATTGTAATATATTATAAAAGAATAGAGTGATTTTTGTATAATTTTTTATATCTTCAACATAGAAATGCTACCAAAAAGAATGTACTGAATCTTGTGACAAATCACCCATGATTCACCAAACAATATTTTGAAAAGATTAAGCAAAGTACTTGAATCATGTTTTCATTCCAGTTTCCTCCATCTCCACTAACCAAAGATAACTGTATGAATTGTTTTTATATTAGTAATGTAAAATTAACAGCTGTACAGAAACACTCCAGGGTTGTATAGCAAACCAGTGGAGGTATACCAAACCTTTTTTGATATACTCAGAGGACCACTATTAGCATGTTTTAACCACTCCTACAAAACTGGTAGATTGTCAGATACTCAACAACAAGGTCTGGTTTCATTGAAAAAGGATACAAGTGGTAAATGTAAACATCCGGTCCATAAAGAAATTGGAGGCCCCTTAAACTTCAGTGTTGTGATGCAAAAATTCTAGCAAAATGCATAGCGCATAGAATTAAAAAGGTATTGTTTGATATTATTCAACCTAATCAGACAGGATTTTTACATGGACGATACATTGGAGATAAGATAAGACAGTGTAATACAATGACAAATCTTAGAAACCAGGCCTAGTTTTCATAGCTGACATTAAAAAGGCTTCTGATAAAGTACGACTGGAATTGATATATAAATGCCTGGACTATTTCAATTTTTTGGAGAATCTCTTATAAAATGGGTTATTAAAGTTATGTATAGTAACCATACAGGAGGAGTAAAACAAGGTTGTCCGCTATCAGCATATCTATTTATTATGGCCATAGAAATGTTAGCTATTAAAATCAGATCCAACAATAATATCAAGGGATTAGAAATCCAGGTCTTAAAAACAAAGGTGTCTTTGTACGCTGATGATTCATGTTTTCTATTAAATCCACAATTATAATCCCTTCACAGCCTCATAGAGGATCTAGATACTGTTTCTAACCTCTCTGGATTACAACCACATTATGATTAGTGTACTGTATTACGTATTGGATCACTAAAAAATACAACTTTTATGGGTGGCAGGTAGCCTAGCGGTTAGAGCGTTGGGCCAGTAACCGAAAGGTTTCTGGTTCAAATATATGAGCCGACAATGTGAAAAACCTTTATGTGTCCTTGAGCAAGGCACTTAACCCTCATTTGCTCCAGGGGTGATGTACTACTATGGCTGACCCTGTAGGTAGGCTGTCATTGCAAATAAGGAATGTAGTGAAGTAAAAGTAGAAGTCAAAAAGATAAATAGTAAAGTCAAGTACAGATAACAAACAAGACTACTTAAGTAGTACTTTAAAGTATTTTTACTTGAGTACTTTAAACCACTGGGTGAAAGCTATGACCCATTATTGATGTCACCTGTTTAGTTCACTCCAATCGTTGTAGATTAAGGGGGAGGAAACAGGTTCAAGAATAATTATTTAGCCTTGAACCAATTCAGACGTGGATTGTAGGTGCGTCCCATTCAGAGGGTGAAAGGGCAAGACATAATACTGAATTGCCTTTGAACTGGGAATGGTAGAGGTCTGCAACACTGCTGGGTTTTTCAGCTCAACAGATTCCCATGTGTATCAAGAACGGCCCACCACCCAGAGGACATCCAGCCAACCTGCGACACCTTGTAGAGTCCCGACGAATTGAGGTTGTTCTGGGGGTAAAAGGGGGTGCAACTCAATATTAGGAGGTTTTCCTATTGTTTTGTACACTCAGTTTATAAGCAATATAGTGCCATTCAGTACCTTTCAGTCCTTCCAGAGTGAAGGAGAGAAGACCTAGATGGGAATAATGATATGAGATTTCAAACTTGGTACCTGGCTGGTTCTCTTTGAAGTTCATTGGCTTAAGTGAGCTACTTAAATCTCACATTAACCCCAATGAGCAGTGAGTCTGTCTTTGAACTGAATAATTAATAATAAAAGAAGAAACAGGAGAACAAGGCTGTATCTGATCAGCTTCATTAAACCTGAATGCCATAAAGCGTCCATACTAAGGCTGTTCCATTTTCTTTATAGGATAAAGTGTACTACTATGCATAACATAGGGCTCTGGTCAAAAGTAGTGATCTATAGATGATAGATAGATAGGTACTTTATTGAGGGAATAGGGACTAGGGAACAGGGAATAGGGAATCATAGGGAACAGGGAATAGGGAATAGGGAATCATAGGGAATCATAGGGAACAGGGAATAGGGAATAGGGAAAAGAGAATAATAGGGAATCATAGGGAACAGGGAATATGGAATAGGGAATAGGGAATCATAGGGAATCATAGGGAATAGGGAATCATGGGGAAAAGGGAATCATAGGGAATAGGGAATCATAGGGAATAGGGAATCATAGGGAATCATAGGGAATAGGGAATCATAGGGAATAGGGAATAGGGAACCATAGGGAATATGGAATCATAGGGAAAAGGGAATAAGGAATATGGAATCATAGGGAATCATAGGGAATCATAGGGAATCATAGGGAATATGAAATCATAGGGAATAGGGAATCATAGGGAATAAGGAATCATAGGGAAAGGGGAATCATAGGGAATAGGGAATCATATGGAATAGGGAATCATAGGGAATAGGGATTCATAGGGCATAGGGAATCATAGGGAATAGGGAATCATAGGGAATAGGGAATCATGGGGAAAAGGGAATAAGGAATATGGAATCATAGGGAATCATAGGGAATAGGGAACCATAGGGAATAGAGAATCATAGGGAATAGAGAATCATAAGGAATACGGAATCATAGGGAATAGAGAATCATAGGGAATAGAGAATCATAAGGAATAGGGAATCATAGGGAATAGGGAATCATAGGGAATAGAGAATCATATGGAATAGTGAATCATAGGGAATAGGGAATTATAGTGAATCATAGGGAATAGGGAATAAGGAATAGGGAATAATAGGGAATAGGGAATCATATGGAATAGGGAATCATAGGGAATAGGGATTCATAGGGCATAGGGAATCATAGGGAATAGGGAATCATAGGGAATAGAGAATCATGGGGAAAAGGGAATAAGGAATATGGAATCATAGGGAATCATAGGGAATAGGGAATCATAGGGAATAGGGAATAGGGAACCATAGGGAATATGGAATCATAGGGAAAAGGGAATAAGGAATATGGAATCATAGGGAATAGGGAATCATAGGGAATCATAGGGAATCATAGGGAATATGAAATCATAGGGAATAGGGAATCATAGGGAATAAGGAATCATAGGGAAAGGGGAATCATAGGGAATAGGGAATCATATGGAATAGGGAATCATAGGGAATAGGGATTCATAGGGCATAGGGAATCATAGGGAATAGGGAATCATAGGGAATAGGGAATCATGGGGAAAAGGGAATAAGGAATATGGAATCATAGGGAATCATAGGGAATAGGGAACCATAGGGAATAGAGAATCATAGGGAATAGAGAATCATAAGGAATACGGAATCATAGGGAATAGAGAATCATAGGGAATAGAGAATCATAAGGAATAGGGAATCATAGGGAATAGGGAATCATAGGGAATAGAGAATCATATGGAATAGTGAATCATAGGGAATAGGGAATTATAGTGAATCATAGGGAATAGGGAATAAGGAATAGGGAATCATAGGGAATAGGGAATCATATGGAATAGGGAATCATAGGGAATAGGGATTCATAGGGCATAGGGAATCATAGGGAATAGGGAATCATAGGGAATAGAGAATCATGGGGAAAAGGGAATAAGGAATATGGAATCATAGGGAATCATAGGGAATATGGAATCATAGGGAATAGAGAACCATAAGGAATAGGGAATCATAGGGAATAGATAATCATAGGGAATAGAGAATCATATGGAATAGTGAATCATAGGGAATAGGGAATTATAGTGAATCATAGGGAATAGGGAATCATAGGGAATAGAGAATCATAGGGAATAGGGAATCATAGGGAATAGGGAATTATAGGGAATAGAGAATCATAGGGAATAGGGAATCATAGGGAATAGAGAATCATATGGAATAGTGAATCATAGGGAATAGGGAATTATAGTGAATCATAGGGAATAGGGAATCATAGGGAATAGAGAATCATAGGGAATAGGGAATCATAAGGAATAGGGAATCATAGGGAATAGGGAATCATAGGGAATAGAGAATCATATGGAATAGTGAATCATAGGGAATAGGGAATTATAGTGAATCATAGGGAATAGGGAATCATAGGGAATAGGGAATCATAGGGCATAGGGAATCATAGGGAATAGGGAATCATAGGGAATAGGGAATCATAGGGAATAGGGAATCATAGGGAATAGGGAATCATATGGAATAGGGAATCATAGGGGATAGGGAATCATAGGGGATAGGGAATCATAGGGAATAGGGAATCATAGGGAATAGGGAATCATAGGGAATAGGGAATCATAGGGAATAGAGAATCATAGGGAATAGGGAATCATAGGGAATAGGGAATTATAGGGAATAGAGAATCATAGGGAATAGGGAATCATAGGGAATAGAGAATCATATGGAATAGTGAATCATAGGGAATAGGGAATTATAGTGAATCATAGGGAATAGGGAATCATAGGGAATAGGGAATCATAGGGCATAGGGAATCATAGGGAATAGGGAATCATAGGGAATAGGGAATCATAGGGAATAGGGAATCATAGGGAATAGGGAATCATATGGAATAGGGAATCATAGGGGATAGGGAATCATAGGGGATAGGGAATCATAGGGGATAGAGAATCATAGGGAATAGGGAATCATAGGGGATAGGGAATCATAGGGAATAGAGAATCATAGGGAATAGGGAATCATAGGGAATAGAGAATCATAGGGGATAGGGAATCATAGGGGATAGAGAATCATAGGGAATAGGGAATCATAGGGGATAGGGAATCATAGGGAATAGAGAATCATAGGGGATAGGGAATCATAGGGGATAGAGAATCATAGGGAATAGGGAATCATAGGGGATAGGGAATCATAGGGGATAGGGAATCATAGGGGATAGGGAATCATAGGGGATAGAGAATCATAGGGAATAGGGAATCATAGGGGATAGGGAATCATAGGGGATAGGGAATCATAGGGGATAGGGAATCATAGGGAATAGGGAATCATAGGGGATAGGGAATCATAGGGAATAGGGAATCATAGGGGATAGAGAATCATAGGGAATAGGGAATCATAGGGGATAGGGAATCATAGGGGATAGAGAATCATAGGGGATAGGGAATCATAGGGGATAGAGAATCATAGGGAATAGGGAATCATAGGGGATAGGGAATCATAGGGGATAGGGAATCATAGGGGATAGGGAATCATAGGGAATAGGGAATCATAGGGGATAGGGAATCATAGGGGATAGAGAATCATAGGGGATAGGGAATCATAGGGGATAGAGAATCATAGGGGATAGAGAATCATAGGGGATAGGGAATCATATGGAATAGGGAATCATAGGGGATAGGGAATCATAGGGGATAGAGAATCATAGGGGATAGGGAATCATAGGGGATAGGGAATCATAGGGGATAGGGAATCATAGGGGATAGGGAATCATATGGAATAGGGAATCATATGGAATAGGGAATCATAGGGGATAGGGAATCATAGGGGATAGGGAATCATAGGGGATAGGGAATCATAGGGGATAGGGAATCATAGGGGATAGGGAATCATAGGGGATAGGGAATCATAAGGCTCTGGTCAAAAGTAGTGCACTATATTGTGAATAGGGTGCCATTTCAGACACGCTTTAACTCTGGGTTGAAGCTTTTATGTCATTAAATGTATAGCTAAATATTTGGCTCAATATGATATAGAATGTCATCAAGAGAAGACACATTATCATAGCAGTGTTACAGACAGGGTATTAAAAAAGGATATTGGTACTGATGTGTAATCTGGAACAATGATGATTAAAGATGCATTATCTTTCTAAATAAGATATAAAACATTAGAGATTAACTGTCGGAGGACTGTGTGTGTGTGTGTGTGTGTGTGGTGTGTGGTGTGTGGTGTCTGTGTGTGTGGTGTGTGGTGTGTGTGGTGTGTGGTGTCTGTGTGGTGTGTGTGGTGTGTGGTGTGTGTGTGTGTGGTGTGTGTGTGTGTGTGTGTGTGTGTGTGTGTGTGTGTGTGTGTGTGTGTGTGTGTGTGTGTGTGTGTGTGTGTGTGTGTGTAGAATAAAGTGTGTGGATTAATGTTGGCAGGAAATATAACTGGATGAAGCTAGTATTAGAATTCTCATTTCTATAATGACCGGCAGAGGTCTTATGTATGTTTTAATTTCTCCACACTGATGACAGACTGCACCATAGAATGAACAACAACTCTAAATTCTATCACGGATGAAAGTGCTTCTCAGTTCTCATCTCCTCCAAGATTCACTCATCTTTGAAAATACTGATGTTATGTTTGGTACTGAACAACAAAAATATAACGCAACATGAAACAATTTAAAAGATTTTACTGAGTTACAGTTTGTATAAGGAAATCAGTCAATTTAAATAAATTATTAGGTCCTAATCTGTGGATTTCACATGACTGGTAATACAGATATCCTAGCTAGCACAGTGAATCTGGGCCGATTCCGGCTGAGAGTCGGGGCACTCGGCTGAGAGTTAGACGTCTGGGCCGCCTTCGACAGCATTAGCCTACTTATGGTTAGGAAGCGGGGATTGAGCTCGGGACGATTCCAGTGTGAGTTATCTGGCCCAAATGTATTACCTGGGGCTCGGGCCGATTGTGGCTCCTCTCTGGCAGATGATTACACAGGCTGCTTTATATAATTAACATTTCATTATTTATTTATTTTTCCATATTTTCTCATTGTTTCTGTGATCAAAAAATATTAAATTATTTTAGAGTCTTTCCTGTTTAAGTAATATTTTAGTATTTTGATACTTTGTGCAAGGCAATTGATCAGTGTTAAAAACTTTGTGGATGGGGCCTCTTGAGTGGCGCTGCGGTCTAAGACATTGCATTGCATTGCAGTGCAAGCTGCATTGCTACAGATGCTGGTTCGATACCTGTCTGTGTCGCATTCTCAATGGGTGACATGTCTGTAGCTTCTGCCTCCCCATACCATAACCCCATACTATGGGGCACTCTGTTCACAATGTTGACATAAGCGAACCACTTGCTCACACAGAATGAAAATTCTCTGGCAAAGCTCTGGTGAACATTCCTGCAGTCAGCATGCCAATTGCACGCTCCCTCAAAACTTGTGGCATTGTGTTGTGTGACAAAACTGCACATTTTAGAGTGGCCTTTTATTGTTTCCAGCACAAGGTGCAACTGTGTAATAATCATGCTGTTTAATCAGCTTATTGATATGCCACACCTGTCAGGTGGATGGATTATCTTGGCAAAGGAGAAATGCTCACTAACAGGGATGTAAACACATTTGTGCACGAAAGTTGAGGGAAATAAGGATATTTTATTTTTTTTCAAATTCAATTTCACCAACATTTTGCATGTTGCATTTATATTTGTGTTCAGTGTAGCTGCAAAGACGAGAAATCAGCAACAAATGTTAGGAAGAAACCAACGTTTCCCGTTTTCATAACAACTGTGAATGAAAACCAATGTATGTGTGTGTGGGTGTGTGCATGCATGTGTGTGTGTTGTGTGTGTATTTGTGTGTGTACGTGTGTGTGTGTGCATTTGTGTGTGTTTTTGCGCATGTGTGTGTGCATGTGTGAGTGTTTTTCAGCGTTTGTGGGTGCATGTATGTGTGTGTGGGTGTTTCATAAAAAATTCCTGTGCGGCTGTTTATAGTGAATTAATACACCCAGGATGCCTCTGAGCTTGAGATATGTGAAGCAATTTGTCACCGGTATGTGTGTGTGCCTGTGTGTGTGTGTGTGTGTGTGTTTTTTTTGTGATATCCAAATGGTAGTTACAGTCTTGTCCCAATGTGGAAACTCCCGTATGGACTCGGGAGAGGTGAAGATCGAGAGCCATGCATCCTCCGAAACACAACCCCGCCAAGCTTCACTGCTTCTTGACACACTGCTCGCTTAATCCATAAGCCAGGTGCACCAATGTGTCGGAGGAAACACAGTACAGCTGGCGACTGTGTCAATGTGCATGCGCCAAACCCTCCCCTAACCCGGACGACGCTGGGCCAATTGTGCGCCGCCTCATGGGTCTCCCGGTTGCGACCCGGGATCGAACCTCGATCCTTGTGGGTACCAGAAGTCCTCATAAGGATAGTAAAACAAGGAAAATTGTGGACATTTTAGGGTTAGGGTTACATTTAGGGTTATAATTAAGGTTAGGGTTAGGGGTTACGGTTAGGTATAGTTTTAAGGTTAGGGTTAGTGGTTTGGGGTTAAGGTTAGGGTTAGTGGTTAGGGTTAAGGTTAGGGTTAGTGGTTAGGGAAAATTGGATTTTGGATGGGAATCATTTATTTGGTCCCCACAAGGATAACATCACAAAACTGTGTGTGTGTGTGTGTGTGTGTGTGTGTGTTTGTGTGTGTGTGTGTGTGTGTGTGTGTGTGTGTGTGTGTGTGTGTGTGTGTGTGTGTGTGTATATAATGCTTTGCTGTGAATTGGAACACATTCTATAATGCTGTGCTGTGAATTGTTGTCACAAGTATTCCCAGAATCCCTGGAAATAGCCCATGGAGATGGCTACTCAGAAAGATGCATGGAGGGAGAAGGCTCCCCTCTGAACTGTGTTTGCAAGTCTGTGTCAGCCATATTGACTTCACCAAACAAAATGTTTGAAATGTAAACAATAAGGAATACATTGAAACAATATTCAAATGAAAAAATACATCTCCATTGTTTCTTTGAAATTCCATACACCAGCATACCATGGCTTCTGTTTCCCTGAATTACCACCACAAAGTGTACAGTATGAATGACTAAAGTAGCATAGTTGATAACTGGTTATTGATACACTCATACTATTTAATTGAAATGTGTTGGTGAAATGTGTTGTTACTATTTTTTTTGTAATCTAAAATGTGTTGTGTTGCCATTGACAATTTGAACAACAATGTACAATTCACCTGCTGTTGAGAGGTTACCCTGCTGCTGAGGTAAGTACCCTGCTGCTGAGGTAAGTACCCTGCTGCTGAGGTAAGTACCCTGCACACTATATTTCTTTGCAACCCAGCCAGCAGTCTAAATCATGGCAGCCTTGAGTCACCATGCATAGCTTTCTGAAATGTTAGGCTGAGAAAATGATGAACAAATAGGCCTACCAATAAAAATGTATGCATTAGCTAAAGCAACGCTATAGGTTACATTGCCTGGCACAACAGAAAACCTATCATCCATTTGATAGGTAGCCGCATAGACATGTCGCAATTCCAGTACCATGGACAGCGATCGGTAGTTTATAGGCCTAGTTTGTAAGTGGCTGTCTGGCTGATGCATTCGAATGTGTTTTTCTTTTAGGTGGGCGAACTTTGACCTTACGGGGTCCAGAGAAACTGCATTATTGCCAGTGGTTATAATTCCAACCTGACAACACCTAGGCTAAATTAAGAAGTTTATTCTCAAACAGTGGAAATTATTAGAACGAGGGAAGTAACAAATGCGAGTATGCACAGCACGGGTTTGTTGTTGAAATCAAGCAATGTGACTCGCGCTGCTGCAGCAACTTAAACTGCGCAAGAGAAAATATTTTTTTTTTAAATAGAACCACACAAGGCAGTTGGACACGCCCTGCTGCTGAGCTGCTCGCGGCCGTTTGGAGAGATAGATGCAACCAGGTTGCAAAGAAATATAGGTTACCTGTACCTTAAGGCTGCTGGCTGGCAGCGATAATGTAATGGCTTGTACAGTCATTAAAGTTGGAAATGTAAACATTGCAGATTGTAAGATACATTTTCGATACAACATCATACTAATCAGAAACCAATATATATATATATATATATATATATATATATATTTAAATACAACAGTCCTGTATAGCGAACCTACATGACATGAGCCATCCTCGCGCTCTCCCAGCTTGGATAGAAAGTTGTTGTGTGTAAAACCAGTCTATTCATGTCATATAATACAGTCATTAGTCCCTCAAAAACAATATCTTACTAAGGATTGTTTCATTATGAAGTGTAGCCTACTATCTATAGCCATATACAGCATTTAGATGCGATTTATACACTTTTTATAAATATCACACATTAAATTGTCTAACAATTAGGAAAATGGTAGTCGGCTTGAGGATACATTGAGCAACTATTTATTGTAGAACTCAACAGGTTTTGTGTAGATAATAGCCTACAAAAATGGGCTGCAATCAAGGTCAATTAAATTAAATCCAACTTGAGAGACTCCCCTCATCTTCTGAAGTCCTGCTGAGACATTGCGTGTTATATTTCCATTGCTCTGCACACATCTGAAACAACATTGCAACCTGTAGGCCTAGCACTCGCGAACATAAACAAGGGGAAGGATGCTGTTACCATTAGACACGAGGGTTGCATGAACTTATAGCACACTTCACGATAACATAATGACATAAATTATCTTGATGAAGATGGTTACAAGTCTGGTGGGATACTACTGTACAGAGCTCGCAAACTGGACAGAAAAAAAATATACAAGAAGACAATAAGAACTAAGACGATAATACTTAGCTGTGGGAATTTGTTAAAAACGAGCATCTTCGAAGAATGTCTTTATAAACACATACAAAACTAGTTATAGGCTACACGTCTCTCTGGATACGTTTATTGTCACGAGCCCTATTAAATTCCAAACTGCACAAAGGAAGTGGACTTGGAGACGCACTGCCATTTCGCTCTGAGAACACCGAGTGTGTTTTGAGTGACGTTTCGTCTCCTTTCCTCCCGAGGAAGCAGCGACAGCCGACAACAGCTTACTGTGAATAGTATTATTTAGTCTAATTAATTTCGAAGCCAGAGGATCGATAAACAACATACATTTTTGAGAGTTGAGAGATAAATCCATAGGCAACATATCAACCGCCACGCCGAGACTTCGTGTCTCTCATTGGAGTGAACGCAGTGAAATAACGACTCTAACGCACTCGGTCAGATCAGGTGAATCATTTGCAAAGACAAAGGACTATCATTGATCTCACACCAACCGATAATAATGCCAACAGAAATACAAGCAAGTGGCTGCACATGTCAAACGACGTTTAGATTGTCAGGAATTCGCAGGTAAGATATGTATTTTAGATATTATTTTACAATGTAACCAACTGTCCTTTTCTTTACGCATCCAACCATATAGCTGTGGTATTTCGTGTTCATCTCATACAGTTACGTCTCAGCGCGGAGTGAAAGGAGTGCTTGTTGGTTTATGAGAAAATGTATCAACTGTCTAAATGCACATTGTCCACGCAAATTGACATGTAGGTTATGCGATCAAAACTGTAGGGTTGTGCTGTGGCTTTTAAGGTGACCAAATTGAGAGCGCGCACGTTCCGCATAGGCTGTGTTGTGCTTGTGTGTTGGAACGGCGCTGGTATCGGCTGATAGGATGCTAAGTGTTGTGCAATCACTGGTCGTTAAAGTCAGTGTCATTTAAAAAAAAAACTGGATTAGATAAGAACCGTTTAATTAGTTCGTTTATAGGCGCGTGAAACACTGAAAGTTACTTTTGGATTGCTTTTCGTTTCAGTGGGTTTTGAGGCGTGAGTGATTAAAGCATGTCTACACTAAATGCATCGCCGTAAGCATATAGTCTCAATACCTGAAGTGTAAATATGCACACATATGACACCTTTGTTGTAAATAATATAGCCATTATCCCTGTAGCTTTCAACATAGTGTACATACTGTACATCTTTAGTCATGACAATCAGAACTTTAAATGAGAGAGTGTTCTGATTCCAAATAGCATAATAGGGACTACTCTAAACTGCCGGAAATGAGAGGGAGAAGTGCTACATCGGAGTATTCATCTGGTGTTCCGTTGATCTTAAATTCTCTGAGGAAAGATGAAACAGACAGAATTTTTTGTCAACTCCCTTTCTCTCTTAAGTGAACTACTCACAAGATGATTAATTAATTATTATCAGTGAAGTGGCTGCGACAGAATCAAAGGAGTACAGTTTTGCTGGAGCACTGTTCAGTTCCGTCTCTCTCTCTCTCTCTCTCTCTCTCTCTCTGTCTCTCTCTCTCACTCTCTCTCTCTCTCTGTCAGATTTCTGTGATGTGTGTGTCGCCAAGAGGAAGTCAGAGGAGAGCAATTATAGTCAGGTTGTATCAGCAGGAGTCAGGCACTCTAATGGCTGGGATTACAGTGTACACCAGCAACACACACACACACACACACACCACATATCTACTCCCAGTGGATGGAAGGATGCTTCTCACTCAAAATGAACGGCAGCACTATTCAGAAATACTCATCTTCTCTCAGTTCTCTCAGATCTCTCTGTAACTCTCTGTGTCTCTCTGTATCTCTCAGATCTGTCTGTGTCTTTCTGTGTCTTTCTGTGTCTCTTGGTCTCTGTATCTCTCAGATCTCAGTGTCTCTCTGTGTCTCTGTGTGTCTCTCTCTCTGTCTCTCTGTGTCTCTCTCTGTCTCTCTGTGTCTCTCTCTGTCTATCTCTGTCTCTGTGTGTCTCTCTCTGTCTCTATGTGTCTCTCTCTCTGTCTCTCTGTCTCTCTCTATGTCTCTATGTGTCTCTCTCTGTCTCTGTGTGTCTCTCTCTGTCTCTCTCTGTCTCTGTGTGTCTCTCTCTGTCTCTCTCTATGTCTCTATGTGTCTCTCTCTGTCTCTCTGTCTCTCTCTATGTCTCTCTCTGTCTCTCTCTATGTCTCTATGTGTCTCTCTCTGTCTCTGTGTTTCTCTCTATGTCTCTATGTGTCTCTCTCTGTCTCTGTGTTTCTCTCTATGTCTCTCTGTCTCTCTCTATGTCTCTATGTGTCTCTCTCTGTCTCTGTGTTTCTCTCTCTGTCTCTCTGTCTCTCTCTATGTCTCTATGTGTCTCTCTCTGTCTCTCTGTCTCTCTCTATGTCTCTCTCTGTCTCTCTCTATGTCTCTATGTGTCTCTCTCTGTCTCTGTGTTTCTCTCTATGTCTCTCTGTCTCTCTCTATGTCTCTATGTGTCTCTCTCTGTCTCTGTGTTTCTCTCTCTGTCTCTCTGTCTCTCTCTATGTCTCTATGTGTCTCTCTCTGTGTGTGTGTCCGTATTTCTCTGTGTCCCTCTCTGTCTGATTGTGTCTCTGTGTCTCTGTGTGTGTGTGTGTGTGTGTGTCTCTCTGTGTGTGTGTGTCTCTCTATTTGTGTGTGTGTGTGTGTCTCTCTGTGTCTGTGTGTCTCTCTCAGTGTCTGTGTGTCTCTGTGTGTGTGTCTGTGTGTGTGTATGTGTGTGTCTCTCTCTGTGTGTGTGTGTGTGTGTTTGTGTGTGTGTGTGTGTGTGTGTGTGTGTGTGTGTGTGTGTGTGTGTGTGTGTGTGTGTATTGTGTGTGTGTTTAATGTGTTATTCTGCGTTGTACAGGAAGCGGAGACAACGAGGCTATCAGTGATGATGGTTCCTGATAACAGTTTAAGAAAAGATTAGGTTCTGGTGGACATTGTGTTTATGACATGGTGTTGGCAGTTTCCTTTGACGGTGGATCAATCTACAGTACATGTTCCCCATATGTGTATTAGCGGGTAAGATCATATTGTAGGACTACAGTAGTCTTTTAATAATGGGATAGGAGAGCAGTAAGAGAACCATTTAGGAATACGATTCATGTGTTTTGATTCAGGTTCTTTACCATTGGCATAGGAGCAGTACAGGGAACCGTTTTGGATGAAGATGATTCATTAAATATTTGATTCACATTCTTCACCATTGTTTTTAGAAGAACACCTGCCACACATGTCTTCTTCTTCTTCTTCTTCTTCTTCTTCTTCTTCTTCTTCTTCTTCTTCTTCTTCTCAGCTTCATGGTAGAATACTGATTTCTCAGTGATAAGTAGAGAGAGAGACAATCTTGTTGTCCGTCTTCATCGTCATAGCAGCAGATAAACCTGACAGATAAGACACATCAGTATTCTAATGCATCCTCTACGGCTGGCCTTGAGGTCAGGGGTCAGGTGGTTGATAGGCAGCAGGCTGACACAAGGAAATGGTTCCTGGCTGGCTGCTGGCTGCTGCCTGCTGTCTAATGGGGTTGTAGCCCGTAGCACAAGGCAGCCCTGTATCAGCATGTATCAGCCCTGCTAGTGGAGTGTTCAGGGTGAGTGGCCGTGGGCCCACTTGTACAGGCGGCATACTACTTACAGGTGGAGGTAGAAGCCCTCTTCTCATCTGTTGTGTTCTCCCTCATCAGCCACCAGCTGTCAGAAAACACAACAGCACCCAGGCATGTAGGCTACACATAGCTGATCTGTTGTGTTCTCCCTCATCAGCTGTCAGAAAACACAACAGCACCCAGGCATGTAGGCTACATATAGCTGATCTGTTGTGTTCTCCCTCATCAGCTGTCAGAAAACACAACAGCACCCAGGCATGTAGACTACACATAGTTGTGCTCACTGTCTCTGTCTCCCTCTCTTTGTATCATTCTCTCCCCCCCTTAACACACACACAATAGTCATATAAATACTTTTTCCATCAACATGGGCATGGTGGACTTATTGTGTCCTGAATCAAGCAGCCTCCCTTCACACAACTCATCTCCATCCATCAGCCAGCCTCCCTTCACACAACTCATCTCCATCCATCAGCCAGCCTCCTTTCACACAACTCATCTCCATACATCAGCCAGCCTCCTTCACACAACTCATCTCCACCCATCAGCCAGCCTCCTTCACACAACTCATCTCCATCCATCAGCCAGCCTCCCTTCACACAACTCATCTCCATCCATCAGCCAGCCTCCTTCACACAACTCATCTCCATCCATCAGCCAGCCTCCTTCACACAACTCATCTCCATCCATCAGCCAGCCTCCCTTCACACAGCTCATCTCCATCCATCAGCCAGCCTCCCTTCACACAACTTATCTCCATCCATTCATGCCTAAACCATAAACCTGTCTGCCTGTCTGGCTCCATGATAAAGCAGAAGACGTTTAGGCTGCTGTGCTAATCTACACACATCACTGGGAGGTAAAAGCATGCAGACAAAGTTGATTTCAATGGCTAGCTCTGTAACACACACACACACACACACACACACACACACACACACACACACACACACACACACACACACACACACACACACACGCACACACACACACACAAAGCTGATGGCTAGCTCTGTAAGTTGATCCGAGTTACATTGATAGAAATATACCAAACACTGAGTATGAAAGGTCTTTCAAATGTTGTGTGAAAAGGGAGGCTTGGGCTGCCTAGATGCTGTCAGTAGACTAATCCACGTCCCAAATGGCTCCCTATTCCCTACCGAGTGCACTGTTTCTGACCAGAGCCCTACGGGAGAAGAGGAATAGGGTGCCATTTGGGACACAGACTGGTGTGCCTGCTTGCCAGCTGTCTGTCTATTTACGAACATATTTTTATGGAAGAGTGAGTTAGACGTTATCATTCATCGATGTTCAATATGTGCAGATCAGCATTCAGCATCATCACTGTCTGAAGAGGGAACCATGATGATGATGAGGAGAGAACCATGATGAGGAGGAGGAGGGAACCATGATGATGAGGAGGGAACCATGATGATGAGGAGGGAACCATGATGATGAGGAGGAGGGAACCATGATGATGAGGAGAGAACCATGATGATGAGGAGGAGGGAACCATGATGATGAGGAGGGAACCATGATGATGAGGAGGGAACCATGATGATGAGGAGGAGGGAACCATGATGATGAGGAGGAGGGAACCATGATGATGAGGAGAGAACCATGATGAGGAGGAGGAGGGAACCATGATGATGAGGAGGGAACCATGATGAGGAGGAGGAGGGAACCATAATGAGGAGGAGGGAACCATGATGAGGAGGAGGGAACCATGATGACGAGGAGGAGGGAACCATGATGATGATAAGGAGGAAGAACTTTAACTAATTCAGACAAGCTGCTCTCTCGGTTGGGTTGAACAGGTGCTCTGAAGACCTCAAGGTGCGTCTGAAATGGCACCCCTCAGCTGCACTTGATATGGTCAGTGTTCAAAAAACAGCCACTACATCTCTGCCTTGGGGCAAATTTTATCTGCCGCATTACACTAGACAACAATACACTTCAACACACTACCAGATCCCCAGCATTCATCCAAGTGCATTGCCAAGGTACAATACTGTGGCTAATTCTAGCCCGAGTCTGGAGCACCTGAACAGTAGACTGAAGTAAGAATGTGATGGAACAATGAATGCGTCTAGAGACTGGAATAAAGGTAGCGTCAGGAAGGAAGGAATGAGGCATAACAACACCAGCATGGCGAGACAAAGCTAATCCAGGAAGGACCCCAGAGGAGCGTGTTGTGTTCAGGCATGCCCCAGTGCATCCTGGGAGCACGGTCCTGCTGGTTTATTCATGGGGGTGAACTATGTCGAACCCAGTGAGGAGCGAGGAGGGAGGAGCGAGGGAGAGAGGGAAGGAAGCATACCATTGGCTTGTAAAACCAATGGCACAGAATGATGGATCACCTGGGGTTTAGAGGTTACTGAAGACAGCAGCCACTCAGGGGAGAGAGAAGGAGAGGAGGGGGAGGAGGGGGAGATTAAATAGGAGCCACTTAGGACTCTAAACCTAGAGAGGGAGAGAGAGAGAGAGCGAGAGTGAGAGAGAGAGTGAGAGAAAGAGAGAGAGAGAGAGAGAGGGAGAGAGAGAGAGAGAGAGAGAGAGAGAGAGAGAGAGAGAGAGAGAGAGAGAGAGAGAGAGAGAGAGAGAGAGAGTGAGAGAGAGAGAGAGAGAGAGAGAGAGAGAGAGTGAGAGAGTGAGAGAGAGTGAGAGAGAGTGAGAGAGTGGGAGAGAGAGAGAGAGAGAGAGAGAGAGAATGAGAGTGAGAGGGTGAGAGTGAGAGAGTGAGAGAGAGAGAGAGAGAGAGAGAGAGAGAGAGAGAGAGAGAGAGAGAGAGAGAGAGAGAGAGAGAGAGAGAGAGAATAGGAGAGTCACTTGGGACTGAAAACCAATAGAGCAAGAAAATGCTGTAGTGAATGAGACATGGATGAAACCCTGGGTTTAGAAGGTCATTGGATACATAATCCATCTTCTCCTTAGATGATCATTCTACTGTGACAGACTGCTCCAGTTCCATAGGCAGCCAGCCAAGCAAACCAGACCTGCTCCACATCCCTTACTTCACCATCTCCTGTATGTCAGGCAGCTACATGCATAACATGGTAGTATGTAACATGCAAAAACATACAAAAAAAAGATGTTTAAGCTTCACAGAAAGTGAAAGGATAAACGTACATTGAAATAAATGCAAAGTTATCGAATAACATGTTTTTGTGTCACAGCACCTCGGTATTGGTAGTTGAACCACTGTATTGTCAGTATTAATAATCATGTCTCTTGTCATTGGCTGTAGCTTGATATTTGTGATTTGCTGTATTAGAGTGATTCAGCCAGACAGTGAGGTCAATGGGTCAGAACCATTGGAATTAATCTGCACTTTATCAGATTACATGTAATCAGATTAATCAAATCAAGGTTTTGTAGGTGCAAGGCAACTGCAACGCTCATTAAATCAGCCACACACACACACACCATCTCCCTGGATAGCTCCAGTACAGGTGGTGCCATCACCTATTATAAAAAATAAAGACATCTGGATAGAATATAGGGAAAAATGCAACCATTTTCTTTTTAATCTTCAACATAGAAATGCTACCAAAAAGAATTTACTAAAACTTGTTACAAATGGCGGAGTTACCCATGATTCACCAAACAATATTTTAAGCGTATGTTTTTGTGTTAGTCTCCTCCATCTCCACTAACCACAGTTAATTAATAATGTAAAGTTAACATCTGTTCAGAAAGACTCATGTGAAGGTGAAATTACAGAGGAGGAACTTCTTGATGCTATTAAAGCCTTTAAGTCCAGGAAAACTCCAGGGCCGGATGCCATACCAGTGGATGTATACCAAACCTTTTTTTATATACTCTGAAGACCTTTATTAGCATGTTTTAACCACTCCTATATAAATGGTAGATTATCGGACACTTAACAAGAAGGTCTGATTTCAATATTACTGACACAGGTTAAATATAAAGATCCAGTGTATAGTCCGTTGGTACTTAAATAACTATAATGCCAGATCAGTTGTTGTTTTGGGATATTATTACGGATGATAACCGTATCTCTGAGGGGGTACACATTCTAGTTATCAGATTTACATCTAAATGTTGTAAAAATTATATGATTCAATATTAAAATATTTGTGAGAAGATGAAAGGTGATTTTATTCTTCTAAATGAGAGAATTGTTTTGATAAGTATGCTTATGCTCAATCAGTAGCCCCGCCCACAGGAGCACAGACATTGGAGCAACTCGATGGAACGCCCCCTTTTGCCTGAGTGCTTATAAAGGACTCCTAACAAAATTTACCAGAGAACGTGGAGATGCTGATCCCTACGTTGAAATGGTGAATTTCTATTAGACCAAGTAGGCAGGATGGTAAGCCGGACGTTACGAATGGTTGAACAATAGGCCAGTACATTTCCGGGTAGCTACTGGCGTGTAAAATGGTTCTAGCCCTCTGAAACTCTCGAGTGAAGAAGATGGGAGACTACAAAGGAACATTCAGTCTGCAGCTGTTTAAGTACTGTTAACCTAGTAAACTCGACCGAGGACCACCACGTGTGTATCTTCGAATGATCCAGTCTAACGAAGACGAGAGGAGAACAAACTCTCACCACTGTGTGACACTTTGATGCATCCATTTTTAACGAACACTTTCAGAACTAGGAGCCGTTCTAACAGACACTCCACAGACTGATCGGGCATTAACAGAGCGAGACGACAAGGACATAAGCGTAAATATGTGTTGCATTTCTAAATCCGAATGAGCGGCTGTTAGGGTGCTAAATATCCATATTTACGATGAGCGTATTATTCAACTGTATGTACGAGTTGAATTCCTTTGTCTCTCCTCCTCCCGCTCTTTCTTTCCCGACCCCCTTTCTTTGTGTAACCAGCCGTCGTATCGGGTTAGTCCACTAGGGACTTTTCATGGCATGATTAGTAATCTATCTTGTTGTGTGTATGTAATTCTGTGTGATTATTTAGTTAGTTAGTAAATAAATAATTAAGCCAATTTGTGTATCGCTGATTCATCATGTAGACTAGGGTTCGTGCAGATATCCAAGTATTTTATGACTGATAGGTAACAATTAATTAATGACGGATTGATGACTGAAATGTAAGAGACCTTTATTATCTCTAAGAGTTATTTCTGAAAACGGAACTCATTAAATATACTTTTCCCTGGTGCCCCAGGTTACTAATGAGTTAATTTTTGCATGATTCAATGCAATTATGTAATAATTAAATGTTAGGTCATTGATTTGATAAAATAGCATTAACATTAACGATAGTCAAGACACGACACATCTCAGACTATATTTTAGCTTCTCACATGGTATTTTAGCTACTCGGACAGTATTTGAGCTTCTCAGATGGTATTTTAGCTTCTCAGATGGTATATTAGCTTCTCAGATGGTATTTTAGCATCTCAGGCGCTATTTTAGCTTCTCAGACGTTTGTTGGTCTCATCTATCGAGTCAGTAGATTTGTTCCAGGGCGACAGTGTTCTACGCACATACCAGTCATGCACTAGCTCTGGTCCAGGGTGTTATGTTAACCACTGTTGCTTGTACAAATTGCTAGGTAGCTAGTACACACTAACTAGCTAGTACAACACTAGCTAGTAAACACTAGCTCTAGTACAGACTAGCTAGCTAGTACACACTAACTAGCTAGTATAACACTAGTTAGCTAGCTAGCACACACTAGCTCTAGTACACATTAGCTAAATAGTACACACTAGCAAGTACACACTAACTAGCTAGTACAACACTAACTAGTTAGTACACACTAGCAAGTACCCATTAACTAACTAGTACACACTAACTACCTAGTACAACAGTAACTAGCTAGCTAGTAAAACATTAGCTAGCTAGCTAGTACAACACTAGCGCTAGTACAACACTTGCTCTAGTACAGCGTCTGTGGCGTAAGAAGGTGTCTGCTTCAGCCAGACCCTATTAACATACATCCATCCATTCCTCCTCCTCCTCCTCCTCCTCCTCCTCCTCCTCCTCCTCCTCCTCCTTTGTGTTTTATTTTTCTCTCTCTTTTGTTGGGAGGCTAAACAAGCTTTGGCAATGGGTGCACTAGTATCTATTGGGAGGGAGGCACACACATACACACACACACACACACACACACACACACACACACACACACACACACACACACACACACACACACATACATACACAGCCACACAAGAGTGAACACACACCTTGCCCTAGTGTTTAATTAAAATGTCTGTATTATCTACAGGGCATGCAGATTAAGCAGGTTCCAGAAAATGGGCTTTGTGTTTGTGTATGTATGTATGTATGTGTGTGTGTGTGTGTGTGTGTGTGTGTGTGTGTGTGTGTGTGTGTGTGTGTGTGTGTGTGTGTGTGTGTGTGTGTGTGTGTGTGTGTGTGTGTGTGTGTGTGTGTGTGTGTGTGTGTGTGTGTGTGTGTGTGTGTGTGTGTGTGTGTTGGTTCTTCTATCTTTGTGGGGATGTAAAAACCCCAAAAGTCCCCACAAGGATAGTAAAACAAGGAATATTCTCCCTCGTGGGGACATTTCACACGTCCCCATGAGGACATAGCTATTTTAAGTTTAGGGGTTAGGTTTAGGGTTAGGATTACAATTTGGGTTAGGCTTAAGAATTAGGTTTAGGATTCCGTTAAGGGTTAAAGTTTGGGTTAGGGTTATGGTTAGGGTTATGGTTAAGGTTTGGGATAGGGTTATGGTTATGGTTATGGTTATGGTTTGGGATAGGGTTATGGTTAGGGTTAGGGTTAGGATTAGGGTTGGGGTTAAGGTTTGAGATAGGGTAATGGTTAGGGTTAGAGTTAGGGTTAGGATTAGGGTTAGGGTTGGGGTTAAGGTTTGAGATAGGGTAATGGTTAGGGTTAGAGTTAGGGTTAGGATTAGGGTTAGGGTTGGGGTTAAGGTTTGAGATAGGGTTATGGTTAGGGTTAGGTTTAAGGTTTGGGATAGGGTTATGGTTATGGTTATGGTTATGGTTATGGTTTGGGATAGGGTTAGGATTAGGGTTAGGGTTGGGGTTAAGGTTTGAGATAGGGTTATGGTTAGGGTTAGGTTTAAGGTTTGGGATAGGGTTAGGGTTAGGGTTAGGATTAGGGTTAGAGTTAGGGTTAAGGTTTGGGATAGGGTAGAAAAATTAAATTAAATAACGAGTGCATGGCACTGTGATTAATCCATGCTCACGTCTTATGTCCATCAGCCATCCCCATCCACAACGCCTTGACTAAACCCCAAGCTTACTGTCCACAGCTCCCTAGCTAAACCCTAGCTTACCATCTACAAAGCCCTAGCTATACCCAAACCTACTGTCCACAGCTCACTAGCTAAACCCAAGCTTACTGTCCACAGCTCCCTAGCTAAACCCTAGCTTACCATCTACAAAGCCCTAGCTATACCCAAACCTACTGTCCACAGCTCACTAGCTAATCCCAAGCTTACCGTCTACAAAGCCCTAGCTATACCCAAACCTACTGTCCACAGCTCACTAGCTAATCCCAAGCTTACTGTCCACAGCTCCCTAGCTAAACCCTAGCTTACCGTCTACAAAGCCCTAGCTATACCCAAGCCTACCGTCCACAGCTTCCTAGCTAAGCCCAAGACTACTGTCCACAACACCGTCACTAAACTCAAGCCTACTGTCCACAACACCCTAGCTAAGCCCAAGCCTACTGTCCACAACACCATAGCTAAACCTTAGCATACCATCCACAGCTCCCTAGATAAACCCAAGCCTACTGTCAACAATGCCTTGTCTAAACCCTAGCCTACCTTCCACAACACCCTAGCTAAACCCCTAGCCTACCATCCACAGCTCCCTAGCTAAACCCAAGGCTACTGTCCACAATGCCCTAGCTAAACCATAGCCTACCGTCCACATCGCCCTAGCTAAGCCCAAACCTACCTTCCACAACACCCTAGCTAAAGCTTAGCATACCGTCCACAGCTCCCTAGCTAAACCCAAGTCTACTGTCAACAATGCCCTGGCTAAACTCTAGCCTACCGTCCACAATGGCCTAGCTAAACACAAGCCTACCGTCCACAACACCCTAGCTAAACACAAGCCTACCGTCCACAACACCCTAGCTAACCCTTAGCCTACTGGTAGGTTTTAGATAGATTCTTCTGGAAGTGTTAAAATCAGTGTTGTCTCTCGGTAGCCCAGTGTATTGCATTTTCACCACTGCTTCATTGAGATGGAAAACTGACTTTACTAACTTCTCTTATTTCCTCTCCTCTGCAGCTCTCATCCTGTTGAACACCATCAGTAGCTGCCACCTTCAGTGAGGTCCTCTTAAGCCACTTCCACTGACTCCTGAACCCTCGTTGCCATGGAGAACCTGAGTGAGCTTCAGAACCCGCTCCTTGACAAGAACAGCAAGCACATCGTCAACGGTTACGGTGGCGACTTCCCTAACAACCAGTACCAGGATAACATCATCAATTACTTTGTATCCGGCAGCAACGGCGGAGGAGGAGGTGAAGTTTACAATAACAACAGTACGGTGGCCCATGTGGGACACAACAACCCCAACGGCAAGACGAAAGCCCAACAACTTCTCAACGCCACCTCCCTCCATCTGGCAGTTGAGGCCTTCTACAGGCCTAACTTCATCCTGTACAAGGAGGAAGGGGGAGGCAGCAGCGGCGTCAAGGCCAAGGATTATAAGAGTGAGTGCTGCGAGACTACCTTCACAGAGAAGAAGGAGCGGGAGACATCTGCAGCGGAGGAGACCCCCGGCAGCACAGACGACCCTCAGGCCAAGCTGCTGGAGGACGGAGACAACGCCAAGATACAGACTGTGTCCTACGAGGTGGAGGAGGAGGAGTATGTGGAGTATGAGGTAAGGAAGAGGAAATATCTGCACTCTGTTGTATCCTCCTGTAGTTGATGAGCAAGTACATGAGCATGCACCTGGAGAATTGCTGGATGTGCGATTATAGATTTGTGGTTAAAAAATATAGAGTTTCATAGAAAGTAGAAAACGCTGTGCCTCCCTCCTCTCTAGCTCCCTGCTGGCTGGTGGGACCACACAACAAAACCAACATAGAGATATCCAGAGAGGTCTCTGGACACTAAACCTGACAACCATAAAGGTTTCCAGAGACCTCTCTGAACATAAATCATTACAGTATCTATATCAATATATTGTGTTTTTTATAGATAGGTATCTCTAGATAGTGTTTTGTTTAGAGAGGGATCTCTTGATAGTGTGTTGTTCAGATAGGGATCTCTACATATCGTGTTTTGTATAGATAGGGATTTCCATTGGATTCTCCAATTACATTGAATGAACTACAGGACAAAATACAAACCCTCCAACCCAAAAAGGTTGGAGGGCTCTGGCATCTTCCCCAATATTTGGAACCAAGGTCTGATCACCCCAATCCACAAAAGTGCAGAGAAATTCGACCCCAATAACTGCTGTGGGTCAACAGCAATCAGACACTTACATTTCCTCAGTGAAAGCAATGTCCTGAGGAAATGTCAAATTAGCTTTTTACCAAATTACCATACGACAGACCACGTGTTCACCCTGCACCCTCTTATTGACAAACAAACACATGAAAACAAGAGCAAAGACTTCTCATGCTTTGTTGATTTCAGCTTTTAATTCAAATTGGCAAGAGGGTCTGCTCTATAAATGTATGGAAAGCAGTGTTTGGGGAAAACATACATTATACAAACAACAATTGTGCGAAAAAAACAACAACACACATTTCTATCCACAGGGCCGTGGGGTGAGACAGGGATGCAGTTTGAGCCCCACTTTCTTCAACATTTACTTTATATCAATTAATTGGCGAGGGGACTAGAACAGTCTGTAGTACAGTAACACATAAATAATGGTGTTCCAAAAAAGGTCCATTTGCCAGGACCATAAATGCAAATTCCATCTAGACACTGTTGCCCTAGAGCACACAAAAAACTATACCTACCTTGACCTAAACATCAGCACCACAGGTGACTTCCACAAAGCTGTGAAAGCCATCAAAAGGAACATAACATTTGACATCCCAATTACGATCTGGCTAAAAATAGAACCCATTGCCCTTTATGGTTGTAAGGTCTGGGGTTCCGCTCACCAACCAAGAATTCACGAAATGGGACAAACCCTGAATTGAGACTGCATGCAGAATTCTGCAAAAACATCCTCTGTGTACAACATAAAACACAAAATTATGCTTGCAGAACAGAATTAGGATTACACCCGCTAATAATCAAAATCCAGAAAAGAGCTATTAAATTCTACAACCACCAAAGAAAAAATGGATTCTCAAATCTTCCATAACAAAGCCCTCATCTACAAAGAGATGAACCTGGAGAAGAGTCCCCTCTGCCGGCTGGTACGGGGACTCTGCTCACAGGTCAGGTCAGCAAAACATTTAGACCCAACCAAATCATGAGAAAACTAAAATATAATTATTTGACACATTGGAAAGAATCAATAAAAAACAGAGCAAACTTGAATGCTATTTGGCGCTAAACAGAGAGTACACAATGGCAGAATACCTGACCACTGTGACTGACTGAAATTAAGGAAAGCTTTGACTATGTACAGACTCAGTGAGCATAGCCTTGCTATGGAGAGAGGCTGCTGTAGGCAGACCTGGCCGTCAAGAGAAGACAGGCTAACCTCCTGCCAAATGTATGACCATATTAGAGACACATATTTCCCTCAGGTTAGAAATGCTTTTAGATATATGAGGTTAAGCGGAGAAATAAACATTATGTATTTTCATTCAGGCAGTTGACTAGCCTAATCTAAATTGTTCAGTTGAAGGGTCCTCATCAGAGCACAATGGCCGTGGTTTTCACTGTGATGAGTGTCTATGTTATAATGAAGGACAACTCTAAAGGGGATTTACTTTCAGCTCAGTAAAGATTATGATAATGATGAGGTAGTTTAGCACAACAAGATCTCATAGTTTCCCTTGGAAATTACAACACATTCATTCCAGGGTTAAAACAGAAAACAACTCAAAGGGTTAAGTTTAGGTTTTAATTCTGAGTGGTTAGGGCTATGGTTTGGGGAAGGCTTAAAACACTCTTACCATCAGGTATCATCGTTATTCTGCAGCTTGCAGCTTGCTAGATCATGGTGAACTGCTGTATCTCAGTGGTCTGAGTAGCGTGCTCTTGCTCCGAGCACCACGAGTTTGCTCCCAGTGCTGGGCAAATTTTCATTTTTTTGGTGAGCGCCAAGAAAGGCATATATACCAACGTTCTCAGGACCTTTTCAAATGTCGGAAATCGGCATCTATTTCTAGTGATCAGTCTGGTTTAGCACTGGCTTCATCTTACCTTTGTTGGTTATTCCAAGCAGGAAGCTAGTGATGACCAGAGACAGACTGGAATACATACTATGGGGCGGTTGCCAATGTTAGGTAGGCACCACATTAGAATGAGAATGTTAAAAAAGGACAGAGCTCTTAAATCCACAGAGTTTTTATCCACTGGCTACCCAGTATGGTAGCACAATGGAATGTTCAATTACTGAGAAAGGATTCTAGAGTTCTGGAACATTTTGAACATTCCCAATGTTTTAGCCAATATGGCTGTTGGTCCACACACCACATAATGTTGCTTTGGAACCTGGAATGCCAGTTCTCTTTCTTCTGATTTTGTGGTCACATGTACAGTAGATATGCTGAAGTCATGCTGTGGGTCTCTTTGATCTTGTAGATGAAACATGCAGAGCATTTGCAGATGTATCACAGATGTATCTGCTCATATGTAAACATCTCAGACGATCTGTGGAGGCCAGGGAAGGGAAGGGAAGAGCTATTCGTCAGCCATCTGCCACATGCCCAGAGCATAACATTTGCATTTACAGGCAGATAGGTTTTACATTTCGGAAATGGGACCTGCTCCAACTCCAACCTCTTGCTCCTGGTATGTTCTACTACACAGACACACCGACATATTCCAATGCAGATTACAATACAAACCAGAGCAGCTCCGAAATCAATACAGACAGACTATAATGAGCAATAGGTCTCTGGTCAAAAGGAGTGCACTATGTAGGGAATAGGGTGCCATTGGGGACACAGACACAGAAATACATTTCAATACAAGGAACGTCACCTGACCTAAAGGAACGTCATCTGACCTAAAGGAACGTCATCTGACCTAAAGGAACGTAACCTGACCTAAAGGAACGTCACCTGACCTAAAGGAACGTCACCTGACCTAAAGGAACGTAACCTGACCTAAAGGAACGTCATCTGACCTAAAGGAACGTAACCTGACCTAAAGGAACGTCACCTGACCTAAAGGAACGTAACCTGACCTAAAGGAACGTCACCTGACCTAAAGGAACGTAACCTGACCTTACGTCTTTAGAGAATCTAAAATGTGCTCGTTCCTCTCTCCACTGCTCACATTTCATTTCCTTCCCATCCTGATTGTCCATTATAGGGTGTGTCCCAAATGGCACCCTATTCCCTTTTTTCATAGGGCTCTAGTTAACAGTAGTGCACTATTTGGGACACATCCCAGTGAAATCTTTCAGGGATAGCCCCCCATTTCTCATTTAGAAGTAAATGATGAGCAAATCGTTCTGTGCCAGTTGTAATCTCTCAGATCATTTGGGCTGGCAGCGAGAAGGACGGTCTGTTGCATTTCAATGGCCTTCTCACCTACATCTATTGGTTATAGGGTCTGTGGAGAATCTGCATTGAAATAGCTTTTTAGTCCAAGACAAGGCTTAATCTTTGTCTGGGAAACCGGCCCCTAGTGTTGCGTTTCTGGCTGTTCCAGAAAAATGTGTTGTTGAGGACAATGTACTCAGGTTTTCCCAGGTAGCAATGAGTTTGATGCCTGATAACTCAGTGTAGCCTCAACACAGAATAGAGATCTGAGTACAAAATGCTCTCCTAAGAGAAAAATATTCTGCACATTTTCTTTGCTTCTCCATGATTCACACTCCCACACGGTCTCATAAGTTTATCATAAACACTCCCACACGGTCTCATACGTTTATCATAAACACTCCCACACGGTCTCATAAGTTTATCATAAACACTCCCACACGGTCTCATACGTTTATCATAAACACTCCCACACGGTCTCATAAGTTTATCATAAACACTCCCACACGATCTCATACGTTTATCATAAACACTCCCACACGGTCTCATACAGTTATCACAAACACTCCCACACGGTCTCATACAGTTATCACAAACACTCCCACACGGTCTCACACAGTTATCACAACACTCCCACACAGTGTCATACAGTTATCACAAACACTCCCACACGGTCTCATACAGTTATCACAAACACTCCCACACGGTCTCATACGGTTATCATAAACACTACCACACGGTCTCATACAGTTATCACAAACACTCCCACACGGTCTCATACGGTTATCATAAACACTACCACACGGTCTCATACAGTTATCACAAACAGTCCCACATGGTCTCATACAGTTATCACAAACACTCCCACACGGTCTCATACAGTTATCACAAACACTCCCACACGGTCTCATACAGTTATCACAAACACTCCCACACAGTGTCATACAGTTATCACAAACACTCCCACACAGTGTCATACAGTTATCACAAACACTCCCACACAGTGTCATACAGTTATCACAAACACTCCCACACGGTCTCATACAGTTATCTCAAACACTCCCACATGGTCTCATACAGTTATTCCAAACACTCCCACACGGTCTCATACAGTTATTCCAAACACTCCCACACAGTCTCATTGAGTTATCACAAACACTCCCACACGGTCTCATACAGTTATCACAAACACTCCCACACGGTCTCATACAGTTATCACAAACACTCCCACACGGTCTCATACAGTTATCACAAACACTCCCACGCGGTCTCATAGAGTTATCACAAACACTCCCACACGGTCTCATACAGTTATCACAAACACTCCCACACGGTCTCATAGAGTTATCACAAACACTCCCACACGGTCTCATACGGTTATCACAAACACTCCCACACGGTCTCATACGGTTATCATAAACACTCCCACACAGTGTCATACAGTTATCACAAACACTCCCACACGGTCTCATACAGTTATCTCAAACACTCCCACACGGTCTCATACAGTTATTCCAAACACTCCCACACGGTCTCATACAGTTATTCCAAACACTCCCACACGGTCTCATAGAGTTATCACAAACACTCCCACACGGTCTCATACAGTTATCACAAACACTCCCACACGGTCTCATACAGTTATCACAAACACTCCCACACGGTCTCATACAGTTATCACAAACACTCCCACACAGTGTCATACAGTTATCACAAACACTCCCACACGGTCTCATACAGTTATCACAAACACTCCCACACGGTCTCATACAGTTATCACAAACACTCCCACACGGTTATGGTAAAGTGGGCTCCGCTCCGCAGGTGCTTCAAAGACTATGTCTGTCTCTCTTTAGACAGACAGACAGAGTCTTTGAAGCACCGGAGAAGCGGAGCCCACTTTAGAGAGAGAGAGACAGACAGGGTCTTTGAAGCACCGGCGGAGCGGAGCTGACTTTTCCTTAACCATCTCCTGAGATGAAAAGACACAAATGATAATATACGCCATTTTGCAGACACTTTTATCCAAAGCAACTTACAGTCAAGCATGCGTACATTTTAGGCATGGGTAGTCCAGCTGTGTGATTAACTTCTATGTACATACCTGTTAGAAACAGAGTCTCCACCCTAACCAAAGCTGAAGAGAGTCAGTAGTTTATTTTCTCGCCGTCAGGAAACGTACTGTGTTCCCACTTACCTGGCCTTGTTTGTGAATAGATTTTATATAATAGGACATTCAAAAGTGTTTGTGTGAAATGTAATATAATATCTGCTGAGGTACTGAACATGAAGCTCCTTGCTCCTTTAGAAGTAAAGAATGTCAAGTATGTCACTTAGTAGAAAACCCTGTAGAATGATTTAACTCAGATCTGCATGCTGCAATGGTCTAAAACACATCTTTATTAAAGTTTCAAGACAGATGACGTTTTGATCCAAACAAATATTTTTTGGTCAGGTTCAACCACTTATTATTCTATAGAAGCGTCAATTAACATGCAGTGTTGCATGATGGGTACCTGTCACAACCGTCGTCTAGAGGGCCGGTCAGATTCTTGTCATCTCATCTCTTTTCTCTCCAGTCATGTCTGACACCGTCTCATTGGTTGAGAATGTCTTGTATGGCTCTCTGATTGGCTGATGTGAATATGTAATATGACTCTCTCTCTCTAATTGGTCTCTCCGGTCAGGTCTGACACCATGTGATTGGTTATGAATGTGTAATATGTCTGATGATTGGCTGTGAATGTAGAATATGTCTGATGATTGGCTAATATGGCTGCACTGACAGGACTGATATCCTATATAAAACGCCACTGTCAACAGCTAATCAATTACCTGCTAAATTATTAACCAAGCGTTTCTCTGTAATGCAGAGGCAATCTCAGTAAGTGTGTGTGTGTGTGTGTGTGTGTGTGTGTGTGTGTGTGTCTGTGTGTGTGTTACGCTAATCTCACTAGACAGGGCTGTAAATCTCAAGTGACGGTTTTTACTGGGCTGTTTATCATTACGTGCCTCTTAAATAGAGAGTTAAGACCAACGGCTACTCTCAGTTAACCCAAAACTAAAGTCTTGCGTAATTGGTCAGATGCTAGATTAGGTTCTGGGTCAAATCAAATCACATTTTATTTGTCACAACAGGTGTAACCTGTAATGTGAAATGCTTACTTACTTGCCCTTAACCAACAATGCAGAGTTAAAAGGTATGAAAAGATTAGCAATAAGAAGGAAATATTAAAACACAAAAAAATAACAATAACGAGGCTATATACAAGGAGTATCAGTACCGAGTCAATGTGCGGGGGTACAAGGTAGGTAATATGTACATAGGTAGGGGTAGATAATCAGGATAGATAATAAACAGAGTAGCAGCAGCGTATGTGATGAGTGGGAAAGAGTGTGAAAGTGAGTCTATCTGTGTATGTGTGTGTGTGTGTGTGTGTGTGTGTGTGTGTGTGTGTGTGTGTGTGTGTGTGTGTGTGTGTTGGAGTGTCAGTGTAGTATGTGTGAGACTGTGGGTGGAGTCCAGTGAGTGTGTATGGAGTCAGTGCAAAAAAAAGTGGGTCAATGCAAATATTCATCATTTTATGGCTTGGGGGTAGAAGCTGTTCAGGATCATTTTGGACCTAGACTTGGCGCTCCGGTACCGCTTGCCGTGCGGTAGCAGAGTGAATAGTCTTTCCCTTTCGGCCTCAGTGCTTTATCTGTAGAATAGAGACCAATACAAACATTTCTGTGAAAGGCTAATATCAGCAATAATATCAGTGATAATATCGGTCAACCGATTTATCTGGGCTCTATTAGCAGCTTCAGAAGGGGACATTTGTCCCATAGACTTGCCGTAGCTTGTAAAGATAAAGTGGATGGAGCTCTTCATTCCAGTTCCCATCCTCGTTCTATCACTTCCTGATTGAAGATCTCAACCCACTACAGCCCAACTCGACCCTCCGTTTCCTATAGTCCATGATCAGCTCTTTTGTCTTGTTGATGTTGAGTGTCATTGGGCTCCCGAGTGGCGCCGTGGTCTAAGACACTGCATCTCAGTGCTAGAGGCGTCACTACAGACACCCTGATTCAAATCCAGGCTGTATCACAACCGGCCGTGATTGGGTAGTCCCATTGGGCGCCGCACAATTGGCCCAGTGTCGTCCGAGTTTGGCGGGTGTAGGCCGTCATTGTAAATAAGAATTTGTTCTTAACTGACTTGCCAAGTTAAATAATATATTTTTTAGTCCAAGTGAGTGTCATGAGGCGCTAGTGACAGCACCGGAACTGTTGGTTATGTCATGCATTCTGTTGTTTATGACAGATCTACGGTTTCTGTTTACCTAGTCTGTCCACCAGATATTAACTGTTCTCTTGGAACGAGAGACTAGTGTTAGTCAATGTGATTGTGACCAATGTGTTGATTGGGTGAGTTTTCAGACAGTAACTTACAAACAGCTGTGGTGCTGGGGCCCATATAACCAACAAGTCAATCACTCTGTGATCACTGTGATCACACACTCACACACACGCACACACACACACACACACACGCACACACACAGACACAGACACAGACACACACACACACACACACACACACACACACACACACACACACACACACACACACACACACACACACACACACACACACACACACATCCCCTAACCCTAACCTGAACTCTAACCCTTACCCTAACCCTAACCTTAACCCAAAAACCTAACCTTAACCCTAAACCCTAGCTCCTTATCCTAAACTTAAAACTAACCCTAGCTCCTTATCCTAAACTTAAAACTAACCCTAGCTCCTTACCCTAAACCTAATGCTAACCCTAGCTCCTAACCCTTATCCTAACCCTAACCCTAGCTCCTAACCCTAATTCTATCCCTATCCCTAACACTAAGCTTAACCCTAAACCCTAAACCCCCTAGAAATAGCATTTGACCTCGTAGAGACTAACAACAACAACATGTGAACACTTGGTAACATTGTTGTTTGTTTACTATTCTTATGTGAACTTCTGGTCCCCACAAGTATAGTTAAACACGTCCATACACACACACACACACACTAAGATTAACACAGTGGTCCATGAGCACCCCACACACATAGCCGGTGAGCTGAGCCCAAATGAGTGTGTGTAAATCACCTTGCCTTATTAACAGCTCAATAAACCCCAGTGTTTTCATAACAGTCTGCTCCACTCCGGGCGTCCATCAAACTGCCTGATGAATTACCACCCGAGGACCCCACAGCCTCAGGACCATCAGGCAGTCAATCAGGTACCTGCCCTGGCATAACTTACACACCTCATCACAGGGTTGGAGAGAGACATCTATCTGACATTACAAACACACACACACACACACACACACACACACACACACACACACACACACACACTTAAAAAGCTCATCACAGGCAGGGATGGAGAGGAGACAGAAGACAGAGAGAGATGGAGGGAGGGAGCGTGGCGAGGATACATTAAAATACATGAGGCAGTCGTGCCTTTTGTCATTGTTATGGTGGCTATTTGTGCCTACCCTCAGACCGAAGGGTTAGACATCCTGGCAATGACATTCTTGTCACCTGTGTCTGTGAGTGTGTGTGTGTGATCACAGCTGGCCAGATCCCCTCAGACAGCAGGGCCAGATCCCCTCAGACAGCAGGGCCAGCAGGGCCAGATCCCCTCAGACAGCAGGGCCAGATCCCCTCAGACAGCAGGGCCAGATCCCCTCAGACAGCAGGGCCAGATCCCCTCAGACAGCAGGGCCAGATCCCCTCAGACAGCAGGGCCAGATCCCCTCAGACAGCAGGGCCAGATCCCTGCAGACAGCAGGGCCAGATCCCCTCAGACAGCAGGGCCAGATCTCCTCAGACAGCAGGGCCAGATCCCCTCAGACAGCAGGGCCAGATCCCCTCAGACAGCAGGGCCAGATCCCCTCAGACAGCAGGGCCAGATCTCCTCAGACAGTAGGGCCAGATCCCCTCAGACAGCAGGGCCAGATCCCTGCAGACAGCAGGGCCAGATCCCCTCAGACAGCAGGGCCAGATCCCCTCAGACAGCAGGGCCAGATGACCTGGTGGTGATATTCACGGGGTTTCCTTTGTAGCAGTCTAATGGCCCAGTGCAATTGGTTAGAAGATGCTATTGTGCACTTTGTTAATGGATCAGTCTGAGGGTAATACTATTTCTAAATGTAAGTGACCTATAATCTTTCAGTGACCTTTAACCTTCCAGTGACCTATAACCTTTCAGTGTTCTGGTGTTATTGTTTGTTGTTATTCACCCGGATTCAGAAAACTCCACGACAACATTGTGTTCAATTAACTTATTCACCCTCTAACCCACGTGTGTCAAACTCAATTCACAGAGGCCTACAGATTTTTACACCTCCCTTGTACTTGATTGATGAATTCATGAATAATTTAGGAACTCCCCTCACCTCTCCACCTCCCCTCACACCAGCTCTGACACTCGTTGGATGTGGTAGGGCTTGCAAACTATTACAGACTACAAAGGGAAACCCAGCCGCGAGCTGCCCAGTGACGCGAGCCTACCAGACGAGCTAAATGCCCTTAATGCTCGCTTCGAGGCAAACAACACTGAAGCAAGCATGAGAGCACCAGCTGTTATGGACAGCTGTGTGATCACTTACTCCATAGCCGATGTGAGCAAGACCTTTAAACAGGTCAACATTCACAAGGCCGCGGCCTAGATGGATTACCAGGGCGTATACTCAGAGCAACTGGCAACTCCCTGACTGAGTTGGTAATACCTACATGTTTCAAGCAAACCACCAAAGTCCCTGTGCCCAAAAATGCGAAGGTAACCTGCCTAAATAAATATTGCCCAATAGCACTCTCGTCTGTAGCCACGAAGTGCTTTGAAAGGCTGGTCATGGCTCACATCAACACCATCATCCCGGAAACCCTAGACCCACTCCAATTTGCATACCGCCCCAACAGATACACAGATAATGCAATCTCAATCACACTCCACACTGCCCTTTCCCACCTGGACAATAGGGACACCTATGTGAGAATGCTGTTCATTGACTACAGCTCAGCGTTCAACACCATAGTGCCCACAAAGCTCATCACTAAGCTAAGGAACCTGGTACTAAACACCTCCCTCTGCTACTGGATCCTGGACTTCCTGACGAGCCGCCTCCAGGTGGTAAGGGTAGGTAACAACACATCTGCTACACTGAACCTCAAAACCGGAGCCCATCAGGGGTGCGTGCTTAGAACAACCTCTCCCTCAATGTGAGCAAAGGGATGATCGTGGACTACAGGAAAAGGAGGGCCAAACAGGCCGCCATTTACATCGACAAGGCTAATTTATTTGCTCATTAACAACTTCTATCCCCAAGCTATAAGAGAGAGAGAGAGAGAGAGAGAGAGAGCAGCTTCTATCCCCAAGCTACAAGAGAGAGAGAGAGAGAGAGAGAGAGAGAGAGAGAGAGAGAGAGAGAGAGAGAGAGTGAGCAGCTTCTATCCCCAAGCTATAAGACTGAGTCTGACACCCCTGTTCTAAACAAATCATGTGTGTCTATTCATATCCACCATAACTATACTATACATACTGTACCCAGCATCTCATTTATTGTGTTCCCATTTGACCCAATGGAGAAGCTGGCTAAAAGTATCACTTGGATCAGTCTACTGCTGATGAACACACACACACACAGACACACACACACACACACACACACACAGGCAAAAAGACACACACACACATACACACACACTCCGATCTTGTACATAAACAGGCTTGATACAAGGGCCTACGGGACCTCATTAAAAATGTCACAATGTGTGTGTGTGTGTGTGTGTGTGTGTGTGTGTGTGTGTGTGTGTGTGTGTGTGTGTGTATGTGTGTGTGTGTGTGTGTGTGTGTGTGTGTGTGTGTGTGTGTGTGTGTGTGTGTGTGTGTGTGTGTGTGTGTGTGTGTGTGTGTGCGTCTGCATCTGCGTGTGCGTGTGCGTGTGTGTGTGAATACATAAGTCTAGTAAAGTTATCTCACATGTAAACCAAGTCTGTTGCCTTAGGTTTAGATGTTTTATTATCTCTCGCATTTGAACATGCTAATTACTTCTTCTCTACCTCTTGGGGTTTGTATTTTGAGAAAGTCATATTTTGCACCAATTGGATTCGTAACATATCACACGATTTGCGAAACTCTTAACGTATCACATGAAATGGATGACGTTGTACACAACTGGATGACGTAGTGCACAACCGGATGACGTAGTACACAACTGGATGACGTAGTGCACAACTGGATGACGTAGTCCACAACTGGATGACGTAGTGCACATCTGGATGACGTAGTGCACAACTGGATGACGTAGCGCACAACTGGATGACGTAGTACACAACTGGATGACGTAGTACACAACCTTGTGAGCATCACTTTCAAAATTACTGGCTGAAATTCTACAAAATCTGGAACACCATTTACATAGACTTCAGTCTAGGCATCGATCATCTTGAACCCTATTTACTAGTTAATAATCATGATTCCTGTAAAAGACAACAACGATAAAGCCTTTAATTAGTTTCTGTTTAGTTGCACTTGATTTAGCAGCAAAGTGTTCCTATTGAAACTATTTCATGTGTCTGAAGGTAAAACGCTCCGATCCCTGTCTACCAGATCAGAGGCAGTAGTGACGACCAGGGATGTTGTCTTGATAAATGTGTGAATTAGACCATTTTCCTGTCCTGTGACAGAGGAGAAGGAAGGAAGGAAGGAGTGACAGAAGGAAAGGAGGGAGGACAGAGCAACAGGGAGGGAAAGAAGGACAGAGAGACAGACAAAGAGAGTGAGGGAAGGAAGGAGAGATGGGGAGGGAGTGATGGAGTGACAGAGAGTAAAGAGAGGGAGGGAAAGGGGGAGGATGTGCGGGTGTGAAGTGCGCGTGTGATACAGCTCCTGGTATGAACAGTTGCTTGAAATGTTCCTTTCTTCATCTTCCAGTAGCAAGACAGAGCACACCCAGCTAGCACATAATGTTCTGACAACCATATATGTTTATTTGCGCTTGGTTGTCCTACGGTTATTTTATATACAACATTCCCAGAACGTTTTGGGAATGGTGCAGGATAGTTGCTTGGTTTTGGAACATTCTCAGCACATTTAAGGAACTTAAATAATTTCTTGGTATTTTTAATTTCTTTAACAGAACATTTCCAATAAGTTCAAACGTGGTTACATTTGATTTACATTTTGGTAATGTTCTAGGAACATTCTCCCACTGGTTTGACATTGGCAAATGTTTCAGAGAACATTAAGAAACAATGTTCTTCTGTGGGAATTTCAGTACTTCAGAATAACGTTTCCTACAGGTTTTCTACAGGTTACTAAAGAAAACTTTAGTAACGTTCAGAGAATGTTCTAGGAAAGTTATTTATATACAAAATATATACATTCCATTCTTAACATCAACAAAACTCTCTCTGTCCTCTATCTTGTTAAGTATTTTCAGGTGGGTTGGCCTCATCCAGTAATTGGCCATACCCGATCATAATGAGTGCTTATTTCCTTTGAAATGGAATCTGTTTGAATAGACTAAAATGAACAGCTTTGTATGAGTTAAAAAACATGGCATGCTAGCTTGATACTGGTTGCAAAGGGGACTAATTCCATGGTTAGAGAACAGAATATCATAGATCGATAGATAGATAGATAGATAGATAGATAGATAGATAGATAGATAGATAGATAGATAGATAGATAGATAGATAGATAGATAGATAGATAGATAGATAGATAGATAGATAGATAGATAGATAGATAGATAGATAGATAGATAGATAGATAGATAGATAGATAGATAGATAGATAGATAGATAGATAGATAGATAGATAGATAGATAGATAGATAGATAGATAGATAGATAGATAGATAGATAGATAGATACTTTATTGATCCCCGAGGGGGAAATTTCTTTGTCATAGGTAATCATGCAAACACAAAAATGTGTTTGCATGATTACTGCATAAGCAAATTAAATGATGTATGTCCTATCTGTGCTTGGAGTTCAAAACAGTTAAACTAAGCTAGCAGTGTTATTAAAATTATTTAGTTATATTTCAAGTATTGCAAACAGCATACAACCCTGCATCCCACTGCTGGCTTGCCTCTAAAGCTAAGCAGGGTTGGTTCTGGATGGGAGACCAAATGCTGCTGGAAGTGGTGTTGGAGGGCCAGTAGGTGGGACTCTGGTCTGAAGACATATATATGTATATATACCAATACCCAGGGCAGTGACTGCGGACATTACCCTATGTAGGGTGCTGTCTTTTGAATGGGAAGTTAAATTAGTGTCCTGACTCTCTGTGGTCACTAAAGATCCCATGGCACTTATCATGTGAATGAGTGATAACAGACCAGAGAGTTACTCATGAATGGATGGATGGATGCCTAATTGTTAAACTAGGTCCTAACACCCCAACAGTTCCAGGTCTATGTTGCCAACGGCACGACACCCAGGTGAGGCATTAAATAGTCTAATAGCCACCGGCAGGAAGGACCTCCTGTAGCGCTCTCTGGCACACCGTGGTGGGATCAGTCTGTGACTGAAGGTGCTCCTCTGCATCATAACCATGGCATGCAGAGGGTGGGTGACGTTGTCCATGAGGGCCAGCAGTTTGGCCAGGATCCGTCTCTCCGCCACCTCCTCTAGAGTGTCAAGGCTAATCCCCAGAACAGAGTTAGCCTTCCTGATCAGCTTATTTACCC
>CM042411.1:29082086-29497086 GCA_023634145.1 Thymallus thymallus
ACACACACAGGGTTAACACACACACACAAACACACACACACACACAGGGTTAACACACGCACACACACAAACACACACACACACACACACACACACACAGGGTTAACACACGCACACACATATTAAGCACCTTTCTTGGGGTTAACACCCCCACACACACCTGTCACTACCATGACATCACTGCTTTCTATATACACACCCACACACAGACAGGCTGTTGATGGCCAAGTCTATCTCAAGTGTGAAGTCTTATCGAAGGCTAAACATCCAGTCTCCTCATCTGTCTGTGCAACCACCGCAGACAGGCAGACAGGCAGATGGGCAGACAGACAGGCAGACAGGCAGACGGGCACACAGGCAGACAGACAGGCAGACATGCAGACAGACGGGCAGATGGGCAGACAGGCAGATGGGCAGACAGGCAGACGGGTAGACAGGCAGACAGACAGACAGACAGACAGACAGACAGACAGACAGACAGACAGACAGACAGACAGACAGACAGACAGACAGACAGACAGACAGACAGACAGACAAGCACAGGCAGGCTGGCAGGAAGGCAAGACAGGCAGACAGACAGACAGACAGACAGACCGGAAGGTAGGCAAGCAGGCTGGCAGGAAGGCAGACAGGCAGGCAGGCAGGCAGGCAGGCAAGACAGGCAGACAGACAGACCAGCAGGTAGGCAGGCAGATGGACAGACAGGCTTGCAAGCAGGCAGACAGACAGACAGACAGGCAGACTGACATACCGGCTGGCAATTAGGCAGGCAGGCAGACAGATAGACAGGTAGGTAGACAGGCAGATGGACAGACAGGCTGTCAGGTAGACAGGCAGCTAATTAAGTTCTTCCTCAGTAATTATAGGAAATCATGTAGTCTAGTGTTCATAGATTCCTCCAGCCTGTCAATCTACCCTGAGTGAAGCAGCAGAAAAGGGCATGGCAGGAAAAGGCAGATATGTAGGTGCCATTAACTTATACACATACTAAGTAATGTTGTGAGTAGCTTGCCCTACAATGTTCTAGAATTCACGGGCAGTCTTTTTATTTCAGAAGTTGATATAAAACATTTTTGAAATCAAATTCTGCTGACAGGTCCACAATAATTAGCCATAGTTTTTGCTTTCAGAAACTAACATTATTTTTCCAGATACAGCATAAATTACTGCTAAAGATTAAAACACCCTGCCAACACAGAAATTGACTGGTAGTTTATAGAGGCTACAGTAGGCCTATTGCTGTGTGATAGAGGCTACAGTAGGTATATTGCTGTGTGATAGAGGCTACAGTAGGCCTATTGCTGTGTGATAGAGGCTACAGTAGGCCTATTGCTGTGTGATAGAGGCTACAGTAGGCCTATTGCTGTGTGATAGAGGCTACAGTAGGTATATTGCTGTGTGATAGAGGCTACAGTAGGCCTATTGCTGTGTGATAGAGGCTACAGTAGGTATATTGCTGTGTGATAGAGGCTACAGTAGGTATATTGCTGTGTGATAGAGGCTACAGTAGGCCTATTGCTGTGTGATAGAGGCTACAGTAGGCCTATTGCTGTGTGATAGAGGCTACAGTAGGCCTATTGCTGTGTGATAGAGGCTACAGTAGGCCTATTGCTGTGTGATAGAGGCTACAGTAGGCCTATTGCTGTGTGATAGAGGCTACAGTAGGCCTATTGCTGTGTGATAGAGGCTACAGTAGGTATATTGCTGTGTGATAGAGGCTACAGTAGGCCTATTGCTGTGTGATAGAGGCTACAGTATGTATATTGCTGTGTGATAGAGGCTACAGTAGGTATATTGCTGTGTGATAGAGGCTACAGTAGGCCTATTGCTGTGTGATAGAGGCTACAGTAGGCCTATTGCTGTGTGATAGAGGCTACAGTAGGCCTATTGCTGTGTGATAGGAGCGCAACATCGTTGCCTATTTAATCTCAGAGCCTATACCAAGGCTAAGAACCCTGGGACTAAACACCTCCCTCTGCAACTGGATCCTGGACTTCCTGACGGGCCACCCCTAGGTGGTAAGGGTAGGTAACAACACATCCGCCACTCTGATCCTCAACACGGGGGCACCTCAGGAGTGCCTGCTCAGTTCCCTCCTGTACTCCCTGTTCACTCATGACTGCATGGCCAGGCACGACTCCAACACAATCATCAATCATTTGCCGATGACACAACAGTGGTAGGCCTGATCACAGACAACGATGAGCCTATAGGAAAGAGATCAGAGACCTGGCCGTGTGGTGCCAGGACAACAACCTCTCCCTCAACGTAATCAAGACAAAGGAGATGATTGTGGACTACAGGAAAAGGAAGACCGAGCACGCCCCCCATTCTCATCGACGGGGGTGTAGTGGAGCAGGTTAAGAGCTTCAAGTTCCTTGATGTCCACATCACCAACAAACTATCATAGTCCAAACACACCAAGACAGTCGTGAAGAGGGCATGACAAAGCCTATTCCCCCTCAGGAGACTGAAAAGATTTGGCATGGGTCCTCAGATCCTCAAAAGGTTCTACAGCTGGACCATCGAGAGCATCCTGACTGGTTGCATCACTGCCTGGTACGGCAACTGCTCCTCCTCCAACCGCAAGGCACTACAGAGGGTAGTGTGTACAGCCCAGTACATCAATGGGGCCAAGCTTCCCGCCATCCAAGACCTCTATACCAGGCGGTGTCAGAGGAAGGCCCTAAAAATTGTCAAAGACTCAAGTCACCCTAGTCATAGAATGTTCTCTCTGTCACCGCACGGCAAGCGGTACCGGAGCGCCAAGTCTAGGTCCAAAAGGTTTCTTAACAGTTCCTACCCCCAAGCCATAAAACTACTGAATAGCTAATCAAAGGGCCAGCAGACCACTCTTTCACTTTAAATCTACCTACATGTACATATTACCTAAATTAACTTGACTAACTGTTGCCCCCGCACATTGACTCTCTACTGGTACTTCCTGTATATAGTCTCCTCACATTGACTCTGTACTGGTACCACCTGTATATAGTCTCCTCACATTGACTCTGTACTGGTACCACCTGTATATAGTCTCCTCACATTGACTCTGTACTGGTACCACCTGTATATAGCCTCCTCACATTCACTCTGTACTGGTACTTCCTGTATATAGCCCCCGCACATTGACTCTCTACTGGTACTTCCTGTATATAACCTCCTCACATTGACTCTGTACTGGTACTTCCTGTATATAGCCCCCGCACATTGACTCTCTACTGGTACTTCCTGTATATAGCCCCCGCACATTGACTCTCTACTGGTACTTCCTGTATATAGCCCCCGCACATTGACTCTCTACTGGTACTTCCTGTATATAGCCCCCGCACATTGACTCTCTACTGGTACTTCCTGTATATAACCTCCTCACATTGACTCTGTACTGGTACTTCCTGTATATAACCTCCTCACATTGACTCTGTACTGGTACTTCCTGTATATAGCCTCCTCACATTGACTCTCTACTGGTACTTCCTGTATATAGCCTCCGCACATTGACTCGGTACTGGTACTTCCTGTATATAGCCTCCTCACATTGACTCTGTACTGGTACTTCCTGTATATAGCCCCCGCACATTGACTCTGTACTGGTACTTCCTGTATATAGCCCCCGCACATTGACTCTGTACTGGTACTTCCTGTATATAGCCTCCTCACATTGACTCTGTACTGGTACCACCTGTATATAGCCTCCTCACATTGACTCTGTACTGGTACTTCCTGTATATAGCCCCCGCACATTGACTCGGTACTGGTACTTCCTGTATATAGCCTCCTCACATTGACTCTGTACTGGTACTTCCTGTATATAGCCTCCTCACATTGACTCTGTACTGGTACCACCTGTATATAGCCTCCTCACATTGACTCTGTACTGGTACTTCCTGTATATAGCCTCCTCACATTGACTCTGTACTGGTACTTCCTGTATATAGCCTCCTCACATTGACTCTGTACTGGTACTTGCTGTATATAGCCTCCTCACATTGACTCTGTACTGGTACTTCCTGTTTATAGCCTCCTCACATTGACTCTGTACTGGTACTTCCTGTATATAGCCTCCTCACATTGACTCTGTACTGGTACTTCCTGTTTATAGCCTCCTCACATTGACTCTGTACTGGTACTTCCTGTATATAGCCTCCTCACATTGACTCTGTACTGGTACCCCTGTATATAGCCTCCTCACATTGACTCTGTACCGGTACCCCTGTATAAAGCCTCCTCACATTGACTCTGTATTGGTACTTCCTGTATATAGCCTCCTCACATTGACTCTGTACTGGTACCCCTGTATATAGCCTCCTCACATTGACTCTGTACTGGTACCACCTGTATATAGCCTCCTCACATTGACTCTGTATTGGTACTTCCTGTATATAGCCTCCTCACATTGACCCTGTACTGGTACCCCTGTATATAGCCTCCTCACATTGACTCTGTACTGGTACCCCTGTTTATAGCCTCCTCACATTGACTCTGTACTGGTACCCCTGTATATAGCCTCCTCACATTGACTCTGTACTGGTACCCCTGTATATAGCCTCCTCACATTAACTCTGTACTGGTACCACCTGTATATAGCCTCCTCACATTGACTCTGTACTGGTACCCCTGTTTATAGCCTCCTCACATTGACTCTGTACTGGTACCCCTGTATATAGCCTCCTCACATTGACTCTGTACTGGTACCCCTGTATATAGCCTCCTCACATTGACTCTGTACTGGTACCCCTGTATAAAGCCTCCTCACATTGACTCTGTATTGGTACTTCCTGTATATAGCCTCCTCACATTGACTCTGTACTGGTACCCCTGTATATAGCCTCCTCACATTGACTCTGTACTGGTACCACCTGTATATAGCCTCCTCACATTGACTCTGTATTGGTACTTCCTGTATATAGCCTCCTCACATTGACCCTGTACTGGTACCCCTGTATATAGCCTCCTCACATTGACTCTGTACTGGTACTCCTGTTTATAGCCTCCTCACATTGACTCTGTACTGGTACCCCTGTATATAGCCTCCTCACATTGACTCTGTACTGGTACCCCTGTATATAGCCTCCTCACATTAACTCTGTACTGGTACCACCTGTATATAGCCTCCTCACATTGACTCTGTATTGGTACTTCCTGTATATAGCCTCCTCACATTGACCCTGTACTGGTACCCCTGTATATAGCCTCCTCACATTGACTCTGTACTGGTACCCCTGTTTATAGCCTCCTCACATTGACTCTGTACTGGTACCCCTGTATATAGCCTCCTCACATTGACTCTGTACTGGTACCCCTGTATAAAGGCTCCTCACATTGACTCTGTACTGGTACCCCTGTATATAGCCTCCTCACATTGACTCTGTACTGGTACCACCTGTATATAGCCTCCTCACATTGACTCTGTACTGGTACCCCTGTATAAAGGCTCCTCACATTGACTCTGTACTGGTACCCCTGTATATAGCCTCCTCACATTGACTCTGTACTGGTACCCCTGTATATAGCCTCCTCACATTGACCCTGTACTGGTACTTCCTGTATATAGCCCCCGCACATTGACTCGGTACTGGTACTTCCTGTATATAGCCTCCTCACATTGACTCGGTACTGGTACCCCTGTATATAGCCTCCTCACATTGACCCTGTACTGGTACTTCCTGTATATAGCCCCCGCACATTGACTCGGTACTGGTACTTCCTGTATATAGCCTCCTCACATTGACTCTGTACTGGTACCCCTGTATATAGCCTCCTCACATTGACTCTGTACTGGTACCACCTGTATATAGTCTCCTCACATTAACTCTGTACCGGTACCACCTGTATATAGTCTCCTCACATTGACTCTGTACTGGTACCACCTGTATATAGTCTCCTCACATTGACTCTGTACTGGTACCACCTGTATATAGTCTCCTCACATTAACTCTGTACTGGTACCAACTGTATATAGTCTCCTCACATTAACTCTGTACTGGTACCACCTGTATATAGTCTCCTCACATTAACTCTGTACTGGTACCACCTGTATATAGTCTCCTCACATTGACTCTGTACTGGTACCACCTGTATATAGTCTCCTCACATTAACTCTGTACTGGTACCACCTGTATATAGTCTCCTCACATTAACTCTGTACTGGTACCACCTGTATATAGTCTCCTCACATTGACTCTGTACTGGTACCACCTGTATATAGTCTCCTCACATTGACTCTGTACTGGTACCACCTGTATATAGTCTCCTCACATTGACTCTGTACTGGTACCACCTGTATATAGTCTCCTCACATTGACTCTGTACTGGTACCCCTGTATATAGCCCCCTCACATTGACTCTGTACTGGTACCCCTGTATATAGCCTCCTCACATTGACTCTGTACCGGTACCCCTGTATATATATACCAAGGCAGGACATAGAAACCCAGTCTTTTTAATCTCAGAGCCTATACCAAGGCAGGACATAGAATCCCAGTCTATTCAATCTCAGATAATAATCAATAATCTATCTAATCTATTGATAAACTAAATATTAAACAACAAGTCACCTTTTGCATGCCTTGGCCTATTGCCAATATTCCAAATTATACATTAAATAAAGGGTGTTATCGTCACTATAAAAGGTGAATGGAGGCAGAGTTTTAATGCTCATTGCACAGTTTTACAACAGGTCTGATTTATAATGGGAAACCTTTACCAACACCGAATTCATTAAAATATACTTCCATGGTTGGTTTAATTGACCCTCCCCTTGAACTGCCCCTAATTGATACATTTTTTGCTTTGCTGAAAATAGACTTGTGCAAAGTGAGGTGTAGAATCACCGATCAACAAATAGTATATTCCCTGACAAATAATAGACTTTGTGCAACGCCTCCCCTAGCTCAAGGGCTCCACATACATAGGTTTGGTTTTCTCCAAGCAGAACGTCTGCGCTCGCATTCTCCCTAAACTGCAATATTACTGTTGTTTGTCCCTCTTGAGCCACCGTAGCTACAACATAGCCATAATACTTCCTCAAAATAGTCTGAATGAATAAGATGAATCAAGAAATCTGCATTTAGTTGTTATGTTTTTTTCAGAGGTCTTAGTCAAGCAATTTTACATCGACACTACATGGTCCCAGACAAGTTTTGGAGATCAGAGACAAAATTCCCATGTCGTTGCCTACTCGGGCGTGCGGCGTTCACCAATGCTTATTTAATGTGAGCGGGTCGGCGACGCAGTCTGAGAGCTACTGATCCCTTCTTTGAGCAGTCCCAGGCATCTCGATATTTTCAAACATGTTCGATTGTATCGGCACAACATCTGCAATGCTCTTGAAGTGTGAGATGTGCAACGACAGGTTTTGAGAATGGTAAACAGCAATAGCCAATGAGAGCTCGCCTGAGAAAAAGCCAGTGAGATGATGACGTTGTTTCGCATCACCTGGAATGTGTAGACTCCCGAGCAGGAGCGACGACTACTCGTATGTATTTGTACTTCCCTTTAACCGAAGCCAAAGTGTCAAATCGTTACAGCTCTGAAGTTCACAAGCAATGTTATTCAATTCAAAATGTTGGCTAGATATTTCAACTCAGTATGGCAAGCGTGAATGTCTGAGTGACTGTTATGAGGCTGCGTTGAGCCACAGCTCGTTCAAGCTACGTTAACAATCACATCATCACATCATAGTTTTGTCGAGACAGTGTGGTATGGAGAATCCTCACGAACAAGTGAAGAGTCTTGTAGTGTGTGACCTACTGTCTTTGTCACATTGTTTAGTGTACACACCACTACTTTGGCAAGACAACAAAACTACAGTAAAGACGGTGGTTTAATGTGAGAGGCTCAGCAGTATTTCTCAAGTATTAAAATGTGCAACAAACCCTTAATTGAAGAATCCCATCCATACATAGTTCCCACTCCCACCAGAAGTAGTAGTGTTGACGAATCACCGGCAAAGGGGCGTAGACTTTGGCTACCGAACATCGACTTGCCTCAAGAAAAAACTGTGTGTGCTCGAACAGCTGAAAAAATACTGCCGAAAACCAAAATGAACCACAATGTCCCAAAATGTTGTCATAATATATGCTCAAACTGTTTCGACTGGGTAGCGTGCATCAGGCTTTAGGCCATCCCCCCACCAAACACGCACACACAACCAGACATTGATTGATTGGAGACAGATGGCATAAAATAAGTAAAATTTCCTAGTGTTTTCTCTGTGTGTGTGTGTGTGTGTGTGTGTGTGTGTGTGTGTGTGTGTGTTGTGTGTGTGTTTGTTTGCACGCATGGCTGCAACATCAATACCTAGCCAGGGATGTAGATCATGCTAATCTCTCATAGAGTAGAGATCCTATGTTGAATGAATGATAGTATCTCTATAAACACATATAGGTCTCCAAGATGTGATCATCTATATATAACAAGTATTGAATTCCATTTAATGTGTGAATTCACTGGAGATATGGAGACCACTGTACAACAACCCTGGAGATATGGAGACCACTGTACAACAACCCTGGAGATATAGAGGCCACTATTCAACAACCCTGGAGATATAGAGGCCACTATACAACAACCCTGGAGATATAGAGGCCACTATTCAACAACCCTGGAGATATAGAGACCACTATACAACAACCCTGGAGATATGGAGACCACTATACAACAACCCTGGAGATATGGAGGCCACTATACAACAACCCTGGAGATATGGAGACCACTATACAACAACCCTGGAGATATGGAGGCCACTATACAACAACCCTGGAGATATAGAGGCCACTATACAACAACCCTGGAGATATAGAGGCCACTATTCAACAACCCTGGAGATATAGGGGCCACTATTCAACAACCCTGGAGATATAGAGGCCACTATACAACAACCCTGGAGATATAGAGGCCACTATACAACAACCCTGGAGATATAGAGGCCACTATACAACAACCCTGGAGATATAGAGGCCACTATACAACAACCCTGGAGATATAGAGGCCACTATACAACAACCCTGGAGATATAGAGGCCACTATACAACAACCCTGGAGATATAGAGGCCACTATTCAACAACCCTGGAGATATAGAGGCCACTATACAACAACCCTGGAGATATAGAGGCCACTATAGATACAGTAAATGACCTTCAATAACAGGTGCTAGTGCTTTGTTTGGATAGATAGTGATACATTCAGCCTTTATCTTCATAAAACACAGCCTCCGAATGAACCATCTGTGCTGCCAGGTTTATAGGCAGCCATTTATGTCTTGATAATGCAAATAAGACACATATCTCGCTAATAATCTCTGAATCATAATAAAGTCTGAGTCTAAATAAACTCTGAATCATAATAAAGTCTGAGTCTAAATAAACTCTGAATCATAATAAAGTCTGAGTCTAAATAAACTCTGAATCATAATAAAGTCTGAGTCTAAATAAACTCTGAATCATAATAAACACACACACACACACACACACACACTGTAATACTTCATGTACACACCACACACACACTGTAATACATCATATACACATACACTGTAATACTTAATGTACACACACACACACTGTAATACCACATATACACATACACTGTAATACGTATTGTACACACACACTGTAATACATCATATACACATACACTGTAATACATCATATACACCACACACACACACTGTAATACATCATATACACATACACTGTAATACATAATGTACACACCACACATACACTGTAATACATCATGTACACATACACTGTAATACTTAATGTACACACACTGTAATACCTCATATACACATACACTGTAATACGTATTGTACACACACACTGTAATACATCATATACACATACACTGTAATACATCATATACACCACACACACACTGTAATACATCATATACACATACACTGTAATACATAATGTACACACCACACATACACTGTAATACATCATGTACACATACACTGTAATACATAATGTACACATACATTGTAATACATAATGTACACACCACACATACACTGTAATACATCATATACACATACACTGTAATACATCATATACACATACACTGTAATACTTAATGTACACACACTGTAATACCTCATATACACATACACTGTAATACATATTGTACACACACACTGTAATACATCATATACACATACACTGTAATACATCATATACACCACACACACACTGTAATACATCATATACACATACACTGTAATACTTAATGTACACATACACTGTAATACATCATGTACACATACACTGTAATACATAATGTACACATACACTGTAATACATCATATACACCACACACACTGTAATACATCATATACACATATACTGTAATACTTAATGTACACACACACACACTGTAATACCTCATATACACACACACTGTAATACTTCATGTACACACCACACACACACACTGTAATACATCATATACACACACACTGTAATGCTTCATGTACACACCACACACACACTGTAATACCTCATATACACATACACTGTAATACATCACATACACATACACTGTAATACATCATGTACACACCACACATACAAACACACACACTGCAATACATAATTTACACACACACACTGTAATACATAATGTACACACACACACACACTGTAATACATAATGTACACACACACACACACTGTAATACATAATGTACACACAAACACACACACTGTAATACATAATGTACACACAAACACATACACTGTAATACATCAGGTACACACACACACACTCACACACACACTGTAATACATCAGTAACACACACGCACACACTCACACACACACTGTAATACATCAGGCACACACACACACGCACACACTCACACACACACTGTAATACATCAGGCACACACACACACGCAGACACTCCGTCCATTCCCTCCATCCCTCTAAGCCTGACACTCAGCCCTGTAAATCTGTCCACAGGGAGACCAGCCTCACGCTATGACATTATTACTCATCTGAAGCTACGGATTAATTAATCAATGAAAGGTTGTTTAATAGACTGCTATATTAAAGAGATGAAATAACAGGGTCGTTCCCTATGAGACCCTGAAAGGGACACAATACGAACAACAGAGGACTGTAGTTTTCTCCTCTTTTAGAAACGTCTCCCGAAGCTAATTTCCCGTAAGACCCCAGTAATGGTGCAATTGTTTCAATAATCACTTTGTTGGCATGGAAACTAATGGTTGTTTCTTGAATATATCTTTCTGTTTGTTTGATTTGGTTTTCCGGCTTTTGCTCTGCTTCCTCTGGCTGTATAGCCTGTTGCTCTGCTTCCTCTGGCTGTATAGCCTGTTGCTCTGCTTCCTCTGGCTGTATAGCCTGTTGCTCTGCTTCCTCTGGCTGTATAGCCTGTTGCTCTGCTTCCTCTGGCTGTACAGCCTGTTGCTCTGCTTCCTCTGGCTGTATAGCCTGTTGCTCTGCTTCCTCTGGCTGTATAGCCTGTTGCTCTGCTTCCTCTGGCTGTATAGCCTGTTGCTCTGCTTCCTCTGGCTGTATAGCCTGTTGCTCTGCTTCCTCTGGCTGTACAGCCTGTTGCTCTGCTTCCTCTGGCTGTATAGCCTGTTGCTCTGCTTCCTCTGTCTGTATAGCCTGTTGCTCTGCTTCCTCTGGTTGTACAGCCTGTTGTTCTGCTTCCTCTGTCTGTATAGCCTGTTGCTCTGCTTCCTCTGGCTGTACAGCCTGTTGCTCTGCTTCCTCTGGCTGTATAGCCTGTTGCTCTGCTTCCTCTGGCTGTATAGCCTGTTGCTCTGCTTCCTCTGGCTGTATAGCCTGTTGCTCTGCTTCCTCTGGCTGTATAGCCTGTTGCTCTGCTTCCTCTGGCTGTATAGCCTGTTGCTCTGCTTCCTCTGGCTGTATAGCCTGTTGCTCTGCTTCCTCTGGCTGTACAGCAAGGTTTCTTGCTTTCTCTTTCGTAAGTGTTGTGTCATGAAAGCAAAATAATAAATGGCGTTGGAAAACAATTATTGTTAAAATTTTGAAAAGGCTCCATCTCTGTGTTGATCTGCAGTCAGCTCCCTCTGTGTTTGTCTGCAGTCAGCTCACTCTGTGTTTGTCTGCAGTCAGCTCCCTCTGTGTTTGTCTGCAGTCAGCTCACTCTCTGTTTGTCTGCAGTCAGCTCCCTCTGTGTTTGTCTGCAGTCAGCTCACTCTCTGTTTGTCTGCAGTCAGCTCCCTCTGTGTTTGTCTGCAGTCAGCTCCCTCTGTGTTTGTCTGCAGTCAGCTCCCTCTGTGTTTGTCTGCAGTCAGCTCCCTCTGTGTTTGTCTGCAGTCAGCTCCCTGTGTGTTTGTCTGCAGTCAGCTCCCTCTGTGTTGGTCTGCAGTCAGCTCCCTCTCTGTTTATCTGCAGTCAGCTCCCTCTCTGTTTGTCTGCAGTCAGCTCCCTCTGTTTTTATCTGCAGTCAGCTCCCTCTGTGTTTGTCTGCAGTCAGCTCACTCTCTGTTTGTCTGCAGTCAGCTCCCTCTGTGTTTGTCTGCAGTCAGCTCCCTCTGTGTTTGTCTGAAACAGCTGAGCCCAGGCTAGAGCCTGCTTTGGGAACCATGAGACAGACACACCAGGAGACAGAGCTGGTAGCTGGGATGCTGATCAGAGGCGAAAAAATAGGTCTACACTACATTACCATGCAAAGGAGATTGACAGAATGTATTTGGACAACATATCTTCTTTTGGTAGTTCTTGGTTTTATCAGCAACGTAGCTACAGTACATGAGATTGACAGGACAAGGTTAATTATACAGAAGAGTGTATTTATCTGACAGGCTTTAGTGAGCATGTGCCTCATTTATAACCATTCTGTACAGTTCAATCTAAATGTCTGCGTGTGCCACACATACACGTGTTCCCGTTATAAATCAGACCTGTGGTAAAACTGTAAAACTGTGCATGAACGAGTATCATAACTCTGCCTGTAAAACACATTCCATTCACCTTTTATGGTGACAATAACGCTGAATAGTTGGAACTATTGGAATTAGGCCACAACAGTTTATTAAAGACAGAGCAGAGACAATGAGCAGTTGTTGGTTAGTAGTGAAGACATCAACACTATGAAATGACACATATGGAATCATGTAGTAACCAAAAAAGGGTTAAACAAAGGAAATATATATTTTATATTTGAGATTCTTCAAAGTAGCCACCCTTTGCCTTGATGACACTCTTGGCATTCTCTCAACTAGCTTCACGAGGAAATTATAGTCCCACTAAGCCCAAACTAGATGGGATGGTGTATCGCTGCAGAATGCGGTGGTAGCCATGCTGGTTAAGTGTGGTTAAGTGTGCCTTGAATTCTAAATAAATCACAGACAGTGTCACCAGCAAAGCACCCCCACATCATCACACCTCCTCCTCCATGCTTTACGGTGGGAAATACACATGCGGAGATCATCCGTTCACCCACACCGTGTCTCACAAAGACACAGTGGTTGGAACCAAAAATCTCCAATTTGGACTCCAGACCAAAGGACAGATTTCCACTGATCTAATGTCCATTGCTCGTGTTTCTTGGCCCAAGCAAGTCTCTTCTTCTTATTGGTGTCCTTTAGTAGTGGTTTCTTTGCAGCAATTCGACCATGAAGGCCTGATTCACACAGTCTCCTCTGAACAGTTGATGTTGAGATGTGTCTGTTACTTGAACTCTGTGAAGCATTTCTTTGGGCTGCAATCTGAGGCTGGTAACTCTAATGAACTTATCCTCTGCAGCAGAAGTAACTCTGGGTCCTCCTTCCCTGTGGCGGTCCTCATGAGAGTCAGTTTCATTATAGCGCTTGATGGTTTTTGCAACTGCACTTGAAGAAACGTTCAAAGTTTTTGACATTTTCCATATTGACTGACCTTCATGTCTTAAAGTAATGATGGACTGTTGTTTCTCTTTGCTTATTTGAGCTGTTCTTGCCATAATATGGACTTGGTCTTTTACCAAATAGGGCTATCTTCTGTATACCACCCCTACCTTATTGATGCTCAAACGCATTAAGAAGGAAATAAATTCCACATATTTACTATTAAGAAGGCACACCTGTTAATTGAAATGCATTCCAGGTGACTACCTCATGACGCTGGTTGAGAGAATGCCAAGAGTGTGCAACGCTGTCATCAAGGCAAAGGGTGGCTATTTGAAGAATCTCAAATATAAAATATATTTTGATATATATAGCTGTTTCCAAACTGTTTACTGGTACTGTAGATAGCACATTTTAGCCATCATTAGCATAGACGTGACATCAGTCTTCCTTCCTTCCTTCCTTCCTTCCTTCCTTCCTTCCTTCCTTCCTTCCTTCCTTCCTTCCTTCCTTCCTTCCTTCCCTCCTTCCTTCCTTCCTTCCTTCCTTCCCTCCTTCCCTCCTTCCTTCCTTCCTTCCTTCCCTACTTCCCTCTCTCTCTCTCTCTCTCTCCCTCTCTCTCTCCCTATCTAACCCTCTCTCCTTCCTCCCTCCCTCCCTCCCTCCCTCTGTCTTTCTTCTTATCTCTTCCCTTCCTCCAGACCAGCAAGGCGGTAACGAAGGGTGACTTCCCGCTGGCGAGCATCGCATCCCGGAGGGCTTTGTTCCTGGCGGCCCTCTCCATCACCATTGGGACAGGCGTATATGTGGGGGTGGTGGTGGCCCTCATCGCCTACCTCTCCAAGCCAGGTCACATATAGCAGCGCCGGGGGACACCGGTAATGGAACACTGCTGCGGCCAATGAAAGGTTTATTTTTTCTTCCTCCATCCCTCTATCTGTCCAGCCTTCTCTCAGACTGCCAGGGGAACAACAGGAGAGGAGAGGAGAGAGGTACCACCCCTCTGGATGGACACTGCTACTGCCAGGGAAAGGTTTGAACTGCCCTCCTCCCATAACATAACAGCGCTGCTGACATGGAAAATGTTCCTCTATCTTTCTCCCTCATCCATTCATCTCTCTATCCTCCTCCTTTCAGCCTCCCTACAGGCAGCCACCGTCAGCAAAGATTAGATGAAGGAACAAAGAGGAGCGAGGCAGGAAGGGGAGAGGAGGAGAGGAGGAGATGAGGAGAGGAGGAGAGCAAAGGGAAGTTGTGTTGTCCGGTTCCGTTCACTTTGCCCCCCTGTAGGGTCTTTGAACTTTGCTTTGTTTCTTCAACATTCTACAGACCATTACAGAAAAAGAGACAGAGATAGGTGGGGAGGGATCAGACAGGAAAAAGCATGGATTGCAATTACTGAGACTTTAGCAGACGGAGGAACTTCAAGGGGCCGCAGTGTCTGGAGGTCTCACTGAGAGGACTATAAGAACGTCCTTGAATTCTCTATCTGTATGCCATCTGAACCAGGTTTGAACAATTAGATTATTTGGAGCCCCTGCTACTAATTGTTATCTCTGTTAATTTACCATCAAATGCTTCTTCAATGGGCCTGGTTCTAAGGCATACCGCTGGATGGTTCTCTGTCAACATGAAGCCTCCTCTCGTCTGCTTCTCTCACTCGCCTGAGATCCTTTTAGACTAGAGAGAGAGAGAGAGATAGAGAGAGAGAGAGATAGAGAGAGAGAGAGAGAGAGAGAGAGAGAGAGAGAGAGAGAGAGAGAGAGAGAGAGAGAGAGATGATGGTGGTGTCATACACTAGATCCTTATTGCTTGCTGACTTTCAGAACTTTAAAGTCAGACATAATTTTTATGTCTGGCCAATGGTGTGTTTTCGGGACTATTGTTGGTCTTTCATTGAAGAATACTAAAAAGAATTTGACAACAAGGAAAAAGCTGCATCCAAACATTGACAGATCACCTCAAAGGATTGTTTGTTTGTTTGTTTTTAAACTAAACCAGCTGCGATGGCATGAATTATCAATTAAAGTGGAAGAAAAAGCTAATTTCCTGCACTCTACAGCCGAACTGGAGGGTTACTAGGGAGAGATAACTATTGCTCTCTACAAGCGAACTGGGGGTTACTAGGGAGAGATAACTATTGCTCTCTACAAGCGAACTGAGGGTTACTAGGGAGAGATAACTATTGCTCTCTACAGGCGAACTGGAGGGTTACTAGGGAGAGATAACTATTGCTCTCTACAGGCGAACTGGGGGTTACTAGGGAGAGATAACTATTGCTCTCTACAGGCGAACTGGGGGTTACTAGGGAGAGATAACTATTGCTCTCTACAAGCGAACTGGGGGTTACTAGGGAGAGATAACTATTGCTCTCTACAGGTGAACTGGGGGTTACTAGGGAGAGATAACTATTGTCCACCGTTCTGAAGTTAAGTTTCCCTCCTTAAAGCTACATCAATGTCAGTCCATCAAACAGAGATGAGATGTACAGTATCTAACAATGTCCAGGAGGACAGGATAAATCATTCTCTATTACTAACCTCCACTAACCTCTCATCTGCTCTATGGTCTCTGGGACCAGTGTAAACTCAACTCTATGGTCTCTGGGGCAGTGTAAACTCAACTCTATGGTCTCTGGGACCAGTGTAAACTCAACTCTATGGTCTCTGGGACCAGTGTAAACTCAACTCTATGGTCTCTGGGACCAGTGTAAACTCAACTCTATGGTCTCTGGGACCAGTGTAAACTCAACTCTATGGTCTCTGGGACCAGTGTAAACTCAACTCTATGGTCTCTGGGGCAGTGTAAACTCAACTCTATGGTCTCTGGGACCAGTGTAAACTCAACTCTATGGTCTCTGGGACCAGTGTAAACTCAACTCTATGGTCTCTGGGACCAGTGTAAACTCAACTCTATGGTCTCAGGGGCAGTGTAAACTCAACTCTATGGTCTCTGGGACCAGTGTAAACTCAACTCTATGGTCTCTGGGACCAGTGTAAACTCAACTCTATGGTCTATGGGACCAGTGTAAACTCAACTCTATGGCCTCTTAGACCAGTGTAAACTCAACTCTATGGTCTCTGGGACCAGTGTAAACTCAACTCTATGGTCTCTGGGGCAGTGTAAACTCAACTCTATGGTCTCTGGGACCAGTGTAAACTCAACTCTATGGTCTCTGGGACCAGTGTAAACTCAACTCTATGGTCTCTGGAGCTGTGTAAACTCAACTCTATGGTCTCTGGGACCAGTGTAAACTCAACTCTATGGTCTCTGGGACCAGTGTAAACTCAACTCTATGGCCTCTTAGACCAGTGTAAACTCAACTCTATGGTCTCTGGGACCAGTGTAAACTCAACTCTATGGTCTCTGGGGCAGTGTAAACTCAACTCTATGGTCTCTGGGACCAGTGTAAACTCAACTCTATGGTCTCGGGGGCAGTGTAAACTCAACTCTATGGTCCCTCAGAGGTCTAACTCAGTGTTGTGATACAGTAAAGTTCAGGTATTCAATAACTGCATTTGCAGGACCCAGGCAGTGTGAGCAGTGAAGCATTGAAACCCAACACTGTACACTTACAGCCCCCTCCCTCCATCCATCCCTCCCTCCCATTTCCCATAGGAGATATTAACAGAAAAAATCTATTTCAGCACCACTAATAAAGACTGAACCATGTGGATTTGGCTCCTGAGGGAAACGGCTGGGAAGTTTTTTGCTATAATGGCTACCATTAAAACTCATTTGATAGCAGCAGTAAGCAGTAGGCTGTACGCTTGGAAAGTGGAGACATCATAGAACACCAAGAAGTAAACATTGTGGAGACAGCTTGCCGTTTTAGAGACACTGTCGTGCTTGCTAGCGAAGAGATTTGCGGTGGTTAATTAACGGTAAATAAGTGAATTGTTTCTCCTCTCAGTTATCCAAGCTAAAATTGTTTGCAGTTAGTTAGCACTATTTCGCTAGCTACAGTAGAGGCCATGTCGATAATAACCTGTTTCAATAATAACCTGTTTCCAAAAATGCCGGGTGTCTCCAGTTGTATTCACATTTTACCATTGTGACGCGTAGCCATGGGAATCCACTTTTGTCTGCTGTCGGCAGACGTGTTGTTTGTATTGCCTTTTTCCAACTGCTATGGACATTGTCTTGCCAGTTGAGAACAACAGGCACATTTTGTCTGACCATTATCAATAGACACACAGAGGGACTCCTTCTTCACTAGGCTAGACACTGAGGCCACATACACACATCCTTTGGGTGGCAGTCCCAGATAACAGCCCATCATGTCTTAGTTGGTTTCCTACGCCCCTTTTGTGCTGGGATGTTAGTACTCACCTAATTCACTACCTAATGAACTGAACTCACTATTTACACCTGGTTGCTCCTACAATTACATGACCTTCAGCCTTACAACCTCTGACCCCTTTTACAGTGTGTTCCCATGGCAACTGTCCCAACTGTTGCAAAGCCATTGATTTTACTGCAGTGGGCTCAATCAGGGTCACACAGTGTTTCTTGGTAGTCTTAAACAAATCTACTTTGAAACAAAGGTATACACCTCACACACATGGTTACGGTCTTAAACAAAAGAAGACACCTGTACCATGTCAGATATAGAGTTGAGATGTATTACATTTTGAGTTTTCATCACGATATTACAGTTTATATACATCACAGAAGACTGACATTTAATAAAGCCGTTTGACACCATATTTTTGTCGGGTTTCTTTAAATAATATTAATTATTAATTTATGAAAATTATTAATAACATTCCACCCATGAGGCCACTAGGTCATTTGACTGCAGGAAAGGGCTACAATAGATCTGTCTCTGGTCCGTGGGATCCTTTCAGATCACCGTTATAAAATGGTAGTGCTTGCACGTGTTATGATGACCAACACTAAACTACTACTGAGAGATGGTGTAGGTCATTTTGTTAGTCCCGTGTAGCTCAGAAGGTAGAGCATGGTGCTTGCAACGCCAGGGCTGTGGGTTTGATTCTCACGCGGCACCAGTATGAACATGTCTGCACTAACTAACTGTAAGTCGCTCTGGATAAGAGTGTCTGCTAAAATGTAAATGTTTGTTTTTACCGTGTCGATATTATATATATATTAGGACATTCAACTCCATCTGAGACTGAGGATGTCCTAATATGGACACCATAGTTTTGTTTGTTTATCTTTTTGAGGAAAACTCTGATGATAAATTCTTTGTGTTCTGTTCTGTAGCATTGTCATTCAAATTATGTGATTTATGTGGCTCTTAGTGAACCAGGTATTGTCCAATGTATTGATTACGTTTTAACATTAAGGTTGATGCTGTTGTTTCTCCCAACTCTAAACCTGATAGGCTGATGAACTCCGACTATGTAACAATGTTAAATCTGATAGGCTGATGATCTCCGGCTATGTAACAACGCTTAAACTGATAGGCTGAACGTTTCTGTGTGCGCAACTATGAGGTTTCAACAGGAGGTTTCTGAGCATTCTTCAATAACAGGGTGGTCATGGTATTGTGATATAATAAATAATAACTTGTTGGCTTTACGTTATGGTTGGGATGCCCTACCCACTGTATGTCTTGTGAGAAGACAACATGTAAATACTGCAAATATTAAAATGTTTCGGGATGTAATTTAAAATAAAAACAAAAGGAGATGATTTTTCTTTTCTTAAAACTTTAAAATGTTTTTCTTTCTCAGTTGTTTGTATGCAGATTTCTGTGAATGCAGTGTCTTCTGTAGCCTCGGTGAATGCAGCATATTTTCTAAACAAATCCACCCTTAAACACCAATACAAAAGATGGGGGTGTTTGCTTTGTTAGACTATGATTTAGTGCTAGAAATACCATTGCTCCTTGTAATGATATACTGTAGATTGCACTGCCTGATTTCCACAAGGGAGTGTACATGATTAACTTGTTCAGGGCAAACCAAACCGGTCATTAACTGGTTTATTGATCCTGAATCCATAATGTTTTATCTCAGAGAGTACCAACCCACCCACCCACTGACCAGTCACAGACATACCTCAGAACCCACCCACAAACACCCACCCACTGACCAGTCACAGACATACCTCAGAACCCACCCACAAACACCCACCCACTGACCAGTCACAGACATACCTCAGAACCCACCCACAAACACCCACCCACCGACCAGTCACAGATATACCTCAGGACCCACCCACCCACTACACACTGCAGTCAGCATTCTCATAGGAATAATCACATACACTCCAAGGGATTACGGCATGCATAAGGATCCTCTGTGAGTGTGGCTGTCATTATCTACAACATGAAAGGGGCTTACACACACACACACACACACACACACACGCACACACGCACACACACACACAGGCATCTCTCTGAAAGCGCCTAACACCCCACCATGTTGGTCGGCCAATCCTCTTTTCTGCTCTGTCTGTCTGTGGCAGGAGTCTAAGCCGGTTTTGGATGGTGTGTGTATTTAGAAGGTGTGTGTGTGTTTGTTTGTGTGCGTGTGTGTGTGTGTACTACACTGTGTATAGGCCAGTGTGAATGGGGTGGTGTGTACAGCAGTGTGTATGGGGTGGTGTGTACAGCAGTGTGTATGGGGTGGTGTGTACAGCAGTGTGTATGGGGTGGTGTGTACAGCAGTGTGTATGGGGTGGTGTGTACAGCAGTGTGTATTAGGTGGTGTGTACAGCAGTGTGTATGGGGTGGTGTGTACAGCAGTGTGTATGGGTTGGTGTGTACAGCAGTGTGTATTAGGTGGTGTGTACAGCAGTGTGTATGGGGTGGTGTGTACAGCAGTGTGTATGGGGTGGTGTGTACAGCAGTGTGTATGGTGTGGTGTGTGTGTCTACAGCCAACTAGCTCTTGAAGTCTCACGTCAGGATTAGACGTTCATCCATGTTTATAAAATGTTCAATTTAGAAGTTCTTCCAAACGTCAAATTTAAAAGTGTTTAAAGTTAAGTTTAGGCATTAAAACCGAATGGTTAAGGCAAGGGTTAAGGTTTAGGATAGAACATCTAAAAAACTACTTTCTATCGCTGGATTCAAACATGCTTACACCCATCTGCCATCCCCGTCCACAACATCCTAGCAAAACCCAAACCTACTTGAAGGTAACAGTGGTCACTGTTGCCCCTAGTGGCCGGTTTCCACATCATTTCCTGACGTCCTCAGACATGGATGGATGTTGAATACTGACTTGTATCATGGGTGGCCTGGCTGTTACAGGAGTGTGTATTGGGCAGGGTTTCCATTAGGAAGATTTGGCGCTGGACAACGTGACAGGGAAGATTTTAATTTACCAGCCATTTGACAAATTGACCGGACACATATACATTGGGTGTGTAACCCATTAGGTGTGCACCCACAGTTCTCAGAATGACAGAAATCACATTTAGATTATGGTAATAAATCTTTAATGAAGCAGACAATAAAACTTTAGTTTCAAACATTTGCCAAAATGCAATTTGTGGGAAAAAAGGGGAAAACCCCATTCTAAACAGCACACCTGATGCGGGCAGTAGGCTATACGACAGAAATGGATATATCCGTTTGAAACTTAGAAAGAGGGTGAATCTAAAGATGCAAAAGTTTGGATGGGTTGCACATTTTTTTTTTACAATAAGATTGTTTTGGAGTTATATAAACATATACAGGATGGTATCCTCCACAAGTTAACCTTCACTCAAGATCAAAACTTCAAACCTGCAACCTACTTTTTGGACAATATTTACCTGGGAATTTCTATCAAGGATTTCATTTTCTCAAGCTATTCAGGGTTTGCTCTGGCAATCAAAGTCCTGAGATCCTGGAATCTGATACAACTTCAACTAGCACTGAGGTGTGAAGAGAGGTGTCGAATCCTTTGAAGCTGTTCAGAGGCCATCCACTGCCATTTTCTTCAAGCAAGTACCCCCAACCACACTTCCCACGTGTGAAGCGAGAGATCCAGAGGCTTTGAAGCTCCCTCCTGCTGTTATGAGCCCATTCACTGTCATTTTTCCTCCAGCACACAGGCACTGTTACAATGGCTAGCTTTATTGGATATTTTATTTTTTTCTTGCACACATACATGCATTGTTGACTATGAACTTTCTTTACCCAACCGTGGGACAGACTATGTCTGTTCCCACACTCGGGACAATGACTCTCTATTGGTTACACAGACCTTTGGCCTACCATCCCGTTCTAACCACCTCCTGCCGGCTTTGTATTCATGTTTCTCGGGTAAATAAGTTGATCAGGAAGGCTAGCTCTGTTCTGGGGATTAGCCTTGACACTCTAGAGGAGGTGGCGGAGAGACGGATCCTGGCCAAACTGCTGGCCATCATGGACAACTTCACCCACCCTCTGCATGCCATGGTTATGATGCAGAGGAGCACCTTCAGTCACAGACTGATCCCCCCACGGTGTGCCAGAGAGCGCTACAGGAGGTCCTTCCTGCCGGCCGCTATTAGACTATTTAATGCCTCACCTGGGTGCCGTGCCGTCGGCAACATAGACCTGGAACTGTTGGGGTGTTAGGACCTAGTTTAACAATTAGGCATCTATCCGTGAGTAACTCTGGTCTGTAATCACACATTCACTCAGAACTTATTCATTCAGGACTGTATATACATATTCATGTACAGTTTTTATATAACGTGCAATATTGTATGTAGTTCTTGGACTGAACTTACGTAGTCATTCACTCAGGAATGCATATTAGTATCCTGTCAGTTGTATCTTTTTTCCTTTGCTTTTAGTATCTCTTCCTGTCATTTACCTGTACAGTTAATGTAACCATGCAAATATTCACTTACCTGTACATTTAACTGTACATTTACCTGTCTTTTGTGTATTTTCGTTCTGGCATTTTGCACCTGCCCTGTGTTTTTTCGTAGCTGCTTGACGAAGAACTTTCCCCTCGGGGATCAATAAAGTATCTATCTATCTATCTATCTATCTATCTATCTATCTATCTATCTATCTATCTATCTATCTATCTATCTATCTATCTATCTATCTATCTATCTATCTATCTATCTATCTATCTATCTATCTATCTATCTATGTGACCTGATGAAATTAATGTACAATATGATCTTGTTGCCATCTGATGCACATTCAGATGTCATGCATCGGCACTGCAGAACTCTCCCTGTCCTCTGCCGTGCCTTGATTATATTACTGTTGATGATATCTGATAATGTGCATGTACACCCTGGCCCATCTACTGTTGCTACTGTTGCTAGCCCCAATTCTGACTTGTGCTCTGATATCTGCATCACTCATTTCTGCTCTCGTAAAATCCTGGGTTTTCTGCACGTTAACACTAGAAGCGTATTACCTAAAATGGATCAATTGAAAGTGTGGGCTCACAGCTCCAATCCAGATGTGTTGGTCATTACTGGGACGTGGTTAAGGTAGAGTGTTTTGAATACAGTTGTTAACCTTTCTGATTGTAACCTTTTTTGGCAAGACAGATCTTCCAAAGGTGGAGGAGTGGCATTTTTTACCAAGGATCACCTTCAGTGCTCGGTTGTCTCCACCAAATCTGTCCCCAAACAATTTGATTTGCTGGTTTTAAGTATTAAACTTTCAAATAACTCTTTGTTGACTGTTGCTGGGTGTTATCGTCCTCCATCAGCACCGGCCTGAACCCTACCTGCCCTAAGCTCTCTCTTGGGCCCTTACACTAAATCTGAATTTGTCCTGCTAGGTGACCTAAACTGGGACATGTTTAAACCACCTGACCAAGTCCTAAAGCAATGGGACTCCCTAAATCTTTCTCAGATTATTAGCAATCCCACAAGGTATGACTCCAAACACCCAGAAGGCTATTCTTCTTGATGTTATCCTCATAAATAATCCTGATAGGTATCAGTCTGGTGTTTTCTGTAATGACCTTAGTGATCACTGTTTTACAACCTGTGTTCGTAATGGCTGCTCAGTGAAACGAGCATTTGTCATAGATGGTTGCTAAAAAACTTTAATGAGCAAGCCTTCCTTCGTGAACTGGCTTCTGTAAAATGGAATAGAATCAGCTTGATCCCCTCTGTCGAAGACGCTTAGACCTTCTTTTTTGATATTTTCAGTGGTATTGTTAACAAGCACGCCCCCATAAAGAAAATAAGAATTAAAAACAGCTTCAGCCCCTGGTTCGACCGTGATCTGGCAGAGTTACTCCACCTCAAGAATTGCATTTGGTGAAAGGCTCGGCACACGCTTACTCAGGCTGACTGGCTCTCGTTCAGGCAAATGAGAAATATGTGCATTCAGGCTATCCAGAAGACCAAAGTTAGTTACTTTAAGGAAAAGTTCTCTCTCTGTAGGTCTAAACCCCAAGAAAGAGAATAAACCTTCCTCCTCACAGCTACCCATGTCTCTTAAAGTTGATGATGTGGTTGTTACTGACAAGAAGTACATGGCTGAGCTTTTTAATCAACACTTCATTACGTCAGGATTCGTATTTGACTGAGCCATCCCTCCTTGCCCGTCCAACATTTCCTCATCTGCCACCTCTTCTAATGCAACTATCCCGATGCTCCTCCCTCTTTTTCCCCTGCCTCGCTACAAAGTTTCTCCCTGCAGGCGGTTAGTGAGTCCAAGGTACTATAGGAGCTCCTGAAACTTGACCCCAAAAAAACATCTTGGTCAGATGGTTTAGACCCTTTCTTCTTTAAGGTTGCTGCCCCTATCATCGCCAAGCCTATCTCTGACCTTTTTAACCTGTCTCTCCGTTCTGGGGAGGTTCCCATTGCTTGGAAGGCAGCCACGGTTAGTCCTTTATTTAAAGGGGAGATCAATCTGGCCAATGGAAACAGGGCTTGAGTGTACTACAATGTACATGTAAAGAATGAGGGGTATAAGGCTGGTGAAATATGATCATCCACCGTGGGACTTGGTACTCCCCTTCATAGTTGTCTATGTAGCTTCCTATATACATATTGAACCCCTTTTCGTTCTTGCTAGCTGTGTACAGCAGTTTGTAGAGGGTGGTTTGTGTGTGTGTGTGTACATCAGTGTGTATGGGGTGGTGTATGTGTGTGTACAGCAGGCAGTGACTAGAGGGTGGTGTGTGTGTGTGTGTGTGTGTGTGTGTGTGTGTGTGTGTGTGTGTGTGTGTGTGTGTGTGTGTGTGTGTGTGTGTGTGTGTGTGTGTGTGTGTGTGTGTACAGCAGTTTGTAGAGGGTGGTTTGTGTGTGTGTGTGTACATCAGTGTGTATGGGGTGGTGTATGTGTGTGTGAGAGGTTTAGAGTGTCTGATGCTATGTATGATACTGGTATCTCTCCTCTTACTCTCTGCCAGTGGGTGGAATCCCTGAGAGCTGGCCTTCCAGACAACAATGAGTCAGGAGCCTGAAAACACACACATACAAGCTACATCCCAGCCTACCTAGTCCTTTCAGAGAGACAGTGCTGCAAGATGTGTTCTTTGTTTAGACTATAATGTGACAGGACTAAAATTACGCTATTGAATTGCTAAGAAAATATGTTTGACACAGTGTTTTTCTGTGATACAGTGTGTGTGAGTGTGTTTGTGAATGCTCTCTCTAGTCTAAATCCTCTGACATGCATGACCAAATGTTCCTATTGAATTCCTAAAAACAGTTTCAAAAGAGCTGGATTAAATATTACCAAATGCTTACAATTCTGAGACAATTGGATCAGCTTTGTGTTTAATGTTTAAAGGCTAGAAAATGTTTGAGTATTTTTAGATTGAAATGGACAACGCAAAACATGTAGTGAAAAACTATGCGGAACGCACAGCTAAACAAGATTGAATGGTTAACACAAGAGCCATATTATGAAATTTCCCCCCCGGGGGATCAATAAAGTACCTATCTATCTATCTATCTATCTATCTATCTATCTATCTATCTATCTATCTATCTATCTATCTATCTATCTATCTATCTATCTATCTATCTATCTATCTATCTATCTATCTATCTATCTATCTATCATCTATCTATCTATCTATCTATCTATCTATCTATCTATCTATCTATCTATCTATCTATCTATCTATATATCTATCTATCTATCTATCTATCTATGTATTTAGATAAAATAGATTTGTGACAAACTGACAAAACAACTGAGCAAATATTAAAAGACTTTGAGAGAAAGTTATATAATGAATAATGATTAATTAGTTGTAAAATCATTTTTAATCAAAGTATATTGTCTCTCTGGTTATCTCAGTCGAACTCATTAGAGACAGATCAGTAGTGTAACTCCATATGACGAGTTTAAAGTGTGTTTTCACACCAATCAATACCCACTGATGAGAGGGGCTGTCATTGATTAGTAATCAATAAACACGTCAATGTTGAATCCCCTGAAGATAGACAAAGGACAGAAACAAGTTAATGTGTCCCAAATGACATCCTGTTCAGCCTTTAGTGCACTACTTTGGACTATGGCCCATAGGGAATAGGGTGTGATTTGGGACGCAGTTTTTATAGGATTCCTTGACACGCTTGACAATACATTTCTTTCAGACAGATGTTAGTTCCCAATCTAGAGAGACTGGGGCAATATTGTGAGGCAGAGAGAGAGAGAGCCATTAAAAGGAACATAATATTCGACATACCAATTAGGATCTGGCTAAAAATACTTGAATCAGTTATAGAACCCATTGCCCTTTATGGTTGTGAGGTCTGGGGTTCCGCTCACCAACCAAGAATTCACAAAATGGGACAAACACCAAATTGAGACTCTGCATGCAGAATTCAGCAGAAATATCCTCAGTGTACAACGAAAAACACCAAATAATGCATGCAGAGCAGAATTAGGCCGATACCTGATAATTATCAAAATCCAGAAAAGAGCCATTAAATTCTACAACCACCTAAAAGGAAGCGATTCCCAAACCTTCCATAACAAAGCCATCACCTACAGAGAGATGAACCTGGAGAAGAGTCCCCTAAGCAAGCTGGTCCTGGGACTTTGTTCACAAACACAAACAGACCCCACAGAACCCCAGGACAGCAACACAATTAGACCCAACCAAATCATGAGAAAACTAAAAGATAATTGCTTGACACACTGGAAAGAATTAACAAAAAAACAGAGCATAGTTAGAATGTTATTTGGCCCTAAACAGAGAGTACACAGTGGCAGAGTACCTGACCACTGTGACTGACCCAAACTTAAGGAAAGCTTTGACTATGTACAGACTCAGTGAGCATAGCCTTGCTACTGAGAGAGGGACAGGCTATGTGCACACTGCCCACAAAATGAGGTGGAAACTGAGCTGCACTTCCTGCCAAATGTATGACAATATTAGAGACACATATTTCTCTCAGATAACACAGACCCACAAAGAATTTGAAAACAAACCCAATGTTGATAACCTCCCATATCTACTGGGTGAAATACCACAGTGTTCCATCACAGCAGCAAGATTAGTGACCTGTTGTCACAAGAAAAGGGTAACCAGTGAAGAACAAACACCATGTAAATACAACCCATATTTATGTTTATTTATTTTCACTTTTGTACTTTAACTATTTGTACATTGTTACAACACTGTATATATACATAATATGACATTTAAAATGTCTTTATTATTTTGGAACTTCTGAGTGTAATGTTTACTGTTAATTTGTATTGTTAATTTTGTGTATGTATATATATGTGTATATACAGTGGGGAGAACAAGTATTTGATACACTGCCGATTTTGCAGGTTTTCCTACTTACAAAGCATGTAGAGGTCTGTAATTTTTATCATAGGTACACTTCAACTGTGAGAGACGGAATCTAAAACAAAAATCCAGAAAATCACATTGTATGATTTTTAAGTAATTAATTTGCATTTTATTGCATGACATAAGTATTTGATCACCTACCAACCAGTAAGAATTCCGGCTCTCACAGACCTGTTAGTTTTTTTTTAAGAAGCCCTCCTGTTCTCCACTCATTACCTGTATTAATTGCACCTGTTTGAACTCGTTACCTGTATAAAAGACACCTGTCCACACACTCAATCAAACAGACTCCAACCTCTCCACAACGGCCAAGACCAGAGAGCTGTGAAAGGACATCAGGGATAAAATTGTAGACCTGCACAAGGCTGGGATGGGCTACAGGACAATAGGCAAGCAGCTTGGTGAGAAGGCAACAACTGTTGGCGCAATTATTAGAAAATGGAAGAAGTTCAAGATGACGGTCAATCTCCCTCGGTCTGGGGCACCATGCAAGATCTCACCTCGTGGGGCATCAATGATCATGAGGAAGGTGAGGGATCAGCCCAGAACTACACGGCAGGACCTGGTCAATGACCTGAAGAGAGCTGGGACCACAGTCTCAAAGAAAACCATTAGTAACACACTACGCCGTCATGGATTAAAATCCTGCAGCGCACGCAATGATACTTTGGCAATATGTACACTGTTGCGTCATGCCAATAAAGTGAATTGAATTGAATTGAGAGAGTGAGAGTGAGAGTGAGAGTGAGAGAGAGAGAGAGAGAGAGAGAGAGAGAGAGAGAGAGAGAGAGAGAGAGGGAGCCTAAAATAGCCTTTTTCCTTTTGGGGACACGCAAAAATGTTGCTTGTTTTACTATCCTGAGGACTTCTGGTTCCCATAAGGATAGTAAAACCAACACACACACACACACACACACACACACACACACACACACACACACAGGAAAACAACGCAAAGCAATTCAATGGAAGAGAAAGTCTAAAGCACCAAGGATTACATCACTGTCAATCCCAGTAGTTTTATATTAGGTAACACCTCTCTTTTATTGAATGCAGGACAGTTACACACACTGAATGAGCACCACACTATTCCCTATATAGCGTACTACTTTTGATGAGGGGAATGCAGTGCCATTTGGGACGCAGTCCACTCCTATTTATCCCTCTCTGATCACAGACACTAAAATCTGTCATTGGTGGTTTGATGCTTTACATTCTATCTGCCACTCTGCTTTATCCTGCAGTAGGAGAAAAGACAGTGTCAGGTAATCAGAGAAGTGAGAGAAGGAGGGAGGGAGGGAGGGAGGGAGGGGGAAGGAGAGAGGAGGGGGAGTGGGGGAGAAGGAGAGCGAGAGAAATCCAAGACAAAAGGTTCCAGACGGAAGTTAGATCAGAACAGAATAAAAATATAATTCTGGGGGTTCAAAATGTGATTCCATTTAGAATGCTCTCAGTTCCTTCGTTTATTAGGAGAAATAGCTTTGTGTGTGTGTGTGTGTGTGTGTGTGTGTGTGTGTGTGTGTGTGTGTGTGTGTGTGTGTGTGTGTGTGTGTGTGTGTGTGTGTGTGTGTGTGTTCGTCCCTCCTGTCACTAACTTTTATTCCACTTGGAGAAGTATTATTATGCATGAGGGATTGGCTCATGACTTGGTTTCCATTGGTTTTTCAGATCTCATAAAGTTTCATCATGATGTGTGTTTTTGGAACTGCTGGAGGCAAACATTGCCTCCTCTCCTGGAGAGAGGTTCTGCTGATTGTAGAATTTCATTTAGCCTCTATGACTCAGGCGTTTTACAGAAATAGCACAGTGAGGGACAGAACAGGTTTTGACGTTGAACGAGACATCATGAAATTATAATGCTGTTTGAATGTGAAGGTTACTATGGAGAGAAGCCAATGAGAAGGACTGACCATCTATCAGGATATGAGAAGGACTGACCATCTAACAGCATATAAGAAGGACTGACCATCTAACAGCATATGAGAAGGACTGACCATCTATCAGGATATGAGAAGGACTGACCATCTAACAGCATATAAGAAGGACTGACCATCTAACAGCATATGAGAAGGACTGACCATCTACCAGGATATTAGAAGGACTGACCATCTAACAGATTGTCTGACCGTAAAAGTTTAACACTGGCAATGACAATCTGACCATCTCATACACACACAAACACACATGCACGGATGCACACAAGCACACACTTATTGCCCCCCCACCCACACACAGCCCTCAGTCATGAATGCAGACAGCTTTGTTGGCAGCTATAGGCCCTATGCTCTAAGTTGGTCTCTATATTCAGACTCAAAGTCCCTCCAGGCATCTTACCCACAAACCATACCCCCATTAATACCAAACCCCCATTAATACCAAACCCCCATTAATACTAAACCCCCATTAATACCAAACCCCTATTCATACCATACCCCCATTAATACCAAACCCCCATTAATACCAAACCCCCATTAATACCAAACCCCCATTAATACCAAACCCCCATTAATACTAAACCCCCATTAATACCAAACCCCCATTAATACCAAACCCCCATTAATACCAAACCCCCATTAATACCAAACCCCCATTAATACCAAACCCCCATTAATACTAAACCCCCATTAATACTAAACCCCCATTAACACCAAACCCCCATTAATACCAAACCCCCATTAACACCAAACCCCCATTAATACCAAACCCCCATTAACACCAAACCCCCATTAATACCAAACCCCCATTAATACCAAACCCCCATTAACACCAAACCCCCATTAATACCAAACCCCCATTAACACCAATCCCCCATTAATACCAAACCCCCATTAACACCAAACCCCCATTAATACCAAACCCCCATTAATACCAAACCCCCATTAATACTAAACCCCCATTAATACCAAACCCCCATTAATACCAAACCCCCATTAATACCAAACCCCCATTAACACCAAACCCCCATTCATTATTATAGGGACTGACTGAATCTGCTTAGGGACATTACTTTGAATATAAATAGAGCGCAAATACACAAACCCACAGCAATGTTGTAGCCAGAGCTCCAGTATCGTTGTAGCCAGAGTTCCAGTATCGTTATAGCCAGAGCTCCAGTATCGTTGTAGCCAGAGCTCCAGTATCATTGTAGCCAGAGTTCCAGTATCGTTATAGCCAGAGCTCCAGTATCGTTGTAGCCAGAGCTCCAGTATCATTGTAGCCAGAGCTCCAGTATCGTTGTAGCCAGAGTTCCAGTATCGTTGTAGCCAGAGCTCCAGTATCGTTGTAGCCAGAGCTCCAGTATCATTGTAGCCAGAGCTCCAGTATCATTGTAGCCAGAGATCCAGTATCGTTGTAGCCAGAGTTCCAGTATCGTTGTAGCCAGAGCTCCAGTATCGTTGTAGCCAGAACTCCAGTATCGTTGTAGCCAGAGTTCCAGTATCGTTGTAGCCAGAGCTCCAGTATCGTTGTAGCCAGAGCTCCAGTATCGTTGTAGCCAGAGTTCCAGTATCGTTGTAGCCAGAGCTCCAGTATCGTTGTAGCCAGAGCTCCAGTATCGTTGTAGCCAGAGCTCCAGTATCATTGTAGCCAGAGCTCCAGTATCGTTGTAGCCAGAGTTCCAGCATCGTTGTAGCCAGAACTCCAGTATCGTTGTAGCCAGAACTCCAGTATCGTTGTAGCCAGAGTTCCAGTATCGTTGTAGCCAGAACTCCAGTATCGTTGTAGCCAGAGCTCCAGTATCGTTGTAGCCAGAGCTCCAGTATCATTGTAGCCAGAGTTCCAGTATCGTTGTAGCCAGAGCTCCAGTATCATTGTAGCCAGAGTTCCAGTATCGTTGTAGCCAGAACTCCAGTATCGTTGTAGCCAGAACTCCAGTATCATTGTAGCCAGAGTTCCAGTATCGTTGTAGCCAGAGTTCCAGTATCGTTGTAGCCAGAGCTCCAGTATCATTGTAGCCAGAGTTCCAGTATCGTTGTAGCCAGAGTTCCAGTATCGTTGTAGCCAGAACTCCAGCATCGTTGTAGCCAGAGCTCGACTGCAATTGAGGCGTCTCCTGGAAGCTGGCCTTCTAGGCAGAGACCTCTGTCCAGTGTCTGTGTTCTTCTGCCCATCTTAATATTTTATTTTTATTAGCCAGTCTGAGATATGTCTTTTTCTTTGCAACCTAGAATCTAGAACCTGCCTAGAAGGCCAGCATCCCAGAGTTGCCTCTTCACTGTTGACGTTGAGACTGGTGTTTTGTGGGTACTATTTAATGAAGCTGCCAGTTGAGGACTTGTGAGGCGTCTGTTTCTCAAACTAGAGCCAGTTTGCGCTGTTCTGTGAAGGAAGTAGTACACAGTGTTGTACGAGTTCTTCAGTTTCTTGGCAATTTCTCGCATGGAATAGCCTTCATTTCTCAGAACAAGAATAGGCTGACGAGTTTCAGAAGAAAGTTATTTGTTTCTGGCCATTTTGAGCCTGTAATCGAACCCACAAATGCTTATGCTCCAGATACTCAACTAGTCTAAAGAAGGCCTTCTCCTGCTTTTCTTTAAAAACAAGGACATTTCTAAGTGACCCCAAAGTTTTGAACGGTAGTGTTTATAGAATCAGGCAGGCTAGCACTTCCCAATGTAGATATTGAAATTACGTCATATTGATGAGCCACATAGAACATGATGTTTCAGGTATGTCCCAAATGGCACCTTATTCCATGTTCACTACAGATGTAGGATCTTAATTTGAGCCAGTTTTCTACAGCAGGAAAATAAATGATCCTGCAGCAACAGGAAATGTGAATTATTATGTGGATATTTTTTTAGGGGTTGATACATTTTTCGTAAGAGAAAATCAAGTATGAAATTTCAAAGTGGAAATTACAAACTTCTGAAGGCTTTTTAAACCTCAAATACACTACAAGTTGTACATTTCATGTATTGCAGGAATGTTATCCTGCAACAGTGTGATCAAATTAAGATCCTATGACTGTACTATATACTGAATAGTGCACTAAGTTTGACCAGAGTACAGGTAATAGGATGTCATTTTGGACGTAGCCATGTTGCTCATATCCATAGAACACTTTTTTACCTGATAAAATAAGTATACCTTAAACATTGCATTGCATTCATTCACCCATTTAGCAATATGAATGATTGTGTTTGGTAATGAAGATGTTGTTGCTATGCTGTTGTTGCTATACGAGGACTAAGCACATTGAGGGAGATGAGAACAAACTTGACTGTGAGGAAGTTCAAGTATACTTTGGTATACTTTTTAGCCAGCAGTTCTGAAAGTAGCGCCCACAAACCAAACATGGTCCTTGAAAAATGCGTACTTCATATGTGCAGATATGTGCACCACATCATTGCTCTCTATTTCTCGCTCTGCTAGCCGTCACACAAATGGTGAGAGGCTGAAGCTCATTGGCTGGAACTCGAATTGCTAGGGGGGCGGCCGAAGTGGGGGGAAATGTTGGGAAAATGGCGCAGCACAGTTTCCAGAAAAATAGTCGCTTTCAAAACTGGCTAATCGAGGTAAAACAGTAATTCAGCTCATAGATTATGCATGTATCCCTAGTCAAAATAGGGTTTTAATAAGTCTTTTTGGATCTTGTCACCCCAATCAGAATTCTTTTAGAACTTATTTTCTTAATTTGAACAAATAAATTATAGTTTGTTGTCATAAGTTCCAGTACAATACAACAACATTAATTACAACATTTTCATTGATCGAGAACAACAGTTCTATATTCATTTCCGTTTTTAATTCACCTTTAAGAAAACCTGTCCCTTTAAGAGTGACTGATGACATCACAGCTAGTGCAGGCTTGCCGTGTTCACTAAGTTCATTCAGCTCTCTGCCTGTGCATAGAATCTCTGGTTTTCAAACATTATTATTGTTTTATCCTTCACGGTGTGTGAATGCAAGAACTGTGAGTAACGTATTTGTTTCCTTATGTTTCCTGACGTCATTGTGCAGCATTTTATCGTTTTTTGTGCTAGCTAACAAACTACTGTTAGCCACATTTTGCTACAATACAGCCTTATACTAAAATGTATTAAATAGTTTTTTTTCCCTCATCAATCTACACACGATACCACATAATGACAAATCGAACACAGTATTTACACATTTTTGCAAATGTATAAAAAAATAAAAAAATAAAATATCACATTCATCCTTTTACATAAGTATTCAGACCCTTTACTCTGTACTTTGTTGAAGCACCTTTGGCAGAGATTACAGCCTTGAGTCTTCTTGGGTATGACGCTACACGCTCTGCAAACCTGTATTTGGGGAATTTCTCCCCTTCTTCTCTGCAGATCCTCTCAAGCTCTGTCAGGTTAGATGGGGAGCGTCACTGAAAAGCTATTTTCAGGTCTCTCCAGAGATGTTCAATCGGGTTCAAGTCCGGGCTCTGGCTGGGCCACTCAAGGACATCCAGAGACTTGTCTTGGCTGTGTGCTTAGGGTTAATGTCCTGTTGGAAGGTGAACCTTCGCCTCAGTCTGAGGTCCTGAGCATTCTGGAGCAGGTGTTCATCAAGGATCTATTTGTACTTTGCTCCGTTCATCTTCCCCTCAATTCTGAGTAGTCTCCCAGTCCCTGCTGCTGAAAAACATCCCCACAGCATGATGCTGCCACCACCATGCTTCACCGTAGGGATGGTATTGGCCAGGTGATGAGCGCTGCCTGGTTTCCTGCAGAAGTGTCGCTTGACGTTCAGGCCAAGAGTTCAATCTTGTTTCTTATGGTCTGAGATTCCTTCAGGTGCCTTTTGGCAAACTCCAAGTGGGTTGTCATGTGCCTTTTAATGAGGAGTGGTTTCCGTCTGGCCACTCTACCATAAAGGCCTGATTGGTGGAGCTCTGCAGAGATGGTTGTCCTTCTGGAAGTTTCTCCCATCTCCACAGAGGAACTCTGGAACTCTGTTCTTGGTCACCTCCCTGACCAAGGCCCTTCTCCCCCGATTGCTCAGTTTGGCCGGGCGGCCAGCTCTAGGAAAATTATTTTAATTAATTTTTATTTATTTAACCTTCATTTAACTAGGCAAGTCAGTTAAGAACAACTTATTTTTTACAATGATGGCCTGCCCCAGCCAAACCTGAACGACACTGGGCCAGAGTTGAGCTGAGTTGAGCGCCGCCCTATGGGACTCCCAATTACGGCCGGATGTGATACAGCCTGGATTCAAACCAGGGACTGTAGAGACGCCTCTTGCACTGAGACACAGTGCCTTACACGCTGCCCACACCGCTCGTTGCAAACACTGTGTCTAATAACACTGTGTCTGTCTAATAAACACTGTGTCTGTCTAATGAACACTGTGTCTGTCTAATAAACACTGTGTCTGTCTAATAAACACTGTAGCTGTCTAATAAACACTGTGTCTGTCTAATGAACACTGTGTCTAATAAACACTGTGTCTAATAAACACTGTGTCTAATAAACACTGTGTCTAATAAACACTGTAGCTGTCTAATAAACACTGTGTCTAATAAACACTGTAGCTGTCTAATAAACACTGTGTCTGATAAACACTGTCTGATAAACACTGTGTCTAATAAACACTGTGTCTGATAAACACTGTGTCTGATAAACACTGTGTCTGATAAACACTGTGTCTAATAAACACTGTGTCTGATAAACACTGTGTCTAATAAACACTGTGTCTGATAAACACTGTTCTGGTGGTTGCAGAGCCCTGCCAGCCTTCCTACTGTTTCATCTAATAACATTCTCTATTGATTAGTTTGATGAAACATGAAGACATACATTGGATGTTCTGGTGGTTACAGGGGCTTGAACCCCACAGGTATGAGATATTGACGTTTTTCAGCCCCTATCAGTCCCTGTGCTGTGAGATAATCTACTCAGTGTGAGAAAAACATGATCCATGTTTCCATTGTTTTCAATTATATGACACATGGATTTCCATACAGAGATAAAAATGGACTATAAGTGGAACCATAAGTAGTGAAAATGTCAAGGTTATCAGTTAGTCTGATTGAAAATGTCAAGGTCATCAGTTAGTCTGATTGAAAATGTCAAGGTCATCAGTTAGTCTGATTGAAAATGTCAAGGTCATCAGTTAGTCTGATTGAAAATGTCAAGGTCATCAGTTAGTCTGATTGAAAATGTCAAGGTCATCAGTTAGTCTGATTGAAAATGTCAAGGTCATCAGTTAGTTTGAATGAAAATGTCAAGGTCATCAGTTAGTTTGAATGAAAATGTCAAGGTCATCAGCTAGTTTGATTGAGTGAGGAAATAATTGTATAATTTCCTATAAAATAAATTCATAGTTATAACTAATATCCAGATGTACAAACTCTAGACCTAGGTAGGTGTTGAGCTCATTAGCCGCTGATAGCAGTGCATCCTGCTGACAGCTATTCTTCTCCTCTAGGACAGTTTTCTATGCTGGATAATGACTATGGCTAGCCATAATGTTATGATAAATAATGCCAGGGAGGAAGAGAGGCTGTTGGGACAGATAGGAAGGGGAGGGGTGGTAAGAGAAGAGAAGGAAGAAGAAGTGAGGAAGAAACAATGTGGAGGAGAGAGAGATGGTGAAAGAGAAAGCAAGTGAGAAAGAGAAGAGGAACAGAGAAGATAAGGAGGAAGAGAAGAGGGACAGAGAAGACAGCAGAGAGAGAGAAGAGGGACAGAGAAGACAGCAGAGAGATAGAAGAGGAACAGAGAAGACAGCAGAGAGAGAGAAGAGGGACAGAGAAGACAGCAGAGAGAGAGAAGAGGGACAGAGAAGACAGCAGAGCGAGAGAAGAGGGACAGAGAAGACAGCAGAGAGAGAGAAGAGGGACAGAGAAGACAGCAGAGAGAGAGAAGAGGGACAGAGAAGACAGCAGAGAGAGAGAAGAGGGACAGAGAAGACAGCAGAGAGAGAGAAGAGGGACAGAGAAGACAGCAGAGAGATAGAAGAGGGACAGAGAAGACAGCAGAGAGAGAGAAGAGGGACAGAGAAGACAGCAGAGAGAGAGAAGAGGGACAGAGAAGACAGCAGAGAGAGAGAAGAGGGACAGAGAAGACAGCAGAGAGAGAGAAGAGGGACAGAGAAGACAGCAGAGAGAGAGAAGAGGGACAGAGAAGACAGCAGAGAGATAGAAGAGGAACAGAGAAGACAGCAGAGAGAGAGAGAAGGAAGAAGAAAGAGCTATATATAGAGATAGATACAGATTCCAAGGTTGATTCCAGCGGGCCACAGAATAAGGTTGAGAGAGAGAGAGAGAGAGAGAGAGAGAGAGAGAGTGGGCCCAACCCCCACTCTTACACTAGACCAAGCCAATGGCATGTACCGTATGCTTAGCAGGCTCTGCTCACACTTACTGGCCTGAGGCCAAACCACACGACCAACAACACTGGACACTTTATGGAACACAAAGCCTTCACTATCTCATCCTGGAATATCCAAGGCCTGAGGTCCTCTGCCTTTGGCCTAAAGAGCAGGAACCCAGACTTCACCAAAGAAATCAGAAATACAGACATTGTCAACCTACAAGAAATATGGTATAGAGGAGACGGGCCCTCTGGTTGCCCTCTGTGTTACAGAGAGCTGGTAGTCCCATCCCCCAAACTCCCAGGTGTGAAACAGGGAAGAGACTCAGGGGGTATGATAATGTGCTATAGAGCAGACCTAACCCACTCCGTTCAATTAATCAAAACAGGAACATTTTACATTTGGCTAGAAATTCAAAAGGAAATGATCTTAACAGAGAAAAATGTAACGAAGACAGCTGGAGGGGGAAATCAACCATTTCCAGACCCAGGGACATGTACTAGTCTGTGGCGACCTAAATGCCAGAACTGGACAAGAACCTGACACCCTCAGCACACAGGGGGACGAACACCTACCTGGAGGTGACAGCATTCCCTCCCCCATATGCCCCCCTCTACACAACTATGACAACATAACCAACAAAAACATGTCACAATTCCTGCAGCTCTGTCGCACCCAGAGTCTCTTAGAGCGTTCACAGTCAGCCCACTGACACCTCTATCAGATCACAGCAAAATCACAGAGATATGCTCAATCATGAGGCATCAAAGCCAAAGGAACTGAGTAATATTAAGAAATGCTATAGATGGAAGGAATGTAGTGTAGAAACCTACCAAAAGACCATTAGGCAACAACAATTTCAATCCCTTCTAGACAACTTCTTGGACAAAACGTTTCACTGTAATAGTGAAGGTGTAAACTTGGCAGTAGAAAACCTCAACAGTATATTTGACCTCTCAGCTTCCCTATCAAACCTAAACATTTCAAATAGAAAACCGAAGAAAATGAACAACAATGACATATGGTTTTATGAAGAATGCAAAAACCTAAGAAAGAATTTGAGAAACCTATCCATCCAGAAACATAGAGACCCAGAAAACCTGAACCTACGCCTTCACTATGGTGAATCACTAAAACAATACAGAAATACACCTTCACTATGGTGAATCACTAAAACAATACAGAAATACACCTTCACTATGGTGAATCACTAAAACAATACAGAAATACATTACGGAAAAAGAAGGAACAGCACGTCAGAAACCAGCTCAATGTAATCGAAGAATCCATAGACTCTAAATACTTCTGGGAAAATTGGAAAACACTAAACAAACAACAACATGAAGCGCTATCTATTCAAAATGGAGATGTCTGGGTAAACCACTTCCCCAACCTTTTTGGCTCTATAACAAAGAACAAACAGCAAAAGCATATACATGATCAAATACAAATCCTAGAATCAACTATTAAAGACTACCAGAACCCACTGAATTCTCCAATTACATTGAATGAACAACAGGACAAAATACAAACCCTCCAACCCAAAAAGGCCTGTGGTGTTGATGATATCCTCATTGAAATGATCAAATATATAGACCAAAAATTCCAATTGGCTAGACTCTTTAACATCATCCATGGCTCTGGCATCTTCCCCAATATTTGGAACCAATGACTGATCACCCCAATCCACTAAAGTGAAGACAAATTTGACCCCAATAACTACCGTGGGATATGCGTCAACAGCAACCTTGGGAAAATCCTCTGTATTATCATTAACAGCAGACTAGATAATTTCCTCAGTGAAAACAATGCACTGAGAAAATGTCAAATCGGCTTTTAAACAAATGATCGTACAACAGACCACGTATTCACCCTGCACACTCTAATAGACAAACAAACCAACCAAACCATGAGGGTTTGCTATACAAATTGATTGTCAGGTCCTGACGGTAGGAGCCCCATGCAGTTTTTTTGTGAAGGTTTATGGGGTCTGTCGGAGGGGCGGGACACTCGTGGGGGTTCGTAGAAGAGCCCCTACAGCCATGGGGGCGGGAGTACGGTAAGTCGTCGTCGGGAGGAGGAGGACGAGGACGAGGACGAGGAGGAGGACGAGGTGCTCCTGTCTCCCAACTCGTGGGGGCTGTTGGTCAGGAGCCATGGGAGGAGGAGGAGGAGGACGACGACGAGGTGCTGCGACCTCCAACTAGGGAAGATAGGCTGCCCCCGGAGGGGTTTTACGACCATCCCTTGGAGGAACAGGCGAGGTGGTGGAGGGCTTGGCTGGAGCCGAGACCGCCCAACCAGGGAGCGAGAACCAGCCAGAGGAAGGACGAGGACTCGTTTGAGTGCCGCAGGAAAATGTGGGCAGAGCGGCTGTCGGCTCCCAGGCCGGAGCTCCCGGAGGTGGTCCCCAGCCCGGTCCCTTCAGTGCCGAAGCCTCGCACCAGGGTCCCGGTGTCGATCACCAGCCAGGTATCTCCCTGCTCCGGTGCCCAGTCCTGCTCCGGGGGCAGAACCTCTCTCTGCTTCGGTGCCCTGTCCTGATCCGGGGGTGGAGTCTCCACCTGACCCAGTGACCAGTCCACATATTTCCCTCAGATCCACAAATCCAATTTTGATAAACTCCCATATCTACTGGGTGAAATACCACAGTGTTCCATCACAGCAGCAAGATGTGTGACCTGTTGCCACAAGAAAAGGGCAACCAGTGAAGAACAAACACCATGTAAATACAACCCATATTTATGTTTATTTATTTTCCCTTTCATACTTTAACCATTTTCACATCGTTACAACACTGTACAAAGACATAATCTGACATTTGAAATGTCATATTTTGGTACTTCTCTGAGTGTAATGTTTACTGTTAATTTTTATTGTTTATTTCACTTTTGTTTATTATCTACTTCACTTGCTTTGGCAATGTTAACATACTGTATGTTTCGCATGCCAATAAAGCCCCTTGAATTGTATTGAATTGAATCGAGAGAGATAGAGAGACAGAGAAAGAGAGAGGTGACAGTGTTACAGAGAAAGAGAGAGAGAGAGAGATAGAGAGAGAGAGAGAAAAGAGGAGAGCGTTGCAGAGCTCAAGGTCTGCCCTGCCAGACAGACAGACAGACAGACAGACAGACAGACAGACAGACAGACAGACAGACAGACAGACAGACAGACAGACAGACAGACAGACAGACAGACAGACAGACAGACAGACAGACAGGTAGCTAGTGATTTCCTGCCGACCGGTTGACCGGTTGACACACACATCTGAGAGAGAGACAAAACAACAAAGAGAGAGAGAGAGATAGAGAGACACATACAGTGTACACACTACACACTACAAACTACACTTTACACATTACACACTACACACTACACATTAGACACTACACACTACACATTAGACACTACACACTACACATTAGACACTACACACTACACACACCGAAGACTGAGAGAGACTGCAAGAGTGGGATGGGAGGTAGGGCTTAGATGTCTCTGAGATTTGAGAGGACAGAGTGGGGAGAGAGAGGTAGGGCTTATATATTTCTCTCTGGCTTTTGCCATGTGGCTCAGGGCTTAGAGGTTTCATCCAATCTCAGCTGTGGTCTGTAGATGAGATTGAACACGAGGTCATAACTCCTATTTCCCACCCAATCATCGATAAAAACAATTTGATAAGGTTAGTTGGCTGGTATGTGTCCTGATAAATAAGAGCTTGGTGGATTTCTGTGTCGTGAAGTACAGAGCACACTAACTACATTCCCTACACCTGTCCAGTCAGAACAAACACAGCTAAAGATAAATGTTTTACACAGAGAGAGAGAGACAGACAGACAGACAGACAGACAGAGAGAGAGAGAGAGAGAGAGAGAGAGAGAGAGAGACAGACAGACAGACAGACAGACAGACAGACAGACAGACAGACAGACAGACAGACAGACAGACAGACAGACAGACAGGTAGCTAGTGATTTCCTGCCGACCGGTTGACTCCTGTGTTGTCTCTCTGTCCCCTATATACAGTCAATGATCTGACTGTGACAGGCCCATCCAATGGCAAGCCAGCATCTTTCACCATGAGCAAACACACGTGGACACGCACGCAAACAGGCACGAACACACACAGAGTCTCTCTTTCTCTCCTCTAGCTGAAGGCTATTGTTGACGACCTCCAGGTTTACGACACTAGACTCTACAGTGACAAATCAATCCTGCTAGTCTGGCTCCCTTTTCACTACAAGACTCACTACAATACCTTTTCTCTTCCAGTCATTGGAGAGATGAGTGACGTCTCAATGTCTTTGTAAATGTAATAACTACTGTTATGGAAACAGGGGAATGGTGTGGACAGTGATAAAGATGGCTGGATGATTGCACTTGATGATCATAAGTGTTTTAACAGAGCTGGATTGAAAGAGGTGGAGGTGGCTCTTTGATAAGTCAGACAATATCGGAAGGAACTTTTGAACAAAGGAGCCCAAAATGACTGCTATTCCTCAGCCTGTGGACATCTCATCACCTTACAGTGGGGCGGCAGGTAGCCGAGTGGTTAGAGTGTTGGGCTCGTAACTGAAAGGTTGCCCGATCAAAGCTGAGAAGGTAAAAATCTGTAGTTCTGCCCCTGAACAAGGTAGTTAACCCACTGTTCCTAGGCTGTCATTGTAAATAAGAATTTGTTCTTAACTGACTTGCCTAGTTAAATAAAATAGTGGATCAGACTCTGTTTTATTGTTGAGTCCCGTTCTGTGACGACACTCTGAAATGAAAGAGGACAAGTGTTCATTGTCTTAATTTCCACGTGACAGGAAACACACCTGAATTGTTCAGGTTCCAGTTCGACCCTATAGGCTGGTCCCAGATCAGTTTGAGCGGTCTTGCCAACTCTCTTGGTTATTGTCAGGCCAATGACCACAAGACAGCACAAACAGATCTGGGACCAGGCTATACTTACCCATGCAGGTATTATAAATCAACGTAGACAAGTAGTACATTGTTATCATCACACCTGGATGGTATGATTCTCCTGAGAGACAGAAACAGCACACAGGTAGAAAGATACTGAGGTTATTCACCTGCCTATCAATCTGTACTTATAGCTTTACCGTGGCAGCTGCTGCTAGCTGTCGGCTAATTGGCTATTTATAGAAAAGCACACTTCCTGGGTCAAAGAGCACCAGCGGGGAGGAAAGCAATTATTGACTATCAGAAGTAAGAAGTTACACATGCATGGTCTCTCTCTCACACACAGGGACACACACATCTGAGAGAGAGACAAAACAACAAAGAGAGAGAGAGAGATAGAGAGACACATACAGTGTACACACTACACACTACAAACTACACTTTACACATTACACACTACACACTACACATTAGACACTACACACTACACATTAGACACTACACACTACACATTAGACACTACACACTACACACACCGAAGACTGAGAGAGACTGCAAGAGTGGGATGGGAGGTAGGGCTTAGATGTCTCTGAGATTTGAGAGGACAGAGTGGGGAGAGAGAGGTAGGGCTTATATATTTCTCTCTGGCTTTTGCCATGTGGCTCAGGGCTTAGAGGTTTCATCCAATCTCAGCTGTGGTCTGTAGATGAGATTGAACACGAGGTCATAACTCCTATTTCCCACCCAATCATCGATAAAAACAATTTGATAAGGTTAGTTGGCTGGTATGTGTCCTGATAAATAAGAGCTTGGTGGATTTCTGTGTCGTGAAGTACAGAGCACACTAACTACATTCCCTACACCTGTCCAGTCAGAACAAACACAGCTAAAGATAAATGTTTTACACAGAGAGAGAGAGACAGACAGACAGACAGACAGACAGAGAGAGAGAGAGAGAGAGAGAGACAGACAGACAGACAGACAGACAGACAGACAGACAGACAGACAGACAGACAGACAGACAGACAGACAGACAGACAGACAGACAGGTAGCTAGTGATTTCCTGCCGACCGGTTGACTCCTGTGTTGTCTCTCTGTCCCCTATATACAGTCAATGATCTGACTGTGACAGGCCCATCCAATGGCAAGCCAGCATCTTTCACCATGAGCAAACACACGTGGACACGCACGCAAACAGGCACGAACACACACAGAGTCTCTCTTTCTCTCCTCTAGCTGAAGGCTATTGTTGACGACCTCCAGGTTTACGACACTAGACTCTACAGTGACAAATCAATCCTGCTAGTCTGGCTCCCTTTTCACTACAAGACTCACTACAATACCTTTTCTCTTCCAGTCATTGGAGAGATGAGTGACGTCTCAATGTCTTTGTAAATGTAATAACTACTGTTATGGAAACAGGGGAATGGTGTGGACAGTGATAAAGATGGCTGGATGATTGCACTTGATGATCATAAGTGTTTTAACAGAGCTGGATTGAAAGAGGTGGAGGTGGCTCTTTGATAAGTCAGACAATATCGGAAGGAACTTTTGAACAAAGGAGCCCAAAATGACTGCTATTCCTCAGCCTGTGGACATCTCATCACCTTACAGTGGGGCGGCAGGTAGCCGAGTGGTTAGAGTGTTGGGCTCGTAACTGAAAGGTTGCCCGATCAAAGCTGAGAAGGTAAAAATCTGTAGTTCTGCCCCTGAACAAGGTAGTTAACCCACTGTTCCTAGGCTGTCATTGTAAATAAGAATTTGTTCTTAACTGACTTGCCTAGTTAAATAAAATAGTGGATCAGACTCTGTTTTATTGTTGAGTCCCGTTCTGTGACGACACTCTGAAATGAAAGAGGACAAGTGTTCATTGTCTTAATTTCCACGTGACAGGAAACACACCTGAATTGTTCAGGTTCCAGTTCGACCCTATAGGCTGGTCCCAGATCAGTTTGAGCGGTCTTGCCAACTCTCTTGGTTATTGTCAGGCCAATGACCACAAGACAGCACAAACAGATCTGGGACCAGGCTATACTTACCCATGCAGGTATTATAAATCAACGTAGACAAGTAGTACATTGTTATCATCACACCTGGATGGTATGATTCTCCTGAGAGACAGAAACAGCACACAGGTAGAAAGATACTGAGGTTATTCACCTGCCTATCAATCTGTACTTATAGCTTTACCGTGGCAGCTGCTGCTAGCTGTCGGCTAATTGGCTATTTATAGAAAAGCACACTTCCTGGGTCAAAGAGCACCAGCGGGGAGGAAAGCAATTATTGACTATCAGAAGTAAGAAGTTACACATGCATGGTCTCTCTCTCACACACAGGGACACACACATCTGAGAGAGAGACAAAACAACAAAGAGAGAGAGAGAGATAGAGAGACACATACAGTGTACACACTACACACTACAAACTACACTTTACACATTACACACTACACACTACACATTAGACACTACACACTACACATTAGACACTACACACTACACATTAGACACTACACACTACACACACCGAAGACTGAGAGAGACTGCAAGAGTGGGATGGGAGGTAGGGCTTAGATGTCTCTGAGATTTGAGAGGACAGAGTGGGGAGAGAGAGGTAGGGCTTATATATTTCTCTCTGGCTTTTGCCATGTGGCTCAGGGCTTAGAGGTTTCATCCAATCTCAGCTGTGGTCTGTAGATGAGATTGAACACGAGGTCATAACTCCTATTTCCCACCCAATCATCGATAAAAACAATTTGATAAGGTTAGTTGGCTGGTATGTGTCCTGATAAATAAGAGCTTGGTGGATTTCTGTGTCGTGAAGTACAGAGCACACTAACTACATTCCCTACACCTGTCCAGTCAGAACAAACACAGCTAAAGATAAATGTTTTACACAGAGAGAGAGAGACAGACAGACAGACAGACAGACAGAGAGAGAGAGAGAGAGAGAGAGAGAGAGACAGACAGACAGACAGACAGACAGACAGACAGACAGACAGACAGACAGACAGACAGACAGACAGACAGACAGACAGAGAGAGAGAGAGAGAGAGAGAGAGACAGACAGACAGACAGACAGACAGACAGACAGACAGACAGACAGACAGACAGACAGACAGACAGACAGACAGACAGACAGACAGACAGACAGAGAGAGGGGGGGGGACTTGTTGAGAGAATGCTAAGAGTGTGCAAAACTGTCATCCAGGCAAAGGGTAGCTACTTTGAAGAATCTAAAATATTAACACTTTTTTGATTACTAAACGATTCCATATGTGTTTTGTCATAGATTCACTTGTATTCTACAATGTAAGAATTTTTGCAAATAAAGGAAAACCCTTGAATGAGTAATAGTCCAAACTTTTGGCCCCCAGTGTACATACCAGATGAGTAAACATACCAGTAGAGTATACATACCAGATGAGTAAACATACCAGTAGAGTATACATACCAGTAGAGTATACATACCAGTAGAGTATACATAACAGTAGAGTATACATACCAGTAGAGTATACATTCCAGTAGAGTGTACATACCAGATGAGTAAACATACCAGTAGAGTATACATACCAGATGAGTAAACATACCAGTAGAGTATACATACCAGTAGAGTAAACATACCAGATGAGTATACATACCAGTAGAGTATACATACCAGATGAGTAAACATACCAGTAGAGTAAACATTCCAGTAGAGTATACATAACAGTAGAGTATACATACCAGTAGAGTATACATAACAGTAGAGTATATATACCAGTAGAGTACACATACCAGTAGATTATACATAACAGTAAAGTATACATGTCAGTATAGTTTAACAGTATTGTATACATAACAGTAGAGTATACATGTCAGTATAGTTTAACAGTATTGTATACATAACAGTAGAGTATACATTTCAGTATTGTATAACGGTATTGTACACATAACAGTTGAGCATACATTTCAGTATTGTATAACAGTAGGGTATGCATAACAGTAGAGTATACATTTCAGTATCGTTTAACAGTATTGTATACATAACAGTAGAGTATACATTTCAGTATTGTATAACGGTATTGTATACATAACAGTAGAGTATACATTTCAGTATTGTATAACAGTAGGGTATGCATAACAGTAGAGTATACATTTCAGTATAGTTTAACAGTATTGTATACATAACAGTAGAGTATACATGTGGAGACTACAGGGTGTAGTCTAGAGAGAGATGGTGGGAGAGAGGAGAGGGGGTTTAGGGGAGGAGAGAGAGAGAGAGAGAGAGAGAGAGAGAGAGAGAGAGAGAGAGAGAGAGAGAGAGAGGAGAGAGAGAGAGAGAGAGAGACAGACAGACAGACAGACAGACAGACAGACAGACAGACAGACAGACAGACAGACAGACAGACAGACAGACAGACAGACAGACAGACAGACAGAGGGGGGGGGGACTTGTTGAGAGAATGAGAGAGAGAGAGAGAGAGAGAGAGATAGTAATTACTCCATGGCTGTCAGACAGAGGTTGTGATCGTTTCACAGTTGTTTGTGTTTTTTGCTGCTCCAGTGTCTCTCTGTCTGCTCTCTTGAGGTCATGCCACAGCATCTCAATCGGGTTGAGGTCCTGACCTCAGTCCTGACCTCAACCCGATTGAGATGCTGTGGCATGACCTCAAGAGAGTGGTTCGCACCAGACATCCCAAGAAAATGGCTAATTGAAACTCTTTTGTGAAGAGGAATGGTCCAAAATTCCCCCTGACCGTTGTGCAGGTCTGAGCCGCAACTACAGAAAAGGTTTGGTATGCCCAGTCAGAGTTGGTATTTTCTTCTGTTGAAACCATTCTTTTGTTGATTTACTTCTGTGTTTTGGGTCGTTGTCCTGTTATATCTCCCAACTTCTGTTAAGCTTCAATTGGCGGAGAGATAGCCTTACATTCTCCTGCAAAATGTCTTGATAAACTTTTTCCGTCGATGATAGCAAGCAGTCCAGGCCATAAGGCAGCAAAGCAGCCCCAAACCATAATGCTCCCTCCACCATACTTTACAGTTGGGATGAGGTTTTGATGTTGGTGTACTGTGCCTTTTTTTCTTGACACATACTGTTTTGTGTTCCTTCCAAACAACTCAACTTTAGTTTCATCTGTCCACAGTAGCACTGTGGAACATCCAGATGCTCTTTTGCGAGCTTTAGACGTGAATTCATTTTTTGGGGGGACAGCAGTGGCTTCTTCCATGGTGTCCTTCCATGAACACCATTCTTGTTTAGTGTTTTGCGTATCGTAGACTCGTCAACAGAGATGTTAGCATGTTCCAGAGATTTCTGTAAGTCTTTAGCTGACACTCTAGGGTTCTTCTCAACCTCATTGAGCATTCTGCGCTGTGCTCTTGCAGTCATCTTTGCAGGACGGACACTCCTAGGGAGAGTAGCAACATTGCTGAACTTTCTACATTTATAAACAATTTGTCTTACCGTGGATTGATGAACATCAAGGCTTTTAGAGATACTTTTTTTTAAACCTTTCCAGGTTTATGCAAGTCAACAATTCTTTATTTTAGGTCTTCTGAGATCCCTTCTGTTTTAGGCATGGTTCACGTCAGGCAATACTTCTGGTGAATAGCAAACTCACATTTTGTGAGTGTTTTTTATAGGGCAGGGCAACTCTAACCAACATCTCCAATCTCGTCTCATTGATTGGACTCTGATTTTCCAACCTACACTGTGAATGTTTAAATTGTGTATTCAATATAGACAATAAAATTACAACAATTTGTGTGTTATTAATTTAAGCAGACTATTTTTACAGAAATCAAATTTTTTTAAATCAAATTTTTCATTTTTTAATTTATTAATAAATTAGCAAACATTTCCATAAACCTGTTTTTGCTTTGTCATTGTGTGTAGATTGAAGGCTCTAACATAACAAAGTTTGGAAAAAGTGAAGGGGTCTGAAAACTAGTCTCCATATTATAATTATATTGTAGGCTACACCACTTTCAGCGTTACCATTAACGAACTGAATGTGGCAACGTTCAGAATCTTTTTGTATGCGCAGCGACTCTATTTGTCCATGAATGTCACGTTCGGGTGTGTAGACAGACCAAGGCGCAGCGTAGCGATAGTTCGACATCGTTTATTAAACGAATAAACTATACTGGACATCAAACTATACAAAATAACAAATATGCAGTATAATATAAAACACACGTAGCACGAACACGGGACAACATATAACAATGAACCACGCCAAGGGAGTGGAACACAGACATATAAGTAGGATCCCTAATTAGAGGTAATGCATAGCAGAAATATAGAGAAGCAAAGCTTCTCTATGGCCAGAGCCTGACAATGAAGTAGGATTCATAACTATTCCCTAAACACAAATAATGTGTACAATCTGAATGTTTTTTAAATCTAAAACAAAGCCAAATATGCAAATTCTTTATGACTCTCTTTGTATATTCTGAACATACTCTAAATTCAAGTATTATGCCAATCAAATGAATTTAAAGGTACACCATATTGCTTTAGAGATTACTTTAGAGACATTAATGGAAAACATTTTGGGAAAACAAAACAACTCTGTGATCAAATTGGTAGTCCGCCTAGTGGGTGTTTTTGTCTTGGGTTGAATTACCTGTATTCAGCACATTCAATGGAACCAAGCCCACAAACCTCGCTACACTCCTGCATATTGTAAGTCTGAATAGCAACTACTGCGTAGGAAAGGCTTACATACTGTACATTTTCCTAAGGATGAATCATAGTGCTATTACAGTTTTTTACAATAACTTTGGCACTTGTTTCAAAAACTTGTGGTAATTTTTCATAACTCTAGACACAAAACTCAAAACAGTCATCACATGTAACACAGAAGGGCTGCTTGTCCTCTACCACGTTCCCCCACACCTCTCAAACCAGGCCCACGACCACCTCTCAGAAGGGCTGCTTGTCCTCTACCACATTCCCCCACACCTCTCAAACCAGGCCCACAACCTCCTCTCAGAAGGGCTGCTTGTCCTCTACCACATTCCCCCACACCTCTCAAACCAGGCCCACAACCTCCTCTCAGAAGGGCTGCTTGTCCCCTGCCATTCCTTTGACCACCCCGTCTTCCTCGTCTTCCTCCTCCCACTGCTTGGCCTTTATTATGACCTGGATCACCTGCCTGCTCCATGTTATCGCTATGTTGTTTTAGGTGGATACCACTCATTTCACTATATACTCGTACCACAATGTGAAATCAGTAACCAGTTGGCAGTATTGGAAAAGCAATTGCAAGGGCCTGCATACATACAGTACAGTAATGTCAAATCTGAAAACAAGGTCTGGAAATAGTGGTACATGGAACCATAGAAACAGTGTCTGATCTATAGATAATGTAGTCTAATTGGTGTCAATGGATCTCGTTATCCTGAAACTTTCATGATCTAAACATGGAATATTGTTCGTCAGTTTCCATAAAACTATGCATTAAGAGTAACAGCTGATAGATCATTGTAATGAAATGAATAGACAGTCGTCTCAGATGTAATGTGTGAATGTCATTTTGAAATGGTAATACTTTGATATTAAGTTGTGTCATTTTGAACAGGTGATTTTAGTTCAATGAATAAATTATCTGATATTTATGTGTATTGTGTGTGTTTGTGTGTGTCTGTGTGTGTCTGTGTGTGTGTGTGTCTGTGTGTGCGTGTGTGTGTGTGTGCGTTGAGTTAAGTGAGATGATTTGGCAGGGGAAGCAAGACGATTACTTAGTAAAGCGTTGGCTCCAGCTTCTTCCCCCTGTTGAATCTCAGAATAATAATTATTTCCATGGATGGAAAGCCGTCTATCCCTGCTGTGTTTGTTTTGTAAGTGTGTGTGTGTGCGCGTGTGTGCGTGTGTCTGTCTGTGTGTCCGACACGGACGGAAGAAAATAGTTTTGTTAGTTAGAAAAGCTCCCGGCTAACTAGCTAACCATCAAACAGGGACTGGTATGAAAAAACAACGGCAACGTGTGAGTTTTTAGCAATGTTTCTGCCAACGAGGGATTGTTCGTCAGCGCTTCTCTGTTATCCACAGGGAGGGAAGAATAGCTATTGATACTCAGCCATCGTCAACATAGACCTGGAACTGTTGGGGTGTTAGGACCTAGTTTAACAATTATGCATCCATCCGTGAGTAACTCTGGTCTGTAATCACTCATTCACTCAGGACTTATTTATTCATTCAGGACTGTATATACATATTCATGTACTGTTGTTATATCATATCACTTGCAGTGGTGTAAAGTACTTAAGTAAGTCCTGTGTAACTCAGACGGTAGTGCATGGTGCTTGCAACACCAGGGTTGTGGGTTCAATTCCCAAGGTGGTGACCAGTACAAAAAACGTATGAGCATGTATGCTTTACCAAACTGTTAGTCGATCTGGATAAGAGTGTCTGCTAAAATGTTATAAACTGTGGGGGTCTCTACTTTATACTATTTATATTTTGGAAAATGTACTTTTTACTCCATACATTTTCCCTGACACCCAAAAATATGTATGTAAAAAAGTACTAGTTACGTTTTGAATGCTTAGCAGGGCAGGAAATGGTCAAATTCAAGCACTTATCAAGAGGACACATGGTCATCTCTACTGCCTCTGACCTGGCAGACTCACTAATGTATCTTTTATAAACAGTGTTGGCGTGTGCCTTGGCTATCCATACATTTTAAAAACAAGAAACTTTTACTCTTGATACTTAAGTACATTTAAAAACAAATACTGACTTTAACTCAGTAACTTTTTCAACCACTGACATATTGATGGAAAGTGTTGATGGGAGAAAAACATATAACATTATAAAATCCATGTACACAAACAACAAGTCTGTGGTGAATATTGACAAGAAACACACACAGTTCTTTCCACAGGGCCGGGGGTTTAGACATTGATGCCGCTTAATCCCCACCCTCTTCAACATATATATCAACGAATTGGCGAGGGCACTAGAACAGTCTGCAGCACCCGGCCTCACCCTACTGGAATCTGAAGTCAAATGTCTACTGTTTGCTGATGATCTGGTGCTTCTATCACCAACTAAGGAGGGCCTACAGCAGCACCTAGATCTTCTGTCAGACCTGGCAGTAAATCTCAGTAAAACAAAAATAATGGTGTTCCAAAAAAGATCAAAAAATTGAAATGTAAAAAAGCACACAAAAAACGATACATACCTCGGCCTAAACATCAGCACCACAGGTAACTTCCACAGGTGACTGACCCACACTTAAGGAAAGCTTTGACTATGTACAGACTCAGTGAGAATAGCCCTGCTATTGAGAAAGGCCGCCGTAGGCAGACCTGGCTCTCAAGAGAAGACAGGCTATGTTCACACTGCCCCCAAAATGAAGTGGAAACTGAGCTGCATTTCCTAACTTCCTGCCAAATGTATGGCCATATTAGAGACACATACTTACCTCAGATTACACAGAATTTGAAAACAAACCCAATTTTGAAAAACTCTGTATCTACTGGGTGAAATACATGTACATAATTTAGAAAACACACTTATACACACTTATAACTTAGATACACTTTTTTCATACTAGTCCTCAGTGGGAATTGAACCCACAACCCTGGCATTGTAAGCACCACACTCTACTGACTGAGCTACAAGGCAGTTTGCCGTCACAGCCGCAAGATTTGTGACCTGTTGCCACAAGAAAAGGGTAACCAGTGAAGAACAAACGTTGTAAATCCAGCCCATTTTTATGTTAATTTATTTTCCCTTATGTACTTTAGCTATTTCCACATCATTACAACAATGTATACTGTTGAAGTCGGAAGTTTACATACACTTAGGTTGAAGTCACTAAAACACATTTTTCAACCACTCCACAGATTTCATGTTAACAAACTATAGTTTTGGCAAGTCGGTTAGGACATCTACTTTGTGCATGACACAAGTAATTCTTCCAACCATTGTTTACAGACAGATTATTTCACTTATAATTCACTATATCACAATTACAGTGGGTCAGAAGTTTACATACACTAAGTTGACTGTGCCTTTAAACAGCTTGGAACATTCCAGAAAATGTTGTCATGGCTTTAGAAGCTTCTGATAGGCTAATTGACATCATTTGAGTCAATTGGAGGTGTACCTTTGGATGTATTTCAAGGCCTACCTTCAAACTCAGTGCCTCTTTCCTCGACATCATGGGAAAATCAAAAGAAATCAGCCAAGACCTCAGAAAATAAATTGTAGACCTCCACAAGTCTGGTTCATCCAGCAATTTACAAATGCCTGAAGGTACCACATTCATCTGTACAAACAATAGTACGCAAGTATAAACACCATGGGATCACGCAGCCGTCATACTGCTCAGGAAGGAGACGCGTTCTGTCTCCTAGAGATGAACGTACTTTGGTGCGAAAAGTGCAAATCAATCCCAGAACAACAGCAAAGGACCTTGTGAAGATTCTGGAGCAAACAGGTATAAAAGTATCTATATCCACAGTAAAATGAGTCCTATATCGACATAACCTGAAAGGCCGCTCAGCAAGGAAGAAGTCACTGCTCCAAAACCGCCATAAAAAAGCCAGACTACGGTTTGCAACTGCACAGGGCGACAAAAGATTGTACTTTTGGAGAAATGTCTTCTGGTCTGATGAAATAAAAATGTAACTGGCCATAATGGCCATCATTATGCTTGGAGGAAAAAGGGGGAGGTTGGCAAGCCGAAGTACACGGGGGTGGCAGCATCATGTTGACTGGTGCACTTCACAAAATAGATGGCATCATGAGGAAGGAAAATTATGTGGATATTTTGAAGCAACATCTCAAGACATCAGTCAGGAAGTTAAAGCTTGGTCGCAAATGGGTCTTCCGAATGGTCAATGACCCCAAGCATACTTCCAAAGTTGTGGCAAAATGGCTTAAGGACAACAAAGTCAAGGTATTGGAGTGGCCATCACAAAGCCCTGACCTCAATCCTATAGAAAGTTTGTGGGCAGAACTGAAAAAGTGTGTGCGAGCAAGGAGGCCTACAAACCTGTCTCAGTTACACCAGTTCTGTCAGGAGGAATGGGCCAAAATTCACCCAACTTATTGTGAGAAGCTTGTGGAAGGCTACCGGAAACGTTTGACCCAAGTTAAACAATTTAAAGGCAATGCTACGAAATACTAATTGAGTGTATGTAAACCTCTGACCCACTGGGAATGTGATGAAAGAAATAAAAGCTTAAATGAATCATTCTCTCTACAGTTATTCTGACATTTCACATTCTTAAAATAAAGTGGTGATCTTAACTAATTTTTACTAGGATTAAATGTCAGGAATTGTAAAAAACTGAGTTGAAATGTATTTGGCTAAGGTGTATGTAAATATACATAATATTACATTTGAAATGTCCTTATTCTTTTGGAACATCTGAGTGTACTGTTCACTGTTCATTTTTATTGTTTATTTCACTTTTGTTTATTATCTACTTCACTTGCTCTGGTAATATTAACATATTTTATCCCATACCAATAAAGCCCTTAAATTGAAAGAGAGAGAGAGAGAGAGAGAGAGAGAGCGAGAGAGATAGAGAGGGGAAATAGAGGTTTAGATAAAGAGAGAGAGAGAGAGAGAGAGACAGACAGACAGAGACATGCAGGGCTATGAATCAGCAGACAGCTGGGGGGTCAATAGGGATGGGAGGAGAAGAGGGAGGAGCAGATGAGAAGAGGAGGAAGAGAGGGAAGATTGCCTGGCTCCCCCGGGCTCCTGTCAGCACTGAGGATTGGCTCACCACATCTTCATCAGAGCCTGATAAGCTTTGTTTTGATGGCTAGACCACTCCAGCTGGACCCAGCACAGGTGTTGCCTGAACCTGATGGCTAGACCACTCCGGCTGGACACCAGCACATGTGTTGTCTGGAACCTGATGGCTAGACCACTCCAGCTGGACTCAGCACGTGTCACCTGGAACCTGATGGCTAGACCACTCCAGCTGGACTCAGCACATGTGTCACCTGGAACCTGATGGCTAGACCACTCCAGCTGGACTCAGCACGTGTCACCTGGAACCTGATGGCTACAGCACTCCAGAACCTGAAGCTTGCAACTGAATGTGGGGTTGGGAGGTGGGAGTGGCTGGAAAGAGAGAGAGGAGAGCGCTGTTTCAAGAGTGGGCAGGGAATGCACACACAGGCATGCACGAAGGCACGAAGGCACGAAGGCACGAAGGCACGAAGGCACGAAGGCACGAAGGCACACATACAAAACCGTTAGGTGCCTACATAAATATAATCCACAGGAAATTAAATGTATAGTCGCCAGCGCTTGGTAATAACTAGTGTGGGGATGAGACTGAAACCCTGTCGAGTCTGGACCGTTCCACACACACACACACACACACACACACACACACACACACACACACACAGAGAGAGAACCATTCCCCAGCTGCTTTTCAGTGTAAGAGAAAATGAGAGCCTGATGAACCATGAATACACTCACACACACACACAGAATGAGAACCGGATGAACCATGAATAAACACACACACACACATACACACACACACACACACACACACACACACACACACACAGAATGAGAACCGGATGAACCATGAATAAACACACACACACACTCATTCACAGACACACACACACACACATACACACACACACACACACACACACACACACACACACACACACACACACACACACACACACACACACACACACACACACACACACACACAGAATGGGAACCATTAATACACTTTAAGCTTGTATGGCTAGTTAAACACACAGACAAGTCACTTTAATTACACCAAGTGATTACTATGATCCAGACTACAGTCTACTTCAACTTTAGATATCTTTTAGTCTAAACAGCTTCACCTACAGTTTAGTTGCGTTCTTCAGCACACAAAAAGAAAACAAGTAAAAATGAGAAACCAAGAAGTACAGTATCTTCTAATAGCTGCAGTATCTGCCTCAGGGATGAGGTGTCCCAAATGGCACCCTATTCCCTACATAGTGCACTACTTTAGATTAGGGCCCTGGTAAAAAAATAAGTGAAAAATATATGAAATAGGGTGCCTTTTGGGACGCAGCCTCAGTGTGACTTCCATCAGCATCCCCCTACGGACCAGAACAGTTGGCCACCCTACGAGCACTGATGAAGAGTTAGCCAGATGATTCTCTGTCTCACTGTTAATGAGCATTTAGCACCGTTATAATTACATTTGAATGTAAACAGAGCAGTAATGTTCTCAGAGGACTTTAGCGGAGGGTTTGAGCGGAGGGTTTGAGCGGAGGGTTTGAGCGGAGCGTTTGAGCAGAGGGTTTGAGCGGAGGGTTTGAGCGGAGGGTTTGAGCAGGGTGGGAAAGTGACTGCCTGTCAAATTAAATGAAGGAAGGTTACAGTTTTTTGCGATTGATTACACACTTTTTGGCTCATTGTGTCAAAACGCCAAATAAGACGCAACACTTGGAGATAAACATCTCACTTCTATGTCGAAATGAAACTCTGCAATCAAAACCTAACAATCCTTTTTCAAAATGGCATTTTTTAAACAAAATGATACACAGATGCACCATTTAAATGACTCTCAAAGCAGCAACATCACACTGATGTACTTTATACAAAACACTGCTGTCTTTAGCACTTTGTACACCTTTTTAATGTTCTCATACAGGCTTCTGTGAAAGATTGTTCCGGTACAGTACATCTACTCACATTACAATGACCACAAAAATAGAAAGGCTTCAGAAAACAATACTGTATATACAGCACATTTTTGGGCCATTGCAGGTTTTTACAACAACAAAAAAACACAAAGAAAAGTAGAATTACAGTACAGTAATCAATACAATATGTTACTGTAAACTCACGGAAACAAAAATCATTACAGTAAAATTACAGTGCAATGGTAAACAGAAAATATTATTGTAAGGGATTGCAAGGGATGAGTTGGATGTTTTATGGATCCGGCCTTCTGTTAGGGTCTGGCCACATCACCTCATCCACATCACAAGCAATGTCATCCCTGGCTAGACAACGGGGAAAATATGGCCTTGCGTGCCGTTTCCAACCCTGGACTGACCCCACCTCAATGTCTCCACATGCCTCTTCCATTGCTTGCAGAAGAGGCAGGCGGTCATGTGGTTGGAGGTCATACACTTTCCAACGCCGAGCCGAAAATAATTCCTCAATCAGATTGAGAAATGGGGAGTAAGGGGGAAAATATACAACGGTGAAGTTATTGTGGTTGGTGAACCAGTCCCTGACCAGAGCAGCCCGGTGGAAACTAACATTATCCCAGATGACAACAAACCTGGGCTGCTCTGGTCCATCCTGAACAACTGCATTATGTAGTGCATCCAGAAATATGATTATGGTGCAGTATTGTAGGGACCTAGGGTGGCATGGTGATGGAGAACTCCTTGCAGACTAATGGCGGCACACAAGGTGATGTTTCCCCCGCGCTGCCCAGGGACATTCACAACGGCTCTTTGTCCTATAACATTTCAGCCCCGACGCCTGGTTTTAACTAGATTGAATCCAGCTTCATCAATGAAAATGAACTCATGCAGCTGCATCAAAGTCCAGGACTCTCTGTAACAGAAAATGCATACAATGTACCGTGAATATGGTGTAACTCAGAACACAGGACTACAATGTCTACGTCGGGTCAGACACATTCAGTCAAAACTACAAGCTACAGGCAAGGCAGGTGGCCCCACAGACAACCCCCCCCCACCCCTAGAATGGGGGCACCTGCCTAAATCACATACTGCTTTGTCTGAATGGATCTCTGCAGTGCCAATAGGACACAATCTACTGCCATTACTGTATTACAGTAATAGTACAGTGATACGTACTTGCATATAGTCATAGTGAAGGTCTTTGACTCTAACGCTGTTCCTCTCCAATGGAACCATGTACAGCTGCTTCATCGTATGTTGGTGTTGCTGCAAGATGCGGCAGAGTGTCGACATACTGACACGGTGGATATTATGCTCTCGTAGTTGATGTAGGCGGCGAAGTTGATTGACAATGGCCAGTTCCTGTTCATGGGTCAACAGACATTGCCTTCCACCCTCAGGAGGTCTTCTGGCAGTTCTGTAGAAAATGCAAGAATATGATGTCATTGGTTAGGTTCTTTTTTCCATACTGTACTGTCATACTGTACACAGTAACATCTGTATTAGATGTACTTCACAGCACTATACCTGGTTGTGTTGTTCACTGAGGAGCATAGATCTAATATTGTAGGACTACACTGTATTGTACTGTGATGCAGAATGATGTGAACAACTACATAGGTAGAGTCTAGTGTAGAAAGTTGAAGACATACCTGTTCTCCAGTCTAAACTCAGGTTGGGCTGGACTCTCTGCCCAGCCTCCCTCATCGTCAGGCCATGATTTATGACATGGTCCACCAAAATGACCCTAATGTCGTCTGAAATATGTCTCCGTCTATTACCTGGTCCCCTTCCTCTTCCTCTCACTCTCACTCTTCCTCTCACTCTCACTTTCACTCTCACTCTCACTGCCACCATGTTTGCAAAGTTATAACAAAAGAGGTGAGCTCACCTGAGGTCTATCTGTAGTGCTAAGGCTCACACTAATTGGTGTTTAATTACTGTATAAGTGTTTGTGGGTGTTGCCAATTTCAGGTATGTTTTGCATTTTGAATAGAATTGTTTTCCCAATGATTCCAAGAGATTTCATTCTTGAAGTGTCTAATGTAGTGTTTTCCAAGTGTGTTGCCGAATTGCAAACAAAGTGCAAAGTAGAAAATGTTTGTACTTTTGGTGTCTTTGTTTAAGGGATGGTTACAAAAGTTAAGGTTTTGATGATTTTGTCTAAGCATTCACTTTCAGTGTGTAAGCAATCGGCAAAAACTGTAATATGAATAGGCTTTAATGTAAATAATATACCGTAGCCTACCAGGAAAATGTATATGATTAGACAAGATTATATACTGTACGTTTGTAGTTGTACGTTTTTACGTGTGTATAGATCACATTGTTATGTATGTAGACCTACTGTGTATAGATCACATTGTTATGTATGTAGACCTACTGTGTGAGTGCGTGTGTGTCTGTGAGTGCGCGTGTGTGTGTGTGTGTGCATGTGTGTGTGTGTGTGTGTGTGTGTGTGTGTGTGTGTGTGTGTGTGTGTGTGTGTGTGTGTGTGTGTGTGTGTGGGGGGGGGGGGGGGGGGGGTAAACTCCAGATAAACTCCTTCTAATGAGTCCTAAGAGACTCTCTCTGTGGACGTCAGGGCTCAGAGCGTACCTGAGACAGTGTGTGAGTGTGCTAGCGCTTCAGTGTGTGTGTGTGTGTGTGTGGAAACGGAGCATACCTGAATTTGTGGATGAATGACTTGCTGTTAAAGGAGGTAAAGGCTTTCATCCTGAAATAGAACAGAGATGGTAGCTCTTAGTGGGAAATACCCTTGACTCTAGGTCACCTAGTCTCTGATATGTCATGTCACTCGGCAGAGGATGGAACTAAGCTACAGCTGCATCTCATTAGTCTGAAGTAGCTTTCTCCATTCCTTCTCTCGTTCATCTACACTTTATCACAAACCTCCCAGTACTCGTGGCCTCCTCCTGTCACCTCACTGAGCAGAGTGATACTTAATAAATCAAAATGATCTAGTGGCCTCATGGGTGGAATATTATTAATATTTTTCATAATTTCAAATTTAATAAACATTATTTTTATTTAAAGGCCAAATATATGGTGTTTTTGTGTCAAACTGTTATATTTCAGTCTTCTGTTATGTATATAAACTGTAATATCGTGATGAAAACTCAAAATGTAATACATCTCAACTCTATATCTGACATGGTACAGGTGTCTTCTTTTGTTTAAGACCGTAACCATGTGTGTGAGGTGTATACTTTTGTTTCAAAGTAGATTTGTTTTCGACTATCAAGAAACACTGTGTGACCCTGATTTAGCCCACTGCAGTAAAAAGTTAATCTGTGATAGATATAGGGATCATTGGAATTATTATGGTCTGATGCCACTTTTCACAATATTGATCCTCATGTGTCCTCTCTGTGGGTAAACATAACCTGACCTCTGACCCCTGCCCAGGTTTATGGCACAGGAGTTACCTAATGCGCTTACTCAGATCAGCAGTGTCCGGATAGCCTGGTCCCAGATCTATTTGTGCTGTATAGTATAGGCTTGTTAGACATGACAATAACCATAGGAGTTGGCAAAACAGCACAAACAGGTCTGGGATCAGGTTAGCAACCTGTTATGCTGCTGGGTCGTCTTCCCCAAAATACTGCACTAGAGGGTTCTGCTCAAAAGGGGTGCACTATGTATTTGGGACAAACTACAGTGTGGATGGAGAAGGTCCTTGACCCGTGGCCTCAGCAGGAAATCCATCCCAGACATTACCGAGCTCAGATTACTGACCTCTCTGAAGGCCGGACATACATCTGTATAGATGATTGTAGGATCCTCAAACCATTTGGAGGAAATACGGAGGCCTGAGATGAACCTGATGTTCAATGTGATTCCAGCGCTGAATGGTAGCAATAGCATTCAGAGAAAAACCTCTAGCCATCAGGGCCATAGTAACCAAATCTCCGGCCTTGCGTGCCAGACCTGCCCGTGTGCCTGGGACAAAAGGTCCTCAAAGATCTGCACCCGAGTTGAGGCAACCAGTTACATGCGTTGCCCAAAACGAGAGCATATGCCCACTGCTCCCCAGCAATAGGGAGACATATTGTAGGCTCTGACCAGCACAAGCCTGCCCAACAAAAGCTTGTGAGCATTTCTGAGTTTGTACACTCTGAGGTGCTTCCTTTTTCGTAACCAGGATATACCGGCTGTACGCGCTGTTCCTGGTCTTCGACATAGGAACCAATCTGATTGCACACACACACACACACACGTGTTACTTATCTAAACCACCTGCTATAGGCTCAATTCAGGGCAGATGTGACTCTACTCTCCCAAAGACTACTGCTGAGGCATCAGAACATCCCAGCTTCTCTCAGACAGTGTTGTGGTAAGTTAATATAACACTCAGATCTGCGTACAACTCTGAGCAAAGTGACAGTTAACGTCATCCGTCTAACTTCAAGGAGAAATAGGAGAGAACAGAAAAACTCTCTTGTCTTGTCAGAGAGAAAGTTCTCATCTCTCCCCCAAACACACAGAATGCCAAATGCGCCGGGAGCACTGGAGGGATTTAGACTAGAGATTCCTCTCCTTCTCTGGGTCTGTGTGAAGGACTGATGGGACTGGAAGTGACAAGTCTATAATTCAGCTTGGTCATGAAGCAGTCACTCACTGGATTCTTCCCTTCTCTCCCCCTCTCTCTCTCCTTCCCTCTCTCTCCTTTGCTCCCTCCTTCCTTCTCTCTCCCTCTCTTCCTCTCTCTCCCTCTCTCTCTCTCCTTCCCTTCTCTCTCCCTCTCTCTCTCTCCTTCCCTTCTCTCTCCCTCTCTCTCTCTCTTTCCACCATATGAACTGTGTGATGGAGAGTGTGGTGTATTGGGGTTGTGCCGCAGAGCATCATGGGAGTTGTGTGTGTGGACACCGAGCATGTTCTAGATTAATGGTTGAATTGATTCCCATCTCCCGTCTCATCATTATTGAATCGTTATAAAGACGTGGTTATGAAACCCACCATGTCATATCAAACAGCTGTGTGATCAGCCATGTCCTGGGAGACTCCATTAAGACCTGTCCTGGGAGACTCCATTAAGACCTGTCCTGGGAGACTCCATTAAGACCTGTCCTGGGAGACTCCATTAAGACATGTCCTGGGAGACTCCATTAAGACCTGTCCTGGGAGACTCCATTAAGACCTGTCCTGGGAGACTCCATTAAGACCTGTCCTGGGAGACTCCATTAATATACAGGTGGTATATACAGGTGGTATATACAGGTGGTATATACAGATGGTATATACAGGTGGTATATACAGGTGGTATATACAGGTGGTATATACATATACAGGTAAATATACAGGTGGTATATACAGCTGGTAAATATATATACATGTGGTATATACAGGTGGTATATACAGGTGGTATATACAGCTGGTATATACAGGTAGTATATACAGGTGGTATATACATATACAGGTGGTATATACAGGTAGTATATACAGGTGGTATATACATATACAGGTGGTATATACAGGTGGTATATACAGGTGGTATATACAGGTAGTATATACAGGTGGTATATACAGGTGGTATATACAGGTGGTATATACATATACAGGTGGTATATACAGGTGGTATATACAGGTAGTATATACAGGTGGTATATACAGGTGGTATATACAGGTAGTATATACAGGTGGTATATACAGGTGGTATATACAGGTGGTATATACAGGTGGTATATACAGGTGGTATATAAAGGTGGTATATACAGCTGGTATATACAGGTAGTATATACAGGTGGTATATACATATACAGGTGGTATATACAGGTGGTATATACAGGTGGTATATACAGGTAGTATATACAGGTGGTATATACAGGTGGTATATACAGGTGGTATATACAGGTGGTATATACATATACAGGTGGTATATACAGGTGGTATATACAGGTAGTATATACAGGTGGTATATACAGGTGGTATATACAGGTAGTATATACAGGTGGTATATACAGGTGGTATATACAGGTGGTATATACATATACAGGTGGTATATACAGGTGGTATATACAGCTGGTATATACAGGTGGTATATACAGGTGGTATATACATATACAGGTGGTATATACAGGTGGTATATACAGGTGGTATATACATATACAGGTGGTATATACAGGTGGTATATACAGGTAGTATATACAGGTAGTATATACAGGTGGTATATACAGGTGGTATATACAGGTAGTATATACAGGTGGTATATACAGGTGGTATATACAAGTGGTATATACAGGTAGTATATACAGGTGGTATATACATATACAGGCGGTATATACAGGTGGTATATACAGGTAGTATATACAGGTGGTATATACAGGTGGTATATACAGGTAGTATATACAGGTAGCATATACAGGTAGTATATACAGGTGGTATATACAGGTAGTATATGCAGGTGGTATATACAGGTAGTATATACAGGTGGTATATACAGGTGGTATATACAGGTGGTATATACAGGTGGTATATACAGGTGGTATATACAGGTGGTATATACAGGTGGTATATACAGGTAGTATATACAGGTGGTATATACAGGTGGTATATACAGGTGGTATATACAGGTGGTATATACAGGTAGTATATACAGGTAGTATATACAGGTGGTATATACAGGTGGTATATACAGGTGGTATATACAGGCGGTATATATAAAGTTGGTATATACAGGTAGTATATACAGGTAGTATATACAGGTGGTATATACAGGTGGTATATACAGGTGGTATATACAGGTGGTATATACAGGTAGTATATACAGGTGGTATATACAGGTGGTATATACAGGTGGTATATACAGGTGGTATATACAGGTCCATTAAGACCTGTCCTGGGAGACTCCATTAAGACTTTACCCCTCCCTCTCATCCCTCCATCCTCAAATTTCCTTTCCATCCAACTCCCATCCTCTCATCCATCTCTCTGTTCTCCACTGTCCATCCTCTCATCCATCTCTCTGTTCTCCACTGTCCATCCTCTCATCCCTCTCTCTGTTCTCCTCTCTGTGTTCAGTCTCTTATGTAGACTATGCTGTTAAGGTAACTAATATGGATCGTATTCTGTCTCTAAAGGCTGTGTTCAGAGTCTCTGATGTAGACTCGGTAACTAATATGATATACTTCTACCATACAGTCTGTAGTCCTCTATTAGACTGTATATTTCATTAATTTCATTCCCTATATTTCCTGTAGTACAACATTATTTCCTACAATTTATTCATGAATTAACTTCTCTGAAATGAGATCAATAATCTCTCCTTCACACAAAAATCAAATTACTTTTAATTCAGATGCTTGGACAACAGCAACAACAACAACAACAGAAACAATAACCTATTAGCTTATGTAAATGTTTACAGCACCCTCTTAGGGGCAATTAATATAATGGGAATAATATTATCAAATTGCTAACTTGTTACTGATGAATGGTTTGGTTGGGGGAGCTGGAGGGAATACCATCTACAGAGGCATACACATACAAATTCACACACACACACACACATGCTAGCATGCAGGAATACACACACACACACACACCTGGAGGTAAAGTTCCCTAGGCACTCCCCCTGTGGGTGTTGCAGGAACCCTGAAGCAGTGATCTGAAGCTAACTTCTCTTTCTAAATGTTAATTGATAGATTAAATATGTAGTGGAGAACTCTGCCGGAGGCACTCTGTGAAAGCTTTAATCCCAACACACATATTGGCTTTGTGTTATTTAAAAAACACATGCAATCCATTTTCTTCCAAGAGAGGCTGAGTACTGAGCACTCATTTTACATAAAGTTTGCTTTACGTTACGTTAATCCAGTCAGGAATGTGAGGCAGCAGCAATTCATCTTGAATCTAAGTTAGCTGTTCCTAGATCAGTGCTTAGGGCTACCAGCGTTGTATCTCTGCCTACAGCCAGCCTTCCTAAACTGCTCTACACTCTTAAAAGTGTTCCCAAAGGAGAACCCCTTATGGTTCCAGGTAGAACCCTTTTTGGTTCCAGCCAAAAATGGTTCCTCAAAGGGTTATCCTGTGGGGACAGCTGAAGAACCCTTTAAGGTTCTAGATAGCGCCTTATTTTCTAAGAGTGTAGGAACTGCTGTAGGCAGGTTTCCCCTGATCAACAGCCTCAACGAAAGCCTGAAAGCCTTGAAGACATGAAGGCTGGGTTTTCTGACTGAATATCAGTAGGCAGCTGAGTCAGTGTGCATGTCTGGGAGAGCCAGGAGGGCCAGGAGAGCCAGGAGGGCCAGGAGAACCAGGAGAGCCAGAGACCTTATCTGGGTCAGAAGGAGAGATGGAGAGTGAATCAATGAATACACACACACACACAGACACACACACACACACACACACACACTGGGTACATACTATGCTGGGAGGTACAGACAGGGATACACTGGGTACATGCTATACTGAGAGAAGTAGGAAACCCAAGGACACTGTGCTAAGATAAGTATTGCCTTCCTCTAAGAGAAAATTCCTAACAAATGTCACCTTATATATAGTTTAGATAATCCTCTGCCAGTATATTTCATCCAGTTTCTAAGTTGTAGTTTTTGTTTTTGTTTGTGGCAGCAATGAATCCCAAAACATAACAATAAAGTACAACATGTCCTGAACACAGCTGGAGAGAAGCATGGGGTAACAAATCTAATCACATCAAGGTTCACCTTACAGTGAAATGCTTACTGACAAGCCCTGACCAACAGTGCAGTTTAAGTAAAAAATAAGTATTATGTAGACAATAGATAAGTAAAGAAATAGAGAACTGTAAAATGTAAATATATAAATATACAGGTGGTATATACAGGTGGTATATACAGGTGGTATATACAGGTGGTATATACAGGGGCACCGGATAGTCGGGCTAATTTAGGTAATATGTACATGTAAATGCAAACAGTCCGGGTAGCCATTTGATTAGCTGTTCAGGAGTCTTATGGCTTGGGGGAAAATTTTTAGGGCCTTCCTCTGACTCCGCCTGGTATAGAGTTCCTGGATGGCAGGAAGCTTGGCCCCAGTGATTTACTTGGCCGTATGCACTACCCTCTGTAGTGCCTTGCGGTTGGAGGCCAAGCAGTTGCCATACCAGGCAGTGATGCAACCAGTCAGGATGCTCTCGATGGTGCAGCTGTAGAACCTTTGAGGATCTGAGGACCCATGCCAAATCTTTTCAGTCTCCTGAGGGGGAATAGGCTTTGTCGTGCCCTCTCCACGACTGTCTTGGTGTGTTTGGACCATGATAGTTTGTTGGTGATGTGGACACCAAGGATCTTGAAGCTCTCAACCTGATCCACTACACCCCCGTCGATGAGAATGGGGGCGTGCTCGGTCCTCCTCTTTTTCCTGTAGTCCACAATCATCTCCTTCATTTTGATTACGTTGAGGGAGAGGTTGTTGTCCTGGCAACAAACAGGACATTAAGACATTGACATTAAATAAATCATATTTTGAGAAAACACTGAAGCCCACTTCTTTGACATATTGCTTTTCAGACCTATTTCTGCTATTCAGTGTGTTTATAGAAAGATAGAGGGGAAGGTATTCTGACAGGTTGGAGGGTGACTATTACCAGTAAGAGCAGTGTGTGGGTGACTATTACCAGTAAGAGCAGTGTGTGGGTGACTATTAACAGTGAGAGCAGTGTGTGGGTGACTAGTAACAGTGAGAGCAGTGAGTGGATGACTAGTAACAGTGAGAGCAGTGTGTGGGTGACTAGTAACAGTGAGAGCAGTGAGTGGATGACTAGTAACAGTGAGAGCAGTGTGTGGGTGACTAGTAACAGTGAGAGCAGTGTGTGGGGGATGTGGCCAGCTGCCTAGCGCTAGCATAACAGACTCACTCCATTAAAAGTTTTAGCCAGGAACACTATTGTCCTCTTGGGAATTTCCATCTAGTTCTTGGATGCGTCCCAAATGGCACTTGGTGCTTCCTGCTTCCTGCTTCCTGGCTCCTGCTTCCTGTCTCCTGCCTCCTGCCTCCTGCCTCCTGCTTCCTGCTTCTTGCTTCCTGCTTCCTGCTTCCTGTCTGATGTGTTTCTCCCTCTTCTTTGTACTGAAACAGGAAAATAGCTTTTTATTGATTAATTCTGTAGACAACTCCCACGCATATGCGCACACACGCTCACTCACACACTAAATATGTAGCCCACACACATAAATTAGTTCATGGTTCACAGTCAATGTGTTTATAATCATGGACCCAGAGTATTAGCCAATAGCCATTAGGGAGAGGCGAGGTGAGGCAAACGCACACACAGTCTCACATTTCGTCATTATTGGAGGTGAGGTTAAATTGGTGAGGTGGGGCTGCTAATATGCTTTTCCTATTAGGTAGGGGGACACATATTAGGACATTTATATGCAGAGGTGGGCGGGTAGCTTTCAGACCACTTAAAAATAGAGAGCGGGAGAGAGAGAGAGAAATTGAGATAGAGAGAGAGAGAGAGAGAGAGAGAGAGAGAGAGAGAGAGAGAGAGAGAGAGAGAGAGAGAGAGAGAGAGAGAGAGAGATGTCTCTTCCACCCCCTGACCAGCAACAATAATCAGAGAAAATAACTCTCAGGACTAACAGAGTAAATTAGTCCAAGATAAAGAGTGATGGTGCAATGCATCCAACTATTGTTTATTCAATGTGTCAAAGTTCTCATGTAGTAACAGGTGAAGACATGTTTAATTAGACCCTTTCATAGTGTCACAGGTGAAGACATGTTTAATTAGACCCTTTCATAGTGTCACAGGTGAAGACAGGTTTAATTAGACCCTTTCCAAGTGTCACAGGTGAAGACAGGTTTAATTAGACCCTTTCATAGTGTCACAGGTGAAGACAGGTTTAATTAGACCCTTTCATAGTGTCACAGGTGAAGACAGGTTTAATTAAACCACCTCATGGAGTCACAGGTGAAGACAGGATTAATTACACCACCATTAAGGATAATATACTAGTGTATTTACATAGAGGTATAGATAATATAATAGTGTATTTAAATAGAGGTATAGATAATATAATAGTGTATTTACATAGAGGTATAGATAATATAATAGTGTATTTACATAGAGGTATAGATAATATAATATTGTATTTACATATGTATAGAGGTATAGATAATATAATAGTGTATTTACATAGAGGTATAGATAATATAATAGTGTATTTAAATAGAGGTATAGATAATATAATAGTGTATTTACATATGTATAGAGGTATAGATAATATAATAGTGTATTTACATATGTATAGAGGTATAGATAATATAATAGTGTATTTACATATGTATAGAGGTATAGATAATATAATAGTGTATTTAAATAGAGGTATAGATAATATAATAGTGTATTTACATATGTATAGAGGTATAGATAATATAGTAGTGTATTTACATAGAGGTATAGATAATATAATATTGTATTTACATATGTATAGAGGTATAGATAATATAATAGTGTATTTACATATGTATAGAGGTATAGATAATATAATAGTGTATTTACATATGTATAGAGGTATAGATAATATAATAGTGTATTTACATATGTATAGAGGTATAGATAATATAATAGTGTATTTACATAGAGGTATAGATAATATAGTAGTGTATTTACATATGTATAGAGGTATAGATAATATAATAGTGTATTTACATATGTATAGAGGTATAGATAATATAATAGTGTATTTACATAGAGGTATAGATAATATAATAGTGTATTTACATATGTATAGAGGTATTGATAATATAATAGTGTATTTACATATGTATAGAGGTATAGATAATATAATAGTGTATTTACATATGTATAGAGGTATAGATAATATAATAGTGTATTTACAGATGTATAGAGGTATAGATAATATAATAGTGTATTTACATATGTATAGAGGTATAGATAATATAATAGTGTATTTACATAGAGGTATAGATAATATAATAGTGTATTTATATATGTATAGAGGTATAGATAATATAATAGTGTATTTACATATGTATAGAGGTATAGATAATATAATAGTGTATTTACATATGTATAGAGGTATAGATAATATAATAGTGTATTTACATAGAGGTATAGATAATATAATAGTGTATTTACATAGAGGTATAGATAATATAATAGTGTATTTACATATGTATAGAGGTATAGATAATATATTAGTGTATTTACATATCTATAGAGGTATAGATAATATAATAGTGTATTTACATATGTATAGAGGTATAGATAATATAATAGTGTATTTACATATGTATAGAGGTATAGATAATATAATAGTGTATTTACATATGTATAGAGGTATAGATAATATAATAGTGTATTTACATATGTATAGAGGTATAGATAATATAATAGTGTATTTACATAGAGGTATAGATAATATAGTAGTGTATTTACATATGTATAGAGGTATAGATAATATAATAGTGTATTTACATATGTATAGAGGTATAGATAATATAATAGTGTATTTACATAGAGGTATAGATAATATAATAGTGTATTTACATATGTATAGAGGTATTGATAATATAATAGTGTATTTACATATGTATAGAGGTATAGATATTATAATAGTGTATTTACATATGTATAGAGGTATAGATAATATAATAGTGTATTTACAGATGTATAGAGGTATAGATAATATAATAGTGTATTTACATATGTATAGAGGTATAGATAATATAATAGTGTATTTACATAGAGGTATAGATAATATAATAGTGTATTTATATATGTATAGAGGTATAGATAATATAATAGTGTATTTACATATGTATAGAGGTATAGATAATATAATAGTGTATTTACATATGTATAGAGGTATAGATAATATAATAGTGTATTTACATAGAGGTATAGATAATATAATAGTGTATTTACATAGAGGTATAGATAATATAATAGTGTATTTACATATGTATAGAGGTATAGATAATATAATAGTGTATTTACATATCTATAGAGGTATAGATAATATAATAGTGTATTTACATACAGTATGTATTGGAGGTAATAAAACAAACAATTCTGCTCTCTCCCTCTCCCTCTCTCTCTCTTTCTCTCCCTCTCCCTCTCTTTCTCTCCATCTCCCTCTCCCTCCCTCTCCCTCTTCCTCTCCCTCTCCCTCTCCCTCTCTTTCTCTCCATCTCCCTCTCCCTCCCTCTCCCTCTTCCTCTCCCTCTCCCTCTCCCTCTCCCTCTCCCTCTCTCTCCCTCCCCTCCCTAGCGTCAGAATGAAACCAAACACACACCAACTGTCTCCCTCCACTGTAGCGTCAGAATGAAACCAAACACACACCAACTGTCTCCCTCCACTGTAGCGTCAGAATGAAACCAAACACACACCAACTGTCTCCCTCCACTGTAGCGTCAGACTGAAACCAAACACACACCAACTGTCTCCCTCCACTGTAGCGTCAGAATGAAACCAAACACACACCAACTGCATCCCTTCACTGCAGTGTCAGACTGAAACCAAACACACACCAACTGCCTCCCTGTACTGCAGTGTCAGACTGAAACCAAACACACACCAACTGCCTCCCTGTACTGCAGTGTCAGACTGAAACCAAACACACACCAACTGCCTCCCTGTACTGCAGTGTCAGACTGAAACCAAACACACACCAACTGCCTCCCTTCACTGCAGTGTCAGACTGAAACCAAACACACACCAGTATCATACCATGGTCTTTTCCATCAGACTGTTAATATGCACAGTATCATACCATGGTCTCTTCCATCAGACTGTTAATATGTACAGTATCATACCATGGTCTCTTCCATCAGACTGTAGATACGTACAGTATCATACCATGGTCTCTTCCATCAGACTGTTAATAATTACAGTATCATACCATGGTCTCTTCCATCAGACTGTAGATATGTTCAGTATCATACCATGGTGTCTTCCATCAGACTGTTAATACTTACAGTATCATACCATGGTCTCTTCCATCAGACTGTTAATACTTACAGTATCATACCATGGTCTCTTCCATCAGACTGTTAATACGTACAGTATCATACCATGGTCTCTTCCATCAGACTGTAGATATGTACAGTATCCTACCATGGTCTCTTCCATCAGACTGTTAATACGTACATTATCATACCATGGTCTCTTCCATCAGACTGTAGATATGTACAGTATCCTACCATGGTCTCTTCCATCAGACTGTTAATACGTACAGTATCATACCATGGTCTCTTCCATCAGACTGTAGATATGTACAGTATCCTACCATGGTCTCTTCCATCAGACTGTTAATACGTACAGTATCATACCATGGTCTCTTCCATCAGACTGTAGATACGTACAGTATCATACCATGGTCTCTTCCATCAGACTGTAGATATGTACAGTATCCTACCATGGTCTCTTCCATCAGACTGTTAATACGTACAGTATCATACCATGGTCTCTTCCATCAGACTGTAGATACGTACAGTATCCTACCATGGTCTCTTCCATCAGACTGTTAATACGTACAGTATCATACCATGGTCTCTTCCATCAGACTGTAGATACGTACAGTATCATACCATGGTCTCTTCCATCAGACTGTTAATACGTACAGTATCATACCATGGTCTCTTCCATCAGACTGTTAATATGTACAGTATCATACCATGGTCTCTTCCATCAGACTGTAGATACGTACAGTATCATACCATGGTCTCTTCCATCAGACTGTAGATAGGCTACAGATAGGCTAAAGATAGGCTACAGATAGTCTACAGATAGGCAACTGCTTTACGAAACCCTTATTTCTGATATCCTGTGTACTGTATAAGGATAATGGAACTAGTAAGATGGACATACTGTAATCCTGAAAACAACCTGCTATTGGATACAAATTATTAAAACAATTGTACATGTCAAGCTATTATAAAAAATTATGTTTACCATCTACTATTTGTTCTATTCAGAATTTAAAAAATAAATAAATGTGTATCTTTTTTTTTTTTTTTTTGATTTACTGGAAGTTAAAATGATGGAAGTTAAAATGATGAAATGGTGAGTCTATCATGTTCTCATGGTATTTCACTGATGTCAGGCTCTGGCCATAGAGAAGCAATAGGCTTCTCTATGTTGCTTGGTCAGAGTCTGACAGTGTCGTTCTTTTCTGTTTCTTTGTGGGTTTGGGTGGATCTCTAATTAGAGGCAGCTGCTACCCGTTGTCTCTAATTAGGGATCCAATATAGCTTGAGTCTGTCCTTCACTTGGTGTGGGTTGTTATCGTTCAATGTTAATGCATTTCACAGTCACGGGTCAAGTAAGTGTGTTTTCTGGGTTACGTTTAAACTATCGTGTTTTAACGTAACGTTGTTAATTCGTGTTGGTTTCGTTTTGTAGTTCGTCATCATTTGTGTTTCTTTATTTCATCGTATACAAACATATTACATAGTAAAATAAAATATGTCGAACTATACCTGCGCTGCGCCTTCGTCTCTCCATACACCCGATCGTGACAACTGAAAACTTTTTTTTTTCATTGTATGTATTATACACCGTCCAATGAAATGCTGACTGCAGGTTCCTTCTGGACAATACAACACCAATAAGAAATAATACAAGACCAGAATAGAATAAACATTATATCATCAGTATAATACAAGAAGGCACAGTTTATACTACAATATTTCCACGTGTTTTGGGGCAGTGGGGATTGGAGTGGGCAGGTGTTTAACTTGTGCAGTATTGGCAATCACAATAAGAGTCTGGTAGCAGCAGTTGGGGTGTGTGTAGCATGAGTGTGTATGTGTGAGTGCATGTGTGCTAAGGTCTGGATAATCAGAGCTGGCTTGTACAGTAGATAGAAACTGTCTCTGAGTCTGTTGGTATCAGACCTCTAGCTTCGATACCGTTTGCCCGATGTAAGGGAGAGAACAGCTCATGGCAGGGGTGTGGGGGATCCTTGACGATGCTGCTGGTCTTCCTCAGGCACCGTTTCAAGTAGATGTCCTGGATGGGTGGGAGCACGGTCCCAGTAATGTACTGGGCTTTCTTCACCACCTGCTGGAGGGCCTTTTATTTTCCTCATACTCTGCTTGTTATGGCTCAGGTGTTGGATAATGTCTAATGGAGATATCAAGCTCTTTAGAAACACTACACCTGAGCCAAAGATACAAGATAAAACAACAATAAGATAATTCATTAGCTGTCCAAACCAATCTGTTTTGGATCAAGCTGAGAGCTCACCTTTCTGCACAGCCAGCCCAGCACCCTATTCGTCCATATTGAATGAGGAGCATCGCTACCACCTAGTGGTATAATGATGCACTTACATGATATTATTCTGTGTTTACAAGTGTTTTTATTCACTTCATAGCAGCCTATTACCCTCAGATTTCATTTCTCAGGGAGTAAACCCCTCTATCATCAATCAAACATCTGCACACCTATAAGGCCTGTCCATAATTATGAAGATTCCATCTCTCTATCTATCTATCTATCTATCTATCTATCTATCTATCTATCTATCTATCTATCTATCTATCTATCTATAACTGCAGACTGATAAACTCCCATATCTGTTTTGTTTTCTGAGAAGATATGTGGCATCCTTGAAATGGCTGTGTTCTATCGCTCAGTCTGAGTCGATACAGTCTCACTCACACACACACACACACACACACACACACACACACGCACACTCTCTCACACACACACACAGCTCAGTCTTTCCTCCTAACTGTTATATGCTAATCCTGCAAGATTTCAGCTCCCACATGTCAAGCCTATTATTTTCATACTGTTTATTTATTTATCTATTTATTTATTTCAGATAAACAAAGTGCAGTAGCTTAGCACCTCAGACACACTGTGGAGGTCGGAGGGGGAGAGAGAGAGAGAGAGAGAGAGAGAGAGAGAGAGACCAGAGAACTCCTCATCATACCAGCTCATATAGTGTAATGAATATATACCAGCAGACAGAGAGACATACAGAGAGACAGACTGGGAGAGAACACTATAAATACCCCTCCATCCTGTCACCTTATATTACAGAGGGAGACTTTATAGACATTTGGTTTATTTTACAGACATAATGACATGACAGTGGAGGAATGGAGACTGAAATTCAAACTTTGCAAAAGTACTGTAGTTATCTAGACTTTGGCTATTATTCATTCCACACACTGCAGAGCACACACGACATACAGCAGTCAAAAGTTTGGGCACATTTACTCATTCCAGGGTTTTTCTTTATTTTTACTATTTTCTACATAGTAGAATAATAGTGAAGACATCAAAACTATGAAATAACACATATGGAATAAAAAAAGTGTAGTAATATGTGTAGGCCGTCGTTGTAAATAAGAATTTGTTCTTAACTGACTTGCCTAGTTAAATAAATAAAATAAAAATGACAGCTTTGCACACTCTTGGCATTCTCTCAACCAGCTTCATGAGGTAGTCACCTGGAATGCATTTCAATTGCTAAAAGTTCATTTGTGGGATTTCTTTCCTTCTTAATGAGTTTGAGCCAATCAGTTGTGTTGTGACAAGGTAGGGGTGGTATACAGAAATAAGAATTTGTTCTTAACTTAATTTGTAAGAATTTGTTTACCCTAGAATTTGTTTACCCTATTTGGTAAAAGATCAAGTCACCAGACACATTTTGTGGGCAGTGTGCACATAGCCTGTCTTCTCTTGAGAGCCAGGTCTGCCTACGGCGGCCTTTCTCAATAGCAAGGCTATGCTCACTGAGTCTGTACATAGTCAAAGCTTTCCTTTAGTTTGGTTCAGTCACAGTGGTCAGGTATTCTGACAGTGTGTACTCTCTGTTTAGGGCCAAATAACATTCTAGTTTGCTCTGTTTTTTTGTTAGTTCTTTCCAATGTGTCAAGTAATTATCTTTTAGTTTTCTCATGATTTGGTTGGGTCTAATTGTGTTGTTGTCCTGGGGCTCTGTGGGCTCTGTTTGTGTTTGTGAACAAAGCCCCAGGACCAGGTTGCTTAGGGGACTCTTCTCCAGGTTCATCTCTCTGTAGATGATGGCTTTGTTATGAAACGTTTGGGAATCGTTTCCTTTTAGGTGGTTGTAGAATTTAACGGCTCTTTTCTGGATTTTGATAATTAGTGGGTATCGGCCTAATTCTGCTCTGCATGCATTATTTGGTGTTTAACGTACACAGAGTCTCAATTGGGTGTTTGTCCCATTTAGTGAATTTTTGGTTGTTGAGCGGACCCCAGACCTCACAACCATGAAGGGCAATAGGTTCTACAACTGATTCTAATTGGTAAGTCGGATTTTAGGTTCCTTTTGATGGCAATGAAGGCCCTTCTTGCCTTGTCTCTCAGATCGTTCACAGCTTTGTGGAAGTTACCTGTGGCGCTGATGTTTAGGCCGAGGTATGTATAGTTTTTTTGTGTGCTCTATGGCAACGGTGTCTAGATTGAATTGTTATTTGTGGTCCTGGGAACTGGACCTTTTTTGGAACACGATTATTTTGGTATTACTGAGATTTACTGTCAGGGCCCAGGTCTGACAGATTCTGTGCAGAAGATCTAGGTGCTGCTGTTGGCCCTCCATGGTTGGTGACAGAAGCACCAGATCATCAGCAAACAGTAGACATTTGACTAAAGATTCTAGTAGGGTGAGGCCGGGTGCTGCAGACTGCTTAGTGCCCTCGCCAATTAGTTGATATACTGTATATATTGAAGAGGGTGGGGCTTAAGCTGCATCCCTGTCTCATTCCACGGCCCTGTGGAAAGACATTTATTTGTGTACATGTGTTTTATCTCATGGATCTCATGGAGCCTTTCTCTCACATCTAATTACTCCTCTGTCCCCCTCTCTGCATACAATTAACCCCACCCCCCCTTCCACCCAGCCATCCCTCCTCCCCAGTCATTCCCTTCATTAGCACCAGCACAATGAAGCAGGCAGACAGAATGGGACCAACTAGAGTCAGAACAGAATGTGTCATCATTGACAAAGACTGAGCTGTGTATTTGAAGTACTGTCAATCTCTATGGGGGAGTGAACAGCGTTGCTGAGTTGGCTTTGCTATCCATTCAGATTATAATATAAAAAGCTTTGATAAAATGGTCCAGCTAGCACATAATGTTCTGAGAAGCGTATGTTTTTTTTAGAGCTTGGTGAGAGCGGGGTTGCCCTTTGGGATCTTGACAAAATAACATGATTTTCTTGGTATTTCATTACTTTAACAGAACGTTTCCTAAAGTTATTTTCCTACTGGTTTGACATTGGAAATGTTCTCAAATAGTTCAGAGAAGAACATTAAGAAACAATGACTTTCAGTACTTCAGCATAACGTTTTCTGCATGTTCCTCATGGTCCTATTTAAAGTCATGTTCTCAGAACATTAAGAAAACTTTCTAAGAATATTATTGAAAACATATACATTCTGTTTTCAGTGTCGACATTATTCTCTCTATCCTCCATCTTGTTATGTGTGTTCCAGTGTGTTGGCTGCACCCACTAATTGACCACACCTGATCATAATGAGATGCTTGTGTCAGTTGAAATGGAGTCCATTTGAATAGATTAAAATTAATAGGTTTGTATGAGTTTAAAAAAAAAACATGGCATGCTAGCTCCATCCTGGTGGCACAGTGGACTAATTCCATGGATAGAGAACAGAAAATCATAAGTTTGAATCAGACCAAGGCTGTGACACAATTTTTAAAAAGTGTTTACATGATTAATGCCTAAGCAAATGAATTTCCATATGTCCTATCTGTGCTTGGAGTTCAAAACAGTTAAGCTAGCAGTGTTAGTTATTTAAAAACCTCAAAATAACCTATAATTTCCATAATCAGAATGTTAAAAAAAAACTTCCAGGAAAACTTTCAGGGAACATAGTTAAACGTTTTCAGAACCGCAACCCAAACATTTATGTTCCCAGCAGTCAGTATTTTCACTTCCGTTCTCAGAATGTTTAAAATATATATATATATAAATGTTTTAACGTTCAGGAAACATATAGGCTTCATTCCCAGAACCAATAGCAAACCCAAAACTTCCAAGGAACCAGATGTTCTAGCTCAGAAATAAAGAAAAGGATAATAAATCGTCAGAGATTACGTGGAAGCCGGCCACTAGGGGCAACAGCGAGCGCTGTTACCATCAAGTAGGCTTTGGTTTTGCTAGGGTGTTGTGGACGGGGATGGGTGTAGGCATCTGCCTCTGAAGGTTGTAAGTTCAAATCCAGTGATTGAAAGTTGTTATTTTTAGATTTTTTGTTTAAAGCCTATCCCTAACACTAACCCTTACTTTAACCATTTGGAGTTAATGCCTAAACTTAACCTTAAACACTTCACAATTTGACGTTTTAGAAACATGGATGAACGTCTAATTCTGATGTGACACTGAGAGCTAGTTGCAATTTAGAGCCTCTTCACTACTCACTACACTCACTACACTTTTGGTAAAACATTCCCTCAGCTACGCATATTACTGCCTCAGGAGGTAACGCATGACACTCGCCCAACACTTGCCCCCTGTTGAAGCAGTGTAAACAGAATTGTCTCGTTGAGCCCAACACTCCTACAGTATAAATGGTAACAGCAGAGCAATGTTTTTGAAACATCTGAAATTGCTGGCTGCACTGAAGCCACAAAACTATGGAAGCCCATCTCCACCACCAAAATAAATCTACGTCAGTAGTAGACCATACAAACATTTTTCTTTTCATTTTTAACATTGTGTGGTGATTTCATAGGTGGCAACACAAGCCCCAGAGGGGTGGTGGGGGGGGGGGATTGTTTTTCTGGGGCCCATAGTTTTTCCTCATCTGGTAGGCTAAACTAACCAACTCCGGACCCTAGTTGTAGGATATGACAGTAATTAATAACCAGCATGTGCCCAGTGGGTTGTCGTAACTCGGCAGTGAATTCACCTATATATTATACCCTCGTTTTCAGTCACAATTTGCTTTTACCACATCTAGGCCAAGTTATTTGCATATATTGATAAAAATGAAGCCTGACTAGTTATAACGTTGTAAAGTAGGCCTGTGCTTCACATTTGCGTGAGAGGGGTAAGTAGGCCTAGTCGTCATGTTACTTGATAAAAACATGCTGTTAGAAACTCTGTGCTTTTGTCATGAAGCTAAAATCTAATGAGTTTAGCCTACAGACACTGCCTCTCCTTTTTATAACCTTTACTGAACTAGGCAAGTCAGTTTAGAACAAATTCTGATTTACAATGATGGCCTACACCGGCCAAACCCTCCCCTAACCTGGAGAACACTGGGTCAATTGTGCACTGCCCTATGGGACTCCCGATCGAGGCTGGTTGTGAAACAGCCTGGGATTGAACCCAGGTCTGAAGTGACTCCTCTAGCACTGCAATGCAGTGACATACCTCTGCGTCGCTCAGTCTCCCTAAACTTTAATCAGTGAGAAAAGCCTATTTCTAGAAAATAACATACCCCTGTTGCAGTAGACCAATGTAATCACTGTGTTTTGTCACTGTGAACCAAGGCATGGTCGATGCCTCAGAAGATTAGTCCTATACAACGGTCTCCTTAAGCTAGGGGACAATTACAACTGAATAAAATGAGACTCTTCTAAACTAAAGCATGATAACCTGCTGCCAGTAATGGAGTTGGAAGCTGTAAGATTGGATGGCTCGCAATCAAGCACAAGCTGAGTTTGAGTGGGTGGTTTATTGAGGTTCTGCCTCATAGCAAAAAAATAATATATTGTTTCACTCCACTCCACCAGTTTTGAAAAACAAATATGCAGGAAAACATTAAAACAGGAAACATCATGTTTGGCTGCTATGATAGCAGCGGTACACTAATACACTGATGTCTGAAATTTCAATACTCCTTGAGAGAATGTGTTTGGGAACAAAATAACTAAATCGAACTCACATTTCATAAAAACATAAGACATGATTTAACATAACTAACATACCATGATTTAGGACTTCAAACAGAGAGCATTATGGTTACCAGAAAAACACGTTAGGTAGTTTAAAAATTAAAAGGCATGGTAATCACAGAGAAAACGTTGAAATTCTTAAAAGAAAATACACATAATTAGGCCAATTAGCACATTACATGTTCTGGTAGCAAGTACAGAAGTGTTGTAAACATTGATTAGAAAACAAACGGGTCAATTCTAATTTGAATAAATCTGTCTCGAGAAGACATCCCTGTAACATATGGTTCAAAAACAATCCCTGATATGTGGGTGAGATATGTTCCGTATACCATTGAAATACCATAGTGCAAAAATACCTTACAGTAGGAGACAATGCGTCACATCTATATCTCATTAGCTGTTCGGTGTAGCATCTACTGCTATATGTAAATACTCTGAAACACAAACAGTGATGCACCAAGTGAAATCATCCTTTGAGATGTACATTCAATTGTCAAAAAAAATGGTGAATCAAAACACTGTGTACAAAACATGTTTTAAACTAACCAAAAAAGGAGAAACTGGATTTCTGAAACAAAGGCCTCCCCCCCCCCCCCCCCGACTTCTTCCTATACAACACGTCTTTAACGGTAAACCACTAGGAATCCTCTAGAACAGATAGACAGACATCACATGGATGAACCAAAACAGAACATCCTGAAGGAGTCTGAAAACTATTGAACTAAAAACAGGGAAATAAAAAAAAGAGTCCTTCCTGAAGGGGATTGAAACCAAGAAGCAGAACAAACACCCAGTCTCAAACAAAGAGCCATTTAAATCAACCCCCACTGGTTAGTCACCATCAGGATGACTTTGAACTGCCTTTTGCCTGGAGGCCAGAGGGACATTACTCGAACTGTAGGACAGTCTCTTTTCACACACGTGCAAATGTCCATGACCTGAAGGTGATAGGTGAAGGAATGGAAGGAGAACAAAGGAGAGAAGAAACGGAGAAGAGATGGTGGGGAGAAGAGATGGAGGGTAGAACATCATGCTTAAGATGCATTTGTCTGCAATTTCAATACATTCGGCTTCACCCAGGTGCTGAAACATACCTCAAACTACAAAACAAACAATTACAGTGTGCTCAGTTGAAAACAATCGTGACAAAGGGGTGGGGGTTGATACTAAGGACTGAGGGAGTGAAAGGAGAGAGACAGACAAGAGAGCATTTCAGTTTGTTACAGGGCCACCCTTCTGCTTGAAGCTAGTGTAACAGAGTGTATGACCACCATTACTCTCAGCCATGTACCAGCGGCACTCCGTGATGCAGGGCTCTCTTCCACATATAGTAGGTTGATCGGGGAGTCAGGGGGAAATGGGACCTGAACTCTTTGAAGGTGGGGAAGGACTTCTCCTCAAAGCGTTGCTGGAGGAACACTTTGGCCTTGGCCTTAAAGTTGGCCAGGGCCACCAGATCCATCACAAACATCTGGTCGTCTGTGGGAGTGGTGGTGGCGGCGGCGGACATCTTGGTTGGGTTGGGGAGGGGCAGTGGGTACCTCGGTAGAGGGAGGGAAGCGTCGAAGGGGGATGTCACAGAGGTCATGGTGACAGGGCCTCTCTGATCCTCTGTTGGGTCCCCCTCAAAGGAGAACACGTCCTGAATTGGACCCCTTGTGTTTCGCTCACTCTCTGCCATCATCATCCCATTCTCTTTCACTGCATTGTTGTTGTTGTTCTCCATAATAATCATTTCAGACCTGTCAATCTCTAGAGACGGGGTGGCGATTCCCTCCTTCCTGGTTCGACTGGGGCCGTTACGCCACAGCCAATAGAAACACAGGGACAGGGAGGGGTACTTCACTCTGAACCTAGACAGAGGCCATTTTGACCTCCATACCTTCACCTTGGCAGCTTCTCTGAGCTTCTTCCTGCGCAGAAACACCATTCTGAACCCTTTATGGTTGTTTCTACAGATCTTTATTCTGGAGAAGACAGTGGCAGCATGACCATGGCTATCAGTCCCCCCAATAGGGGACAGACCACCAGTGGGACTACTCTTATCCGCATCCAAGCTGTTTTCACTGCTCCCGACCTTGTAGCCACGGTTAAATAGCATGGCCTCTCTCCTCCAGTTGTAGTAAGTCGACCTGGATCAAATCAAACTTAAGTTAATTCAAAATTGCAACAAAAATCTATAAAATGAAAGAGATAAAAACAAAACAGGCAAACAAATTGATGAATTACAGAACAAAACAAAATAAATAACAGTAAAATGTTATTAAAGGCTGAGCTAAATAACAGTAAAATCATTGTAGCTGACCTGGAGATCCCAGGGAAGCTCCTCTTGAAGATCCGGAAGGGGAATGATGTATTCATAGCGATGCAGTTCTGAAGAACCTTCTTGGCCTCCTGCATCAGCGCCAGGTTCTGGGCACGTTCTCCATCCATCTTATCATTGTTCAGGCCGAACAGACTGGCCACGCTGTCCTGGTGCTCTGGGTCTGGCTCTACCACATGATCCTCCTCCTGCCCGGGCTTGGACTCTGGGGAGGACCAGGTCTCCTGCTCAGTGCTGTCCCCAGGACTCACCTCCCCCGCAGAGAATGTGGAGAAACTACCGCTGGACGAGATCAGCTCGTGCTTCCATGCATAGTAGGTGGACCTGGAGATCTCAGGGAAGAAGTCTTTGAACTGGTGCAGAGGGATGAGCTTCCCTTCCAGAAAGCACGCTTGGAGGAAGTGTTTGGCCTCGTACCTTCATAGAAAGAGATCAGATTAATAGTAATTCAATGTTTGCAAAAGTTAAACATGAAGAAATTGGGGATCAATAAAGTACCTACCTACCTATCTATCTATCTATCTATAACTAAATAAACAATACAAGACAGAGAAGTGTGAATGTGACAGAGTGCCATGATTTCATCAGAGAGTATCTAAAACAGACAGGAAACTGTACGAAAGAGTTTTACCTGGCAGCAGACTTTTTGCGGTGCTCCTGTGTCTGCCGCCTCCAGCGGTAGAAGGTGCTCTTGGTGATGTTGTACTTGTCCTTCAGACTTGAGTAGGACAGGTGAGAGTCCTGGTTGAGAAGCTCCAGGGTCTTCAGCGGGGGGACCCTCTGCTCGTCGTTAGGACTTCCCATCTGGAGGTCACTAGCCTGGACTAATGCTAAAAAGACTCTAGGTCTGAACCTGGAGGAGCCCCCCTCCAGCTCTCCAGACCACATAATGTGCATAGTGATGGGGTTCACATCTTTGGGATAGGACCTCGGTCTTATCAGGCGGTTGAAGTAAGGTCGTATCTTGAGATTGTACATGGGGTAGACAGAGTATATGTTGCACTGGAGGACAGAGGAAAGGGCGTAGAGATGCCACATGTTAGCGTAGGAGCCGGGGAAGCAGGAGGCTTTGACGTCGGCGTCGAAGATAGCTTCGAGGACGGAGAGGGGGAGGTTGAGCATGTCCTCTGACTCCTCGGCACACAGGCTGAACCTGGCTGCCTGCAGCATCACCTTAGAGTCGATCATACCACCCAGGTAGTATCTCTTCCACAGCAGCATCTCCACCACCGTACGCACCTGAGGAGAATGGAGTTCAGACGTTGTCAAATACAAATACTTATTGTATCTTTTTAAAAGTAAGTTTTCCATTTAATACAAAAAATGCATTTGCAAAACACAGAAATTAATTTCTTAGTAGATCTTATCCACAAACAAATTACATTGCCAAACAAGGAAATACCCCCCAAAAATCTACAAAACGCATACAAAGAAGTAATTGAAACTCATATTTTGCATATGATTGACACACTGCCAATATTTCTTCACCTGTAGCTCCATACTGAGACTAGTAGTCCCCACTAGCAGCATGCTGGCTGCATCAAACAGCAGGTTCCCCTCTCCCTTACAGACCAGAGGCAGAAGGCCTCCGGGAGCATCTGCAGGGTACAGGCTATGGGCCACACCATCTATGTCTGCCCAGTCAGGGAACTCATGGCAGGGGGAGGAAGGCAGGGTGAAGGGGGTCAGGACCTGGTAGACCTCCAGTACTACCCTGGTGAGGGCATCCAGGCCAGAGCTCTCTGTGGCATCCTGCAGTTCCCCCAGGACTGAGAGTACCACCTCCTTCCTCTGAATCATGCCTGCTGGGACACAGAGACAAAAGTGAGATAGTTTCGGTTGATGTTCAAATAAACTATACAGATGTACAGGAAAGGTTCAGAAGACGCTAGATAGACGCTAGATAACTTTAATCACATTGAAGGAATAAAAAATGAAATGTAATTCTGCACCTACATGAAGAATGTTCTATCTAGAATATACTAAACCCCAGAAACCTGCTTACTGGTTTGACTGAAAAGGCCCTGAAGAGACATACATTTATAACTGAGTGCATGTGACTGAATTCTAGTGTCCCTAGGCCTATTTACAGAAAGCTGGACCAGTCAAGATTAAAATGGTTTTATTTATTTATTTTATTTAACCTTTATTTAACTAGGCAAGTCAGTTAAGAACAAAATTATGATTTACAATGACGGCCTCCACCGGCCAAACTCGGACGACACTGGGCCAATTGTGCGCCGCCCTATGGGACTCCAAATCACTGCAAGATGTAATACAGTCTGGATTCAAACCAGGTTGTCTGTAATGACGCCTCTAGTAATCTAGCACTGATATGCAGTGTCTTAGTCCACTGCACCACTTGGGATTTTGGTGCCATATGTGTGCAAATATATTAGTTGCACATGTTTAAAATAACAAATAGTACACTGTCTGGGACTGTTATATATATATATCACATTTGTGTATTGTGTAATATATGCACGTGCATTGTGTAAAACACCCTATCAGTTTCCACTGAGAAATACGTTGCTTATTTACCATACTAATTAAAATAAATTAATTGCGCGATTATTTCAGTTTAATATAGTCTACGACGCACGAATAAAGTGTTTTAGGTTACGTGTGGTACGCAGTACAAGAAGACGTGTGGCGCGAACAGCAGAACTATTAATCACTAGACTTCAGTTGACTAAAATAATAATTTAATAACAAAATACGAAAAATTATCGATTGAAACCACTACTATACTACGTTTGTGATTGATTCGTTATCATCAAACGAAAGCGCAACATTGTGACAAACGCACCATCAACCAACTGTTGTCTCGGAGTATGTTCCACGATTTCTTCTGATTACTCCTATGTTCCACGATTTATTCTGATTACACCTATGTAGTACTTTGTTCATTGGATAAAATAGTAATCCCGGTACATTCCTTACCTGAAATATTTGGTATAAATCGTTTACCAAGAGGACGTCACTCACTATTGGAGCGGTAAAGCGCACAGCATAGATCTTACGTTTCAGCTTCAGCTTCTCTCACAGGTAGTCCATTGTGTGTGCAATGTAACAATGTGCTTTGCGTCCCTGCACCGATTCAGCCCACTAGGGTTCACTCCAGATAGGGCACTTTGAAGAGCGATTTGGGAGTGATAAGGCCGACCTCTCGCCGGCTTGTTTTTTGTCTGTGGTTTGAGGAAACGCCGCCCTCCTGCCCTCACGCAGGGCCAGGGTCAATTTCAATGTGAAGTGCTAACAAAAGCCGTGGTGTCAACGGTTTAGGCAGAACAACAGTTATATAGTTGGAAGTATCGGGTTGTTGGCTACCTTGATTTATTTTTCTATCAGACATTTATGTAAAATAAACACGAATTACTCATTAGTCAGTCATTTTTTCCGTGTCCACCATACGATTTAGTATACAGTACATTGGTCTTAAGTAGGTTACTTAAAACCAACCTGGGGTAGACATAGTATAGTAAATCTGGGACACTCAAATTAAGTTATTTTTCGTATGTATTAATTTGTGGATGTCCATTATTATATGTTACGAATTACAATTGGTTGTGGCAAAAGTTAGCTAGGTCAGCTAGGTGGCTAACTTTAGATGTTAAGGTTTTATTTTTATTCATTTAACTAGGCAAGTCTGTTAAGAACACATTCTTATTTACAATGGCAATCTACCAACAGGGTCAGCCCCTGGAACAGATTAGGGTTAAGTGCCTTGCTCAAGGACACATTGACAGGTTTTTCACCTTACCGCTAGGCTACCTGCCGCCCAAAAGGTTAGGGGTAGGAGTTAAGTTAAAAGGGTTAGGGGAAGGGTTAGGGGAAGGGTTAGCTAACATGCGAAGTAGTTGCAAAGTAGCTAAAAAAGTAGTAAGTAATTGCTACATTTGTCTGTGATGAAATTGGAACACGCAACCGTTGGGTTGCTAGACTTAACCCCCTAACTTTAACCCCCAGCCTAGCTAATATTAGCCACCTAGCTAACGTTAGCCACCTAGCTAACCCAGCTAAAGTTAGCCACAACAAATTTGAATTATTTCACTTTCCTTTCTTCATGAAGAAAATCATGTAAGCTACTAGACACAAAAATATTAGGAAGAAAATCATGTAAGCTACTAGACACAAAAATATTATGAATAAAATCATGTAAGCTACTAGACACAAAAATATTATGAATAAAATCATGTAAGCTACTAGACACAAAAATATTATGAAGAAAATCATGTAAGCTACTAGACACAAATATATTATGAATAAAATCGTGTAGTTGACATGAAAACTGTGTAGGCTACTGGGCACAAATACATTACGAATCAAATTCTGTGGTGGACAAAAACAACGTTTTTTGTGTGCTTGTCATGAATTTAAGAAATTTGTGTCTATTTCATGATAATCTGTGATAGTGCATAGTTTTTTTACCAGTTAGTTTTAAGGTCCAATATGCACTCCAATGCATGATATAAATGTTTTGCTGTTCGGATCAGACTTTTTAAAAATGTAATCTTTATTTAAATAAGAACTCTTATTTACAATGACGATTGACAGTGAGAAATGTGCAGGGAGGTTGACCACAAAAATGTGTGTGTAAAGAAACACGTGCCCAGAAAGTGATTTAGATCTTCTGCCTTGAGATCCAGGTGGGGCGGGATGGGGTGGTTACCTTCTGCCTTGGGGAAAAGAGATCCGGGGGGGCGGGATGGGGCGGTTACCTTCTGCCTTGGGGAAAAGAGATCCAGGTGGGGCGGGATGGGACGGTTACCTTCTGCCTTGGGGAAAAGAGATCCAGGTGGGGCGGGATGGGGCGGTTACCTTCTGCCTTGGGGAAAAGAGATCCGGGGGGGCGGGATGGGGCGGTTACCTTCTGCCTTGGGGAAAAGAGATCCGGGGGGGCGGGATGGGACGGTTACCTTCTGCCTTGGGGAAAAGAGATCCGGGGGGGCGGGATGGGACGGTTACCTTCTGCCTTGGGGAAAAGAGATCCAGGTGGGGCGGGATGGGACGGTTACCTTCTGTCTTGGGGAAAAGAGATCCGGGGGGGCGGGATGGGGCGGTTACCTTCTGCCTTGGGGAAAAGAGATCCGGGGGGGCGGGATGGGGCGGTTACCTTCTGCCTTGGGGAAAAGAGATCCAGGTGGGGCGGGATGGGACGGTTACCTTCTGCCTTGGGGAAAAGAGATCCAGGTAGGGTGGGATGGGACGTCAAAGCCTCCTGCTTCCCCGGCTCCTGCAGCTCACTTGAGTTACAACAGCACATTTTGTGTTGTGTTTGGTGACATGGCATCAACAGACTAGAGTAGAGGCAGAGTAGTGTGCACAGTAGGTGTTTGTGGATTAGAGCGTGGATGTGCAGACGGGGCGTGGAGGTGTGGAGCTGCAGGTCGGCCTGTTTCTCACACCTTCCTGACTCTCTCTCAATTCAATTCAAAGGGATTTATTGGCATGGGAAACATATGTTAACATTGCCAAAGCAAGTGAAATAAATAATAAACAAAAATGAAATAACAATAAAAAATTAACAGTAAACATTAAACTCACAAAAGTTCCAAAAGAATAAAGACATTTTAAATGTCATATTATGTATATATACAGTGTTGTAATGATGTACAAATAGTTAAAGTACAAATGGGAAAATAAATCAACATAAATATGGGTTGTATTTACATGGTGTTTGTTCTTCACTGGTTGCCCTTTTCTTGTAGCAACAGGTCACTAATCTTGCTGCGTGATGGCATGCTGGTTTGCACCTCCACACTCCAATCCACAAACACCTACTGTACACACTCTCTCCTCTAGTCTGTTCAGTACAGGAGAGTGATACTGGTCTGACGGGGCAATGGGAGACTTCAGCAAGCTAACAATGAGTGAGTACAGGTGCATCAAAACTGGGACCGAGAGACTGAAAAAAAGATAAATGTGGAGCTATATACAGGGAGTACCAGTACCAGATAAATGTGGAGCTATATACAGGGAGTACCAGTACACAATGTGTGTGTCATCCAGAAGGCGAGGTCAACACAAGTGCATCAAAGCTGGGACCAAGAGACTGAAAAAAAGCTTATATCTCAAGGCCAATAGACAGTTAAACAGCCATCACTAGCACATTAGAGGCTGCTGCCTATAGACACAGACTAGAAATCACTGGCCGCTTCAAGAAATGGAACACTAGTCACTTTAATAATGTTTACATATCTTACATTACTCATCTCATATGTATACACTGTATTCTATACTATTCTACGGCATCTTAGTCACAGACTGTATCTTCCTCTTTCCAGTGTCTGTGTTCTTTTGCCCATCTTAATCTTTTCTTTTTATTGGCCAGTCTGAGATATGGCTTTTTCTTTGCAACTCTGCCTAGAAGGCCAGCATCCCAGAGTCGCCTCTTCACTGTTGACGTTGAGACTGGTGTTTTGCGGGTACTATTTAATGAAGCTGCCAGTTGAGGACTTGTGAGGCGTCTGTTTCTCAAACTAGACACTCTAATGTACTTGTCCTCTTGCTCAGTTGTGCACCGGGGCCTCCCACTCCTCTTTCTATTCTGGTTAGAGACAGTTTGCGCTGTTCTGTGAAGGGAGTAGTACACAGCGTTGTACGAGATCTTCAGTTTCTTGGCAATTTCTAGCATGGAATAGCCTTAATTTCTCAGCTCAAGAATAGACTGACAATTTTCAGAAGAAAGTTCTTTGTTTCTGGCCATCTTGAGCCTGTAATCGAAGCCACAAATGCTGATGCTCCAGATACTCAACTAGTCTAAAGAAGGCCAGTTTTTTTTCTTCTTTAATCAGTACAACAGTTTTCAGCTGTGCTAACATAATTGCAAAAGCGTTTTTAACTTGGATTAGCTAACACAACGTGCCATTGGAACACAGAAGTGATGGTTGCTGATAATGGGCCTCTGTACGCCTATGTAGATAATCCATTAAAAATCAGCCGTTTACAGCTACAATAGTAATTTTCAACATTAACAATGTCTAGACTGTATTTCTGTGTAATCTGAGGAAAATATGTGTCTCTAATATTGTCATACATTTGGCAGGAAGTTAGGAAGTGCAGCTCAGTTTCCACCTCATTTTGGGGGCAGTGTGCACATAGCCTGTCTTCTCTTGAGAGCCAGGTCTGCCTACGGCGGCCTTTCTGAATAGAAAGACTATTCTCACTGAGTCTGTACATAGTCAAAGATTTCCTTTAGTTCGGTTCAGTCACAGTGGTCAGGTATTCTGACAGTGTGTACTCTCTGTTTAGGGACAAATAACATTCTAGTTTGTTCTGTTTTTTTGTTAATTCTTTCCAGTGTGTCAAGCAATTATCTTTTAGTTTTCTCATGATTTGGTTGGGTCTAAATGTGTTGTTGTCCTGGGGCTCAGTGGGCTCTGTTTGTGTTTGTGAACAGAGTCCCAGGACCAGCTTGCTTAGGGGACTCTTCTCCAGGTTCATCTCTCTGTAGGTGATGGCTTTGTTATGGAAGGTTTGGAAATCGCTTCCTTTTAGGTGGTTGTAGAATTTAATGGCTCTTCTCTGGATTTTGATAATTAACGGGTATCGGCCTAATTCTGCTCTGCATGCATTATTTGGTGTTTTACGTTGTACACTGAAGATATTTTTAGCAGAATTCTCTCTCTCTTTCTCTCTCGTTACACACACACTACACAACAGTTCTGGTCAACTTCACTAAAACCCATCGCCCCATTGTGAAGTAAATACCATGCAAAAGAAGAATATCTAATCACAAACACACACACCTCTACACAATTACACACACACCTCTACACAATTACACACACACCTCTACAAAGTTACACACACCTCTACAGAATTACACACCACGTCCCCCCAGGACTTGAGAATTTGTCTCCCCTCTGTCCAGTACCGTGCTGGAGACGAGCTGGTCCCTGGATGGTCTGGTGACTAGGGTTCAAGGGGTTGACCTGCAGTTTATCTGTACATGGAGGGAGGTAGAGATTACACAGGCTGACTGGAATTTCACTGGGGTTTGGTTAAACCACTGTTATCTGTACATGGATGGAGATAGAGATCTCACAGCCTGCCTGGAATTTCGCTACACCAACAATAACATCTGCTAACCACGTGTATGTGACCAATACATTTTGTTTGATTTGATTTGTGTGCGTGTGTGTGTATGTGTATGTGTAGTAAATGTTAGTGTGTGTGGGTTGTGTGTGTGAGTGTCAATGTAGTATACACACACACACACATGCACGCACGCACACACACACACACGCACGCACGCACGCACGCACGCACACACACACACACACACACACACACACACACACACAGCCTATGTGCTACAAGACTGTGATACAGTATGATCATAATTGAGTCAGCATAGGCCCTTGAATTAAAACCAATTACTTTCAATCTTTAATGAATTTCCACCCATGGAGCTTCCCCACACCCCAATATATCTTCACAGGGGAGTCATTTCACCCCATGGAGCTTCCCCACACCCCAATATATCTTCAACAGGGGAGTCATTTCACCCCATGGAGCTTCCCCACACCCCAACATATCTTCACAGGGGAGTCATTTCCACCCATGGAGCTTCCCCACACCCCAACATATCTTCACAGGGGAGTCATTTCACCCCATGGAGCTTCCCCACACCCCAATATATCTTCACAGGGGAGTCATTTCACCCCATGGAGCTTCCCCACACCCCAATATATCTTCAACAGGGGAGTCATTTCACCCGATGGAGCTTCCCCACACCCCAGTATATCTTCACAGGGGAGTCATTTCACCCCATGGAGCTTCCCCACACCCCAATATATCTTCACAGGGGAGTCATTTCACCCCATGGAGCTTCCCCACACCCCAATATATCTTCACAGGGGAGTCATTTCACCCCATGGAGCTTCCCCACACCCCAATATATCTTCACAGGGGAGTCATTTCACCCCATGGAGCTTCCCCACACCCCAATATATCTTCACAGGGGAGTCATTTCACCCCATGTAGCTTCCCCGCACCCCAACATATCTTCACAGGGGAGTCATTTCACCCCATGGAGCTTCCCCGCACCCCAACATATCTTTACAGGGGAGTCATTTCCACCCATGGATATATCTTCACAGGGGAGTCATTTCACCCCATGGAGCTTCCCCACACCCCAATATATCTTCACAGGGGAGTCATTTCCACCCATGGAGCTTCCCCACACCCCAATATATCTTCACAGGGGAGTCATTTCACCCCATGGAGCTTCCCCACACCCCAATATATCTTCACAGGGGAGTCATTTCACCCCATGGAGCTTCCCCATTTCACCCCATGGAGCTAGTCATTTTTTCAAGTAATCTTTTTTGTGGGGGGAAACAAGTCAAATCTGGAGCTTTGAATTGATATGAATACCATGGAAATGTAAGTGAGCCAGATTAAATGGTTTAAAAGAGATTTGAATGGCCTCTATTATAACTGTAAGGTGTGTGTAGAACAGTATGCATAAGCTACTGTCCCGTCTCCTATCCAGTTCCCATTCTCTTCCAGGTCTGACATTCTTGTCTTGAACTGCTTCCACCATTGTTCAGTGAAGTCCATTGACTGGGTCCATTGACTGGGTCAGTCCCACACCTTTAATGTGTAGATTATCTGTACTGTGCTACACTGTGGACACGGGGGGGTGTGCGTGGGGAGGGGGCAGGCCAGAGGTGTTTAAAATGCTAATAGGCCAAGACGGGTTGGCTCCAATTGTCTCTCACATGCTGTGTGTGTGTGTGTGTGTGTGTGTGTATGTGTGTGTGTGGGGAGGGGGGGGGGGGGGGGACTGGATATCAGTGAAGACAGTCCACCCATTCACCTTTTGTTCTTGAGCTTGGCATTGTTGGTTGAAGAAGCTCACGAATCTGGTAGCAGGGGACTTCACATTCCATTGGTACAATGGACACCAGGGACAGGGACATGCAGGGACTGGGACACCAGGGACATGCAGAGACAGGGACATGCAGGGACTGGGACACCAGAGACATGCAGAGACAGGGACATGTAGCAAAAGGGACACCAGAGACAGGGACATGCAGGGACAGTGACACCAGGGACAGGGACATGCAGGGACAGGGACACCAGGGACATACAGGGACAGGGACACTAGGGACAGGGACATACAGGGACAGGGACAGGGACAATGCTTTACCTGATGAAAATTATTATGCACTAAGGGAAAAATGCCAATTACAAAAATGTGTACATAAATATAGTCACTTTCTCCTAAATAATATATTGATGCCAATAGGAGTTGATGTGTAAAGATGTAACAGCAACTTTTCTTGTTTTTTTTTAGTTTTGTTCATTGCTTTTAGAATTCAGAAAATGTTTATGTTTTCAGCAAAATGCCATAATACTGCAGACGGAATGGCCACTACATGTACAGGGCACCATCTCTGTAGCTAAAACTGTAAAACTGTCTTATAATGTTGGCCACTAGAGATCACCATAGATGTTCTTGAGCTTGGCATTGTTGGTTGAAGAAGCTCACGAATCTGGTAGCAGGGGACTTCACATTCCATTGGTACAATGGACACCAGGGACAGAGACATGCAGAGACAGGGACATGCAGGGACTGGGACACCAGGGACAGGGACATGCAGGGACTGGGATAGATAGATAGATAGATAGATAGATAGATAGATAGATAGATAGATAGATAGATAGATAGATAGATAGATAGATAGATAGATAGATAGATAGATAGATAGATAGAAAACATACTAAAACAACAATTAATGCATGAACAATGGGAGCTGCTTAACAGGCGAACACACAGGGCGGAGCCAATCTCTCATTAGTCCAGCGACATCCTGTCCTGCTACATCCTGTCCTGCTACATCCTGTCCTGCTACATCCTGTCCTGTTACATCCTGTCCTGCTACATCCTGTCCTGCTACATCCTGTCCTGCTACATCCTGTCCTGCCTGCTACATCCTGTCCTGCTACATCCTGTCCTGCTACATCCTGTCCTGCTACATCCTGTCCTGTTACATCCTGTCCTGCTACATCCTGTCCTGCCTGCTACATCCTGTCCTGCTACATCCTGTCCTGCTACATCCTGTCCTGCTACATCCTGTTCTGCTACATCCTGTCCTGTTACATCCTGTCCTGCTACATCCTGCCCTGTTACATCCTGTCCTGCTACATCCTGTCCTGCTTGGTCACAATTTCTCTTGTTAAAACTGGATCACTGATACGAGTCATTGTGGCCTGGACTGAAACAGAAATATTAAACCACTGTTGGGAGTTTTGACAAGCCCTGTAGTGTTGAATGAGAAAATATACAGAGGCTGGACATTCTCTGAATACTTTGTAAACCACAGATTAGATTGCTTTGTGAAGGATGCCTCCCAAAAAACATCCCATTATGAAGACAGACTCCATCCTCCTGAACTCCAATACAGCCCACCAGACGTCCAGAAGAAATTCAACACTGTTGAAAGAAGTTGTTTTTTGTTTGTTAAAATAATGTCCTGAAGGCCCACCCTTGGTCATGCACAACTGAACAAACACATAAACACATAACATGGTCCAGCTTGTATGGCATTGTGTGGGCAAGTGGTTTGCTGATAATGGCAGCCTTAAACTACGGACAATTGCATTTTATCGATGGCAATTTGAATGGACAGAGATACCGTGACGAGATCCTGAGGCCCGTTGTCGTGCCATTCATCCGCCGACATCACCTCATGTTTCAGCATGATAATACACGTGTTGCAAGGATCTGTACACAATTTCTGGAAGCTGAAAATATCCCAGTTCTTCCATGGCATGCATACTCACCAGACATGTCACCCATTCAGCATGTTCGGGATGCGCTAAATCGTTGTGTAAGACAGCGTGTTCCAGTTCCCGCCAATATCCAGCAACTTCCCACAGCCATTGAAGAGGAGTGGGACAACATTCCACAGGCCACAACCAACAGCCTGATCAAGTCTATATGAAGGAGATGTGTCGTCCTGCACGAAGCAAATGGTGGTCACACCAGACACTGTCTGGTTTTCTGATCCACACCCCTACCTTTAAGGTATCTGTGACCAACACATGCATATCTATATTCCCAGTCATGTGAAATCCATAGATTAGGGCTTAATTTATTTATTTAAATTGACTGATTTACATATATGAACTGTAACTCAGTAAAATCTTTGAAATTGTTGCATGTTGCGTATATATTTTTGTTCAGATGTTTTATTTATTTCTATATTGTATTCAATGTTTTGCTGATTATTAGTAACAAGAGTTAGGACTACAGGTGTAAAAGTGATCTGTATTGGAGTCAAACAAACAAAAACACAAACCTGATACAAATAAAACATACAGTGGTAAGTCACAACAACTTACTAACATATGACCAAAAAAAAAGTCTTATAACACCTACTCATTCAAGGGTTTTTCTTTATAATTACTATTGTCTACATTGTATTATAATAATGAATATGTCAACACTATGAAATAACACATATGGAATCATGTAGTAACCAAAAAAGTGTTAAACAAATCAAAATATATTTTTATTTGAGATTCTTCAAATAGCCCCCCTTTGCCTTTACAGGTTTGCACATTCTGAGCAACCTCTCAACCAGCTTCACCTGGAATGCTTTTCAAACAGTCTTGAAGGAGTTCCCACATATTCTGAGAACTTGTTGGCTGCTTTTCCTTCACTCACAATGTAGAAAATGGTAAAAATAAAGAAAAACCCTCAATGAGTAGGTGTTCTAAAACGTTTGACCGGTAGTGTACATACAAATATTTACAAACTATTGAGGTTGTACATCAACAAATACAAAAAACACATTACAAAGGAAATAGCATTTCCAAACTGGCTGGTTCAAGGCTTTAGGAAATTCTAGCGACATGCTAAAATACAATGTGCATCTGAAATGTGCATTTTCTATACAGTGCATTCGGAAAGTATTCAGACCCACATTTTGGTACGTTACAGCCTTATTCTAAAATTTAATAAATTGTTTTCTTCCCTCATCAATCTACAGACAAAACCCCATAATGACAAAAACAGGTTATTAGAATAGTTTTCAAATGTATAAATTAAAAAAAATAAGAAAATAAATATCACATTTACATAAGTATTCAGACCCTTTACTCAGTACTGTGTTGAAGCACCTTTGGCAGCGATTACAGCCTTGTGTCTTCATGGGTATGACGCTACAAGGTTGGCTCACCTGTATTTGGGGAGTTTCTCCCATTCTTCTCTGCAGATCCTCTCAAGCTCTGTCAGGTTGGATGGGGAGTGTTGCTGCACAGCTATTTTCAGGTCTCTCCAGAGATGTTCGATCGGGTTCAACTTCGGTCTCAGGCTGGGCCAACTCAAGGACATCCAGAGACTTGTCCCGACGCCACTCCTGCATTGTCTTGGCTGTGTGCTTAGGGTCGCTGTCCTGTTGGAAGGTTAACTTTTGCCCCAGTCTGAGGTCCTGAGCACTCTGGAGCAGGTTTTCATCAAGGATCTCTCTGTACTTTGTTCCGTTCATCTTTCCCTCGATCCTGACTAGTCTCCCAGTCCCTGCCTCTGAAAAACATCCCCACAGCATGATGCTGCCACCACTATGCTTCACCGTAGGGATGGTGCCAGGTTTCCTCCAGATGTGACGCTTGGCATTCAGGCCAAAGAGTTCAATCTTGGTTTCATCAGACCAGATAATCCTGTTCTCATGGTCTGAGAGTCTTTAGGTGTCTTTTGGCAAACTCCAAGCAGGCTGTCATGTGCCTTTTACTGAGGAGTGGCTTCCGTCTGGCCACTCTACCATAAAGGCCTGATTGGTGGAGCTCTTCAGAGATGGTTGTCCTTCTGGAAGGTTCCCCCATTTCCAGAGGAACTCTAAAGCTCTGTCAGAGTGACCATTGGGTTCTTGGTCACCTCCCTGACCAAGGCCCTTCTCCCCCGATTGTTCAGTTGGGCCGGACGGCCAGCTCTAGGAAGAGTCTTGGTGGTTCCAAACTTCTTAAATTTAAGAATGATGGAGGCCACTGTATTCTTGGGGACCTTCGATTGTGCAGAAATGTGTTGGTACCCTTCCCCAGATCTGTGCCTCAACACAATCCTGTCTCGGAGCTCTACGGACAATTCTTTCAACCTAATTTTTGCTTTGACATGCACTGTAAACTGTGGGACCTTATATAGACAGGTGTGTGCCTTTCCAAATCATGTCCAATCAATTGAATTTACCACAGGTGGACACCAATCAAGTTGAAGAAACATCTCAAGTATGATCAGTGGAAACAGGATGCACCTGAGGTTAATTTAGAGTCTCATAGCAAAGGGGTCTGAATACTTATGCAAATATGTATTTTTTACATTTGCACAAAAAATGTATTTAATCAATTTTAGAATAAGGCTGTAACGTAACAAAATGTGGAAAAAGTCAAGGGGTCTGAATACTTTCCGAATGCAATGTATATAGTGCACTTGGTCAAAAGTAGTGCACTATACTTAGAATATGATGCCATTTGGGACAGAGCCAAAAATGTAATTTATGTTGATAATGTTCCTCGATAGTGTCAACGAACATTCCACTAGAGGGTCTTCCTGTCCTGTACTGTACTGTGGTGTATATTGGACTGAATTCAAATACTTTGAGAAAGGAAAGGCATGTTATTTGGCCTATTAAGAAAGGACACAAGGAAACATGGGATTTGTCCCAAATGGCACCCTATTCCCTACTCAGTGCACTACTTTAGACAAGGCTGGTCAAGAGAAGGGCACTAAGTATGGAATAGGTTGCCATTTGGGACACACAGGTTTCTTGGCTGAGGTCCAAATGAATAGAGGGATAGAGGGGTGTGTAACCTCCTCATCATTAGTGTTACAAGTTTTACAGTTGATCCTCGACCTCCACCAAGTTGATATGACCCCTATGGCTACAATAGAAATTCTGAGAAGGAATCTTTTTCTTGAGTCATTGGACATATTAATGGAATGTTCATCAAAATGTATTTTTCTGTTTGAGTTCTGAACACATTCATGGAATGTTCCTGAAATGTTATTTTTCTTTTTGAGTTCTGGAACACATTCATGGAATGTTCCTGAAATGTTATTTTTCTGTTTGAGTTCTGGAACACATTCATGGAATGTTCCTGAAATGTTATTTTTCTGTTTGAGTTCTAGAACCAAAAGTCATAAGGAGCACCAACAGAACTTTGTTTGTTCCTGGTCTGCTCCCCCACCCTGAAATTGCTTTGTTACTTGAGGAAAATGTGCTTATTGTTGCATTTCTCTTAAATCTGTTTGCACCCGTGAAATAGATAAAGAGTGTGAGCAATTTAGACTGAAGAGACAAAATACTTCAGAACCACTTTGACATGTGTGCAATAAACAGATTCTAGAACCTAAAACCATCCCAGTCATATTTGTGGGTGTATCAGTCTATAGTTTTTTGTGATCTATAGCTTTAACGTTAAACAATGTGTGAGACCTCCAGGCCAGCTTATGAAAATAACTGCCTAACAAACTATTAAAATAATCTAAAATGTAAAACCTTGCAGTGGCATTTCTTTCTAAAGGAAATTCATGTCAAAGAAATAAAGTATAACCCCACTGGGAACAAAACGGTTGTTTCCACGTCATTTCAATGCAATTATATTGAACCAACGTGGAATATACTTTGAATTGACATCTGTGCCCAGTGGGATGGCTGTTTGCTCCAAGCTGTGAAACACAAAAACAAATCATCAAATGGATAAAAGTACATGTTTCTTTCTTCGTTGTCATTCATGAAGGTATACCTCTTCCTGGTTTGATTCAATTGTTGATCTCAAGACACTGTCCTCTTAGTCACATCTGTCTGTCTCTATAAGCACCAATTAGATTCATCCCTCTCCTCCAGGCCATCCAATCAGAAGGCCTCACACTGACCGTCTAGCCCAATCAGATGGTCTCATACAGCAGCATTCCGCTGAAGATGGTGAGGGGTTCTGAGGAGTGGGCTAGTTTCCCGGTGACCAGGTCGATACAGACGGTATCTCCCACCATCATAGGGAGGATGATGTTGAAGACAGCCAGGGCTCCAGGCGTGTGTCTGGCCTCTGCCATGGGTTTCTCCAGTCCCTCTGGTTGGTAGCCTGCAGAGTCCCCACGTGCCACGCCGTAATTGGACTTAGATAGGACAGCCTCAATCTTCACATTCTTATGGCCTGTTAGGGTAGCACTGAAGAAGTATTTACCACTCACTGGGGCTGTGAAGTAACCTGGGGAGACAGAGACATGGTAGTGAGTTATAGTTACAATAATATTAACTTCCATTTTGATGGAAAACAAAGTTGTGTTGTCGAATATATAATAACATAGCAAATAAAAAGGAATCGTAGGCCTCTCGTGAGGGCTTTGCATTCATACAAGCACAGCATATATCTGAATTAACATGCAATAAATGCCCAAGCCTTTACTCAAATCAAAATGATTCCAGCCTAAGATTTAAGAATAAGATGCTAAGGCCTTGACAGAGATATCCAGGTACAACTCCACTTCCGTTAAAGCCCAATCACACACCTGTGCGTGGGTTATAGACATCCTTCTCATTGACAAAGACCTTGTTGAAGACTATGGTTCCAGCCGTGGCCTGAGGGCGGGTCAGAGCTGCTGAGAAGGACAGACGAGGAACATGGGCATCTGATCCTGCTGAACCTAGTATCAGGGGAGAGAGGTGTGTTTACTGGTGTCAGGGGAGAGAGGTGTGTACATACAGTACATGCAGCACATGCAGTACATACAGTACAGTACATACAGTACATACAGTACATGCAGCACATGCACTACATAGAGTACAGTACATACAGCACATACAGTACATACAGTACATACAGCACATGCAGTACATGCAGTACATGCAGTACATGCAGTACAGTACATACAGTACATACAGCACATGCAGTACATACAGCACATAGAGTACAGTACATACAGCACATGCATTACATGCAGTACATAGAGTACAGTACATACAGTACATACAGTACATACAGCACATACAGTACATACAGTACATGCAGTACATGCAGTACAGTACATACAGTACATACAGCACATGCAGTACATACAGCACATAGAGTACAGTACATACAGCACATGCATTACATACAGTACATACAGTACATACAGTACATACAGTACATGCAGCACATACAGTACATACAGTAAATACAGTACATACAGTACATAGAGCACATACAGCACATACAGCACATACAGTACATACAGTACATACAGTACATAGAGCACATACAGCACATACAGTACATACAGTACATAGAGCACATACAGCACATACAGCACATACAGTACATACAGTACATACAGTACATACATCACATACAGCACATACAGCACATACAGTACATACAGTACATACAGTACATACAGTACATACATCACATACAGCACATACAGCACATACAGCACATACAGCACATACAGTACATACATCACATACAGTACATACATCACATACAGCACATACAGCACATACAGCACATACAGTACATACAGTACATACATCACATACAGCACATACAGTACATACATCACATACAGTACATACATCACATACAGCACATACAGCACATACAGTACATACAGTACATACATCACATACAGCACATACAGCACATACAGTACATACAGTACATACAGTACATAGAGCACATACAGCACATACAGTACATACAGTACATACAGTACATACAGTACATACAGTACATACAGCACATACAGTACATACATCACATACAGCACATACAGCACATACAGTACATACAGTACATACATCACATACAGTACATACATCACATACAGCACATACAGCACATACAGTACATACAGTACATACAGTACATACAGTACATACAGTACATAGAGCACATACAGCACATACAGTACATACAGTACATACAGTACATACAGTACATAGAGCACATACAGCACATACAGTACATACAGTACATACAGTACATACAGCACATACAGTACATACAGTACATACAGTACATACAGTACATACAGTACATACAGCACATACAGTACATACAGTACATACAGCACATACAGTACATACAGTACATACAGTACATACATCACATACAGTACATACATCACATACAGCACATACAGTACATACAGTACATACAGTACATACAGTACATACAGTACATAGAGCACATACAGTACATACAGTACATACAGTACATACAGCACATACAGTACATACAGTACATACAGTACATACAGTACATACAGTACATACATCACATACAGCACATACAGTACATACAGTACATACAGTACATACAGTACATACAGTACATACAGTACATAGAGCACATACAGCACATACAGTACATACAGTACATACAGCACATACAGTACATACAGTACATACAGTACATACAGTACATGCAGTACAGTACATACAGTACATACAGTACATACAGTACATACAGTACATACACAGAGTACCAAGATACATGAAACGCTAGCAAACATAAATGGTGTTATGTAGGATTGTTGTGGGATTCAAGTGAGATGGGAGTAATCACATCCTCAATGTTAACATTATGAATGAATATACACATTCTAACTTACCTTGTTCACCTCTCAGACCTGGGATGAAAGATGAAAACAAAATATGAAATAACAGAACACTGATTTGCAGAAGTTCAGCTTCACAGTGTGAATTAAATGTAAAGCCAATACTCCTGCTTTAGTGGAGACTGCGTTCATATTTCAGCTCAATCAGAAATTACTCTTCAGCTTTACAGATTGAATAGAGTCCTTAGTTAATTATAGAATCAAATTGATAGTAATGTCATGGTGATTATACCTTGATTTGAGAGAAAATATAACCCTGCATTCTGCACTTAGCGTTTATCAATAGTGTTTTTTGAGACCTCACAGCCTTTCCAGAGCTTCTGCATCACTGAAGATCAAATGTGTGTTTGTTTTACCTGGAGGACCCAGGGGCCCCTCATTGCCAGGTTTGCCTTGGGGCCCTTCCCTTCCTTGGGGTCCCTTTGGCCCTGGGAGTCCAGAGTAGCCCCTCTCCCCCGTTGGACCGGGCAGCCCAGAGTAGCCCCTCTCCCCCGTCGGACCGGGCAGCCCAGAGTAGCCCCTCTCCCCCGTCGGACCGGGCAGCCCAGGGGAACCTTACACATGGAACAAAGGGTGTGGACTTTTTGGACAGCTGACGCAAGCACACAAATGTTCTATTCCAAAATGTACCTTTTCTAGTTTTGTTGTTGATACTTTAATACGAAAAAGGTCTTTGAGCACAGCACTGCAAAGGTAATGCCTTGATGTTCCATACACCCATCAAGAGATCATTCCAAAAAACAGAACAGCTAGGAGATAGAAGCACTTTTTTTTATTATGAGTCTACTTAATGAGATAAACCACATGCCTAGAAAGTATTCAGCAGGACATACAACAGACCGCCACAGAACCAAGGTCCAAGGACAAGTTAAAATAGTCTACTCAGTAAGATCCACACCAGAACAGAAAGTTGAGGTGACTGAGGAAGACAGTTAATAACTCCCACACCTAACCTTGACTCAGTAACGATATCTCTGGTATTCTACTTTCTCTGCTATGTGGTTGAAAAGACATCTACACTACTTCACGTCTGCATTCTTGCAACGTGGCTTGGACACTCCCATACGTACACTATATATACAAAAGTATGTGGACACCCCTTCAAATGAGTGGATTTGGCTATTTCGGCCTCACCTGTTGCTGACAAGTGTATCAAATGGAGCACACAGCCATGCAATCTCCATAGACAAACATTGGCATTAGAATGGCCTTACTGAGGAGCTCATTGATTTTCAACGTGGCACCTTCACAGGATGCCACCTTTCCAACAAGTCAGTTTGTCAAATTTCTGCCCTGCTAGAGCTGCCCCAGTCAACTGTAAGTGCTGTTATTGTGAAGTGGAAACGTCTAGGAACAACAACGGCTCAGCCGCAAAGTGGTAGGCCACACAAGCTCACAGAACGGGACTGGCTAGTGCTGAAGCCCGTTGCGCGTAAAAATTGTCTTCCCTTGGTTGCAACACTCACTACCGAGCTCCAAACTCCCTCTGCAAGCAACGTCAGCACAATAACTGTTCGTCGGGAACTCCATGAAATGGGTTTCCATGGCCGAGCAGCCGCACACAAACCTAAGATCACCATGCACAATGCCAAGCATCGGCTGGAGTGGTGTAAAGCTTGCCACCATTGGACTCTGAAGCAGTGGAAACGCGTTTTCTGGAGTGATGAATCACGTTTCTTTCCATCTGACAGTCCGACGGATGAATCTGGGTTTGGCGGATGCCAGGAGAACACTACCTGCACGAATGCATAGTGCCAACTGTAAAGTTTGGTGGAGGAGGAATAATGGTCTGGGGCTGTTTTTCATGGTTCAGGCCCCTTAGTTCCAGTGAAGGGAAATCTTAACGCTACATCATACAATGACATTCTAGACAATTCTGTTCTTCCAACTTCGTGGCAACAATTTGGGGAAGGCCCTTTCCTGTTTCAGCATGACAATGCACCTGTACACAAAGCGAGGTCCATACAGAAATGGTTTGTCGAGATCATTGTGGAAGAACTTGACTGGCCTGCACAGAGCCCTGACCTCAACTCCATCGAACACCTTTGGGATGAATTGGAACGCCGACTGCGAGCCAGGCCTAATCACCCAACATCAGTGCCTGACCTCACTTATGCTCTTGTTGCTGAATGGAAGCAAGTCCCGCAGCAATGTTCCCACATCATGTGGAACGCCTTCCCAGAAGAGTCAAGGCTGTTAAAGCAGAAAAGGGGGGACCACCAACTCAATATTAACGCCCATGATTTAGGAATGAGATGTTTGACGAGCAGGTATCCACATTCTTTGATCATGTAGTCATCAAATCAACTGAAATAGGAAATAGGAAATAGGATACAGGATATAGGATACATTTTATTGTCCCTGAGGGGAAAATTGTCATCAACTCAATGACGTGGCTTTGAAGTTACTAAAAGGTAATTTCAGCCATTTGGCACATTGCACTTCAGGTCCCTTCAGTACAACACCTGACATCCTGTCTTACTATGGTGGCTGTATGGGGACAAAATAATTCCCCTTTATGGATTAATAATGTAATCTCATCTCTCATCTCATGTGGCTTGCATCTTGGACGTGCACTTCACATCACTTTACTTCACTTCACATCACTTTACTTCACTTCACATCACTTTACTTCACTTCACATCACTTTACTTCATTTCACATCACTTTACTTCATTTCACATCACTTTACTTCACTTCACATCACTTTACTTCACTTCACATCACTTTACTTCACTTCACATCACTTTACTTCACTTCACATCACTTTACTTCATTTCACATCACTTTACTTCACTTCACATCACTTTACTTCACTTCACATCACATCACTTTACTTCACTTCACATCACTTTACTTCACTCGACAGTCCTGTTGTTTGAAGACGATAAAGTACAATCTTGTCTCTCATCTCATGTGACTTGGACATTTAATTTCAGCAACAATCAACTCAATGACTTGGTTTAAAGTTACCAAAAGGTGATTTAGCCAATAGTTTTGAACACTCTCCCTTCACTTCACTTCGCTCCACTCACCGACAAAGTCCTGTTGTTTAAAGCTGTGGAACTCCTTGAGGACGTTAAGGACAGAAGTGTTAAGCCTGTTGATGTCAGAGTGGACATCTGGAAGCTGGACATGCTGGATGTTATCGATGGACTCGTCGTGGAAGATGAGGGTAGAGTTGAGAGTGTGGACACAGTTCCACAGCCCTGATACATGTCTGTTCAGCCCCTCCTTGATGATGATAAAATATAATAATACTCATCATCATCATCATCATCATCATCATCATCATCATAATACAACTTGAAGACCCTTTAAAGAACTCCAAGGACACTGAAGAAGGCTAAAAACTATTCTTAAAAAGATATTCTTTACCTTGATAAAGGCCAGGCTGTTGGAGACACTATCCAGCCGGCCACAGACCTCCTCCATCTTGGACAGCCTCTTGTCCAGCCAATCCCCGGACCGCCGACACTCCCCTATCTCCGTCACGTAGTTACTGGTGATGGTCTTTATCTCCCGGCCAATGTCAGTGACGCTCCCCCTGGTGTCCTCGATGTGCTCGTCCAGCTCTGTCTGCACCTTGTCCAACTTAGGGACAGAGAGGTTGACAGTAACTCATTATGGAGCGTGCAATACAGAACTATGAAATATAACTGTGCAATATAAAATGGTTGTGCAGCATACAGGAACCATGACCAGTGCATTCGGAAAGTACTCAGACCCCTTGAAGTTTTCCACATTTTGTTACGTTACAGCCTTATTCTAAAATTGATTAAATATATGACATTTACATAAGTAGACCCTTTAATCAGTACTTTGTTGAAGCACCTTTGGCAGCAATTACAGCCTTGAGTCTTCTTGGGTATGACGCTACAAGCTTGGCACACCTGTATTTGGGGAGTTTCTCCAATTCTTCTCCGCAGATCCTCACAAGCCTGTCAGCTTGGATGGGGAGCGTCGCTGCACAGCTATTTTCAGGTCTCTCCAGAGATGTTAGATCGGGTTCAAGTCCAGGCTCTGGCTGGGCCACTCAAGGACATTCAAAAGACTTGTCCCGAAGCCACTCTACCATAAAGGCCTGATTGGTGGAGTGCTGGACAGATGGTTGTCCTTCTGGAAGGTTCTCCCATCTCCACAGAGGAACTCTGGAGCTCTGTCAGAGTGACCATTGGGTTCTAGGCCACTGTGTTCTTGGGGACCTTCAATGCTGCAGAAATGTTTTGGTAACCTTCCCCAGATCTGTGCCTCGACACAATCCTCTCAGAGCTCTACAGACAATTTCTTCGACCTCATGGCTTGGTTTTTGCTCTGACATGCACTGTCAACTGTGGGACCTTATATAGAATTTACCACAGGTGGACTCCAATCAAGTTGTAGAAACATCTCAAGGATCATCAATGGAACCAGGATGCACCTGAGCTCAATTTCGAGTCTTATACAAAGGATCTGAATACTTATGTATATAAGGTATTTCTGTTTTTAAAAAATGTATACATTCGCTTTGGAATTATGGGGTATTGTGTGTAGATTGATGAGTAAAAAAAATATTTTAGAATAAGACTGTAACGTAACAAAATGTGGGAAAAGGGAAGGGGTCTGAATACTTTCCGAATGCCCTGTACCTGTTAATGAATCTATTACATCTATGGGGGGAGCTGTATGTGTGTGTCATGACTGTGTATCTGATGCAACCCACTGGCCACACCACCTAATTTCAACATGGACATTTGGGTAATGTTTGGTTGAGACGTTGATCAATGAGATTGCAACCTTTATTCAGCCACTCAAAAAGACAGCCAGAAGTTTGTTGAATTCCTAATGTGTTATCACTATCCTTTCAACCATCTCAAAGCACAACCAAATTCCAATGGTTTAGTTGTCATCTAAGGGCTCTACTTTAACAAACCTAAAATAATGGTCAATCTAAGCGCTGGCGGAAGCACTATATGTCCCTGTGTGTGTCAGAAACTTTAGTGCCATATCTGGGTAATAAACTTGTAAAGTGTTGGTCTCATGTTTCATGAGCTGAAATAAAAGATCCCAGAAATGTTCCATACGCACAAAAAGCTTATTTCTCTCAAATGTTGTGCACAAATGAGTTTACATCCCTGTTAGTGAGCATTTCTCCTTTACCAAGATAATCCATCCACCTGACAGGTGTGGCATAACAAGAAGCTGATTATACAGCATGATCATTACACAGGTGCAATGTATTTTCCACGTAGATTCCACGTCACAATACTTTGACATATTACGTTGAAACAACCTTGATTCAACTAATTTGTGTCCAGTGGTAATTGTCTGTCTGCAAACAATGCAAACGCAGGACACTTTCTGTGAAGAACAGACAATAAAAGTATATCTAACCTCAGACATGATGTTATCCTTGGCAGAGCCCAGGTCTGTGAGGGTGTTCCCATGCCTCTGGACTGTACGATCCAGACCCTTCACAGAGTCATTCAGTGTAGTAAACCTGTACAACAGTGGTGGTTATACTAATGATATAATATCTAATGATATAATACTAATGATATAATACTAATGATATAATATCTAATGATATAATACTAATGATATAATACTAATGATATAATACTAATGATATAATATCTAATGATATAATACTAATGATATAATACTAATGATATAATACTAATGATATAATACCAATGATATAATATCTAATGATATAATACTAATGATATAATACTAATGATATAATATCTAATGATATAATACTAATGATATAATATCTAATGATATAATACTAATGATATAATATCTAATGATATAATACTAATGATATAATATCTAATGATATAATACTAATTATATAATACTAATGATATAATACCAATGATATAATACTAATGATATAATATCTAATGATATAATACTAATGATATAATACTAATGATATAATATCTAATGATATAATACTAATGATATAATATCTAATGATATAATACTAATAATATAATATCTAATGATATAATACTAATGATATAATACTAATGATATAATACCAATGATATAATAAAATGATATAATACTAATGATATAATATCTAATGATATAATACTAATGATATAATACTAATGATATAATACTAATGATATAATATCTAATGATATAATACTAATGATATAATACTAATGATATAATATCTAATGATATAATACTAATGATATAATACTAATGATATAATACCAATGATATAATAAAATGATATAATACCAATGATATAATACTAATGATATAATATCTAATGATATAATACTAATGATATAATACTAATGATATAATACTAATGATATAATATCTAATGATATAATACTAATGATATAATACTAATGATATAATACTAATGATATAATATCTAATGATATAATACTAATGATATAATATCTAATGATATAATACTAATGATATAATATCTAATGATATAATACCAATGATATAATATCTAATGATATAATACCAATGATATAATACTAATGATATAATATCTAATGATATAATACTAATGATATAATATCTAATGATATAATACTAATGATATAATACTAATGATATAATACTAATGATATAATATCTAATGATATAATACTAATGATATAATACTAATGATATAATACTAATGATATAATACTAATGATATAATACTAATGATATAATACTAATGATATAATATCTAATGATATAATACTAATGATATAATACTAATGATATAATACTAATGATATAATATCTAATGATATAATACTAATGATATAATATCTAATGATATAATACTAATGATATAATACTAATGATATAATACTAATGATATAATATCTAATGATATAATACTAATGATATAATATCTAATGATATAATACCAATGATATAATATCTAATGATATAATACCAATGATATAATACTAATGATATAATATCTAATGATATAATACTAATGATATAATATCTAATGATATAATACTAATGATATAATACTAATGATATAATACTAATGATATAATATCTAATGATATAATACTAATGATATAATACTAATGATATAATACTAATGATATAATATCTAATGATATAATACTAATGATATAATATCTAATGATATAATACTAATGATATAATACTAATGATATAATACTAATGATAAAGCAGAGGGGAAACGTCTCTAATGGGTCCCTATTTTCTTTATAGTGCACTACTCCATGCAGCCCATGGAGCCCAGAGGTAGTGCACTATATAGGGAATAAGGATGCCATTTGGGACTCAGAGCAGATGTACCTGATGGTGAACTTGGACAGTTCTCCCTGGATGGATTTCAGGTCCGTTCCCAACCGTCCGTTGAGGGTCGTATGTCCGTCCAGGTTTTTCTTTAGGTCCATCAGGCCGGTCTTACACTTCCCTGTACACTCCTCCACTTCCTCCCTCAGCCTCCCCACTTCCTCCTTTTAGATAAAAAACATATACAGCCATATTCACACATGACAGAAACAACTACAGATTAGTACATATAAACATATAGTCACAATTACATTTATTTATTTTATTTAACCAGGAAGTCAGTTAAGAACAAATTCTTATTTACAATGACGGCCTACACCGACCAAACCCGGACGACGCTGGGGCAATTGTGTGCCGCCCTATGGGACTCCCCATCACGGCCAGTTGTGATACTGCCTGGAATCAAACCAGGGTGTCTGTAGTGATGCCTCTAGCACTGAGATGCAGTGTCTTAAGACCACTGCACCACATGGGAGCCCACATGAAAGAATAGCCACTTTACCCCCATCTACATGTACAAATTACCTCGACCAACCTGTACCTCTGCACATTGACTCGGTACCACATTGACTCGGTACCACATTGACTCGGTACCAGTACCCCCTGTATATAGCCTCGTTATTGTTATGGACTCGTATTGTGTTACTTAACATTTTAATTTGTGCTTTAGTTTATTTAGCAAATATTTTCTTAACTCTATTTCTTGAACTGCATTGTTGGTTAAGGGCTTGTAAGTAAGCATTTCACTGTAAGGTCTACACCTGTTGTATTGTTGGTTAAGGGCTTGTTAGTAAGTGTTTCACTGTAAGGTCTACACCTGTTGTATTGTTGGTTAAGGGCTTGTTAGTCAGCATTTCACTGTAAGGTCTACACCTGTTGTATTGTTGGTTAAGGGCTTGTTAGTAAGCGTTTCACTGTAAGGTCTACACCTGTTGTATTGTTGGTTAAGGGCTTGTAAGTAAACATTTCACTGTAAGGTCTACACCTGTTGTATTGTTGGTTAAGGGCTTGTTAGTAAGCATTTCACTGTAAGGTCTACACCTGTTGTATTGTTGGTTAAGGGCTTGTAAGTAAACATTTCACGGTAAGGTCTACAGCTGTTGTATTGTTGGTTAAGGGCTTGTAAGTAAACATTTCACGGTAAGGTCTACAGCTGTTGTATTGTTGGTTAAGGGCTTGTAAATAAACATTTCACGGTAAGGTCTACACCTGTTGTATTGTTGGTTAAGGGCTTGTTAGTAAGCATTTCACTGTAAGGTCTACAGCTGTTGTATTGTTGGTTAAGGGCTTGTAAGTAAGCATTTCACTGTAAGGTCTACAGCTGTTGTATTCGGCGCATGTGACAAATACAATTTGATGTGATTTGAATGACTTTTCATTGACCTGCAGGTTGGAGCACAGCTGGGAACAGGACGACTCCTCAGAGTCAAACCTGTTGAGAACAAGATTGCGGCTGTTAATGTGCTGAAAGACACTTTACTTTCCTATTCAATAAATACACACACAAAACAAATAATCAAACCTGTTGCGCAGGTTGGTCAGTTCCGCTTGGCACCTCCCGAGGGCGCTGTTGGTTATGATGGTGAATGACTGCAGGTTTTTTTCTACTGAGCTACAGATGGAGCAGTTGTCCATGCTCCGCCCCAACGTCTCCACCTCCGTGACTATCTGGTTGAAGCGCTCGCCTGTCAACCCTTTGATCTTATTGATGTCGTTGCTGAGATCCACCACTCTGTCTATTATGGAGTCGCCAGTCAGTGACAGGTCCTTGAGTCTGGTATCAAACTTCTTGATGTCCTCCTTGTTGGCCACTACCCTCCACTCCAGGGTCTTGACCATGTCTTCTGTCTTACGGCCCTTCCCGTTGGGGCCGCAGGTCTCGGAGCACATGTCCACTGTCGACGACAGTTTGGTGTCGATCAAGTTTGTTGTGTTCTCTAGTTGACCCAGTCGTCGGCTGTGGTCAGTAACCGTGTCCGTCAGAACTGTGAGGTCCAGCTCAACCTTGAAGAAATAGAGCAGTAGTAAGTAAGTAGGTGGCCCAAAGGACACTAAACAGGACACTAGTCAGGACACTAGTCAGGACACTAGACAGGACACTAGTCTATCTACTGTTTCTGTAGTGAGACAGCTTGATGTACAGGACACCCCCTGGACAGGACACTAGTCTATCTCCTGTTTCTGTAGTGAGACAGCTTGATGTACAGGACACCCCCTGGAAAGGACACTAGTCTATCTCCTGTTTCTGTAGTGAGGCAGCTTGATGTACAGGACACCCCCTGGACAGGACACTAGTCTATCTCCTGTTTCTGTAGTGAGACAGCTTGATGTACAGGACACCTCCTGGACAGGACACTAGTCTATCTCCTGTTTCTGTAGTGAGACAGCTCGATGTACAGGACACCCCCTGGACAGGACACTAGTCTATCTCCTGTTTCTGTAGTGAGACAGCTTGATGTACAGGACACCCCCTGGACAGGACACTAGTCTATCTCCTGTTTCTGTAGTGAGACAGCTTGATGTACAGGACACCCCCTGGACAGGACACTAGTCTATCTCCTGTTTCTGTAGTGAGGCAGCTTGATGTACAGGACACCCCCTAGTCTGTCACAGGGCCTTAACCCCATCCAACATGTGTTTTTAATGTAGGCCTATGCACAGAGCTGCAAAATCGATCTACCTTGCCTATCCTGTTCCCGTGGATGTCCATGTGGCTGAGGACCATGTTGCGGATGGTGGTGACCTCTCTCTGCAGGTTGGCCTTCATGTTGTTTCCTGTGTTGGTGAACTTCTGCTCTGTCTTCCTCAACGTGTTGTTCAACTTCCTCTCCACCTCCCTCAGTCTACCGTTCAGCTTCTCCTCTGCCACCTTCGTCCTCCCTCCTCCTCCTCCTCCTCCTCCATCACCCGACCCCTCACCCAGCTCCTTGTCCAGGCGCTCTTTGATTACATCATAGCCTTGTGCTGTGGTGTTAAACTTCCGCTCCACAGTGGTCAGCCTCCGGTCCATCTCTGTGACGGTGTTGCAGCAGCCCTGTGTACGCTCGATCTCCCTTTTGGTGACGTCCATGTTGTGGCGGTAGTGTTGTTCCATGGAGCTCAGCAACTTCTCCAGAGCACTTATTATGGGGTGACATTCAATATTTACTTATTGCCTTGCAATTAGTTTGTTAACTTGATACACAGGCAATTAAATAGAATTTCTGAATACTAATTTAATATGATTGAATTCAAATTCAATTTCTGTTATTAGCAGTAATACCCCTCCATACCTGATCCTCTCCTGGTCACTCTTCTGCTGCCTCCTCATGTCCTCCACCCCGCTCTGGCAAGAGGAGCACGACAGACCGACCCTTCTTTCTAGCTCGCGAAGGATCTCCTCCTTCATGGCGTCCATCTTGCCTGTGACAGCCCCGTCTAGCTCGTTGCCGTGGGATCCTTTGTTACCGTTGACCAGGTGGTTGTTGATGGACAGCAGGGTCTGGTCATGGACCTGAGAGGAGAGGATATTTTTGGGTCTGTTTACACAGGACTGATGTATGAGTGTGTGCGTGTGCGTGTGCGTGTGCGTGTGTGTGCACCTGCGTGCGATTGTCCAGTTGGTCAAGTTTGGTCTGAATGTTGTGGATGGTCTCCTTCATGGGCTGGGCCGCGTCTGCAGGGGTCCTGTCTCCGTTCAGGCCTGGCCTGTGGGGTCCAAAATAAAGGTTATAAGCATGTTTAAAATAGGTATTGATACTGGATCAGATATCAGAGTCCTGTATTTCTGTTCCCAAAAGTGAATTGACTTTCTATGTTTAGTGTCTTACCAGTATCAGTTTATTTGCAGAAACAAATATTTTTTCCAGCACATTATTTACAAGATAAAGCAAGGAAAACAGCATTCCACCCCCAAAAAATAATAACAATAGTTTATTTGCATTTGGGAGCAGTAAAACTGTGGTTTACTCTCTCAGTCTCCTTCCCAAAGTGTTCCCTATTGGCTACATAGTGCACTACTATTTGTGTTGGTCTGACCTAGTTCCATCTTGGTTCATGCCCGTCATGGTGGACTGCATGTCATGGATGTCCTTGGTCAACCTCTGGATGGTCTCCTCCATCTGTCTCATCTTGTCATTGTCACCTGGAGCAGGGAAACACAGGTTTATCATTCAACATTCAAAACTAACAGCCTTTTCCCAGACAAAGGTTCTCCATTGAAAGCACTTTTTATTCCAGTGCCTGGGAAAACAGCCCATAGAGTTCTTTGAATTAAGAGTTTTCCAAACCAATACATTCTTGTGACTGTCCAAGTATTGAACCACAAGGCTGTAACAATTCCAAGCTTCAATGTATCAAAGCAAATGGATTTGGACAGTTCTTTGGAATTGAAATATGGTGATGTACCCTATATTTACAACTGTGTCAGAGATGATGTGTGAGAGAGATGTTGAAACCTACCCTCTCCTCCCCTTTCCCCGGCTCCATTGTTGTATCCGGTCTGTGTGACGTGGGGTCGTCCTGCTGTGACCTGGCTGTCCCCGGTCCCCGTTGGACCATCATAGCAGTCATCCCCGGAGTAACCATGACAACACTTCCACTCCATCTCCGTCACCATCTTATAGGCCACCTTGTACCTGGGCCTCCGGAACGTACGATACCTGCAGTGGACACAGGTGAGACACAGAATGAGACACAGTTAAAGGTGAGACAGGTAAAGATGAGACAGGTAAAGATGAGACGGTAAAAGGTGAGACAGGTAAAGATGAGACAGGTAAAGATGAGACAGGTAAAGATGAGACAGGTAAAGATGAGACGGTAAAAGGTGAGACAGGTAAAGATGAGACAGGTAAAGGTGAGACAGGTAAAGATGAGACGGTAAAAGGTGAGACAGGTAAAGATGAGACAGGTAAAGATGAGACAGGTAAAGATGAGACAGGTAAAGGTGAGACAGGTAAAGATGAGACGGTAAAAGGTGAGACAGGTAAAGATGAGACAGGTAAAGATGAGACAGGTAAAGGTGAGACAGGTAAAGATGAGACAGGTAAAGGTGAGACGGTTAAAGGTGAGACGGGTAAAGATGAGACAGGTAAAGATGAGACAGTTAAAGATGAGACAGGTAAAGATGAGACAGGTAAAGATGAGACAGTTAAAGATGAGACAGGTAAAGATGAGACAGGTAAAGATGAGACAGTTAAAGATGAGACAGGTAAAGATGAGACAGGTAAAGATGAGACAGGTCAAGATGAGACAGGTAAAGATGAGACAGGTAAAGATGAGACAGGTAAAGATGAGACAGGTAAAGGTGAGACGGTTAAAGGTGAGACGGGTAAAGATGAGACAGGTAAAGATGAGACAGTTAAAGATGAGACAGGTAAAGATGAGACAGGTAAAGATGAGACAGTTAAAGATGAGACAGGTAAAGATGAGACAGGTCAAGATGAGACAGGTAAAGATGAGACAGGTAAAGATGAGACAGGTAAAGATGAGACAGGTAAAGATGAGACAGGTAAAGGTGAGACGGTTAAAGGTGAGACGGGTAAAGATGAGACAGGTAAAGATGAGACAGTTAAAGATGAGACAGGTAAAGATGAGACAGGTAAAGATGAGACAGGTAAAGATGAGACAGGTAAAGATGAGACAGTTAAAGATGAGACAGGTAAAGATGAGACAGGTAAAGGTGAGATGGGTAAAGTTGAGACAGGTAAAGGTGAGAACTGACATGTTATGTTCTTATCACCTGCGACAGAAGGTCAGGGTTAAGAATTAGGGGTTAGAGGTCAGGGGTTAGGGTTAGGGGATAGTTAGGGGTCAAAGTTACCAGTAATTCCAAGTTATAGTTACTGAGTTTTGGTGTATTTCATGTAGAGAATGCTACTGTACCCATCAAAGGTTAGACCTATTTGAGCCACTGTTAGTGAGGAAAGCCAGTTGCATGCAGAATAAATGTCTCAATTTCCCTGCTTTCGCTTGACTTTTTATTATTTTAACTAAAATATAAATGAGGGGTTTATTGTTGGCCTTGTTTTATTATCTGAATGTTATTGGACTTCATGGTCTGGCAGAACAGATCATTAAAACAGTGTTAGAAATGACCTTATGGTGATTCATTGAAGCTTCATACAGCACACACACACACACACACACACACACACACACACACACACACACACACACACACACACACACACACACACACACACACACACATACATACACTCCTTGCACAAGAAACACGCCTTGCCATCTTCTCCTAGCCAGAGAGAAAATACTCAAACATCTGTTCTCTCTCTCCCTCTTTAAGACTGTGAGAAAACGAGATCACACTTTTAGAAAATAACCAGGGAGGCAGCAGTGGCTAGACTGTGGTGCCAGAAACCACTTAGCATAGCCTCGGTTTAAGATGCTTCCCAAGTGGTATCTTATTCCTGTCTCTGCTCCCTCTGAGGTACATGGGCCGGACCACTCCTTTCTGATGTCCTATAAGGAACAACTTAGAGCCGAACACAAAGCCCTTTCAATCTAACTTCTTTAAAAGCTCCAGAGAGAGAGAGAGAGATATGGGATATGTGTCAATAGCATTATCAGTAACAGCAGACTCTTACATTTCCTCAGCGAAAACAATGTACTGAACCAATTTGCAAAAAACACACATTTCTTTCCACAGGGCCAGGGGGTGGGACAGGGATGCAGCTTAAGCCCCACCCTCTTCAACATATATATCAATGAATTGGCGAGGGCTAAAGGGCTAAAACATTGGCGAGAGATCAAGAGAGAGGGAGAGAGAGAGTGATAGAGAGAGAGAGAGAGAGAGAGAGAGAGAGAGAGAGAGAGAGAGAGAGAGAGAGAGACAGTGGAGGTATAGATGGGATAGAGAGAGGGATACTCACGCCATCACTCTGGAACACTGTCCCCAGGCACATCTCTGGTAGTCTGGCTTCACATAAGTCTCCACCCCGTCCTCCATTACACAGCTGATGGTGCGTGTCACCACGTAAGCACACCAGTTCCTGTAAGGAAACACACACAGATGCCAACCTGTAAGCACACCAGTTCCTGTAAGGAAACACACACAGATGCCAGATGAGTCATTTACTCAGTTTGTTACTATTGGCAAATGAATTGTAATAGAATGTTCAGAATCAAAAAATAAGATAGCGGAAGGTCCATGTTCTTAATTCCACATAAGATCATACATACATACATACATACATACAGACAGACAGACAGACAGACAGACAGACAGACAGACAGACAGACAGACAGACAGACAGACACCCTTCACTAGCCCACAGAGGGTTCAGTGAGTCTATCTGTCCCTCTAACATGACCCTGGATAAGTGAGGAGACACAGCTAGATTTAAGATTGAAGACACAATTCCCCTGTTGTCCCAGGGAGACAGTCATGTTCTATTATCATTGTCATATCATGACCCCAGTCCTCCTCCATAGTAAACACCCCACTCAGACCAGTTCTCCTCCAAAGTAAACACCCCACTCAGACCAGTTCTCCCCCATAGTAAACACCCCACTCAGACCAGTCCTCCTACTTCCTTGGCAGTGACTACAGCCAATTAGTGTCATTCTAGGGTCCAGCAGACTCTGGCCTGTGGAACTAGAAGTTCTAGTGGACAAAGAGTTCCTTCTTACAGGAATCTAAAACTTCTCTCTCTATGGTGTTTAGCTAAACACCTTGATCCACCCAACTCTCCCGACTCCTCCTTTCCTGTGCCTAAATGGGTTTATCCTCTCTTCCCCCCCCCCGCCCCCTTTCTCTCTATCTACTAACATGACATTCTACTGTAATCCAATATAAAGACCCATTAATCCAGATATCCAGGGTGAAATCACTCACCACTGTAGAAAAAAAACATAAAATACATGGAACCGGACCTCTATTTATTTTTCCAGACTGTTTACTAGCTGGGGATTTATGGCGCTTTGACATTCAGAAATGATATCTGAACAAATTCCAGCCAATATAAACAACTAACTATTTTCGGTCTGAGTAACCCAAGCAGGCGACAAGCTGTATGAAAGAGAAATTATTAAATGTTCAATGTTTAGTGTTGAGCTGTTTGATGTTGTCGGCCTCTGTCTACTCTAGTGCCATTCCGCAGCTCATCTAATGACAGTAGTTTAGTAGCTGAATGACCTCTGGTAGGGGTTAAGTAACTGAATGACCCCTGGGAGGGGTTTAGTAGCTGAATGACCCCTGGGAGGGGTTTAGTAACTGAATGACCCCTGGGAGGGGTTTAGTAGCTGAATGACCCCTGGGAGGGGTTTAGTAGCTGAATGGCCCCTGGGAGGGGTTAAGTAACTGAATGACCCCTGGGAGGGGTTTAGTAGCTGAATGACCCCTGGGAGGGGTTTAGTAGCTGCATGACCCCTGGGAGGGGTTAAGTAACTGAATGACCCCTGGGAGGGGTTTAGTAGCTGCATGACCCCTGGGAGGGGTTAAGTAACTGAATGACCCCTGGGAGGGGTTTAGTAACTGAATGACCCCTGGGAGGGGTTTAGTAGCTGAATGACCTCTGGGAGGGGTTTAGTAGCTGAATGACCCCTGGGAGGGGTTTAGTAGCTGAATGACCTCTGGGAGGGGTTAAGTAACTGAATGACCTCTGGGAGGGCCCAAATATGAGGGGCCACTGAATGAAAAAAATATAGATTATAGGGTCAGAAGTGTTTACTGACCTTTAGGGGACCTGACCAGGAAATAAACTGGACCTAAACTTATGACTAGGGCCCAGAGTTGTTCCTGGTGAGTGGTCAGGAACAATTCCTGGTCCAATGTTTTATTTATTATGTTTCTAGTCTATAATTGCTGATTCAGCATATAATTATGCTGTGAACTCCCTGCAGCTCCCTCTCCAATCCCCAGAGCTCCAATAGTCTCTACCATGGGAGGCTATGGAGCCTAAGGATTATCATACTCTCATGTTCATGCTTACTCAGATGGTTGTGTTCAGGTGGTTATGGACCAGGCTAGATCATTATTTTTATGTTTTCCAAATGGCACCCTATTCCCTATATAGTGCATTTTATATAGAGCCATTATATAGGGCCATTTGGGCCAGCTGGATCACTATAATTCAGCCAAGTGTGTCCCCAGTCATCTTGTTATATGTCTCTGTCCCAAATGGCACCCTATTTCCTATATAGTGCACTACTGACCAGAGCCCATGCACGATAGGGAATAGGGTGCCATTTGGGACGCACCCATTATGTTTCTAGTTCAGTAAGTCAACAAGGAGAAAGCCTTACACCTGCCAGAGAGATCACCTCATTCCCTAATAAAAAAATTGAGACATGCAACAATTTAACAGTTTGACTGAGCTATACTGTAGTTCATATGAGGAAATTAGTCAATTGAAATAAATTCATTAGGCCCTAATCTATGGATTTCACATGACTGGACAGGGACGCAGCCACATTGGTTAGCCAGACCCACCCAATCATAATATGTTTTTCTCCACAAAAGGGTTTACAGACAGAAATACTCCTCAGTTTCATCAGCCTTCCAGGTGGCTGGTCTCAGACAGGCGATCGCCTATGGCAGAACTTGAATTTGGGGCGGCATTTTGACAATTGGCTGCCGTCCTCCGGCAGTTTATGGTAGAGAAATGAACATTAAATTCTCTGTCAACAGCTCTGGTGGACATTCCTGCAGTCAGCATGCCAATTGCACGTTCCCTCAAAACTTGAGACATCTGTGGCCTTGTGTTGTGTGACAAAACTGCACATTTCAGAGTGGCCTTTTATTGTCACCAGCACAAGGTGCACCCGTGTAATGATCATGCTGTTTAATCAGCTTCTTGATATGCCACACCTGTCAGGTGGATGGATTATCTTGGCAAAGGAGAAATGCTCACTAACAAGGATGTTAGCAAATTTGTGCACAAAATTGGAGAGAAATAAGCTTTTTGTGCGTATGGAACATTTCTGGGATCTTTTATTTCAGCTCATAAAACATGTTATTTTACATAGGAACATACAACCCTATTTATTAGAGCCGGAATACACTGAAGAGGAATTGAGACAACGAGAAAAATAATTGTGGGACCAGCAATTTGTGGCGACCAGCTGGAGCAGGGTAAATTATAAACAAGTAAGTTGTTTTGCTGTCGGTAGCTAGCTAGTAGTATAAGCTTCAGTTTTACACTAGGTAGTGTTTTTCAGTATAGTACAATTTGGTGATTGATTCAGCCATAACGGGCTTGATAATACCACTACAAGGCAAGCTAGCCACGTTTAGCTAGCTAGCTGCGTATTTGCTATACATAAAATGTACTGTAGCCAAAGTTATAGCTAGCTAGCTAACTAGCCTAGCTAGCCTCAGTGCCTCTCATTAGGAGCAAAACTGGAGAAATGTTATGGTTATGATGATGGCGGAGTAAAGAAATGACTTTGGCTTTTATGACTCATATTAGTCTTTGAGTAACTATACCTGTGTGTTGTAGCTAAATAGTTAGCCAGCTAACGTGTCTGTGAGACGTCTCATATTCTACACCATGTTGCTACATTAGGAATACAGACAGTATCAACGATTGGCCATGAATGTGCGATAGAGTTTTCGTCTTTCTCTTATAGACAATACAGCTTGGATACAAAGAAGTTGATTACTCTCAAGAGATGTGAAAGATCCCATAACAATCTCTCCTTGTATCAAAGTGACTCCGAACACCTCACTGCACCACCCAAACACAGCATATGCAAGTATTCCCTTTGTAGAACTGTAGTATTTATTATAGACGTTAATTGTATATTTTCCTGCTACTGTATATGTCATACACTGCCATTACCATTCCTGCATACTGCTGTGCAAACCTCGGTCTCCAGAGCAAATAAACTTTGTCTTAAATACAACCCATGTCTACTTATTTGCTATATTGCCAGACTTATCAACTGTTTTATTGAAACATGTTTTATTGCCAACAAATTACAGTTTAAATGCTACATCAACTCCCTGCATCATTTGTTTTAACAGTAAGACTGAAGCTAGTTTATCCAAATCAGTTTCATGAATATCACAATTAATTAATCCAGAAGTTGAAGTCAACACTTTAATGGTTTCTGATGCAGCTGGAGTCATTTGGTCACTTGTAAAAAATATTATATAAAACACAATTATATACATAAAGTTCCATGAAAAAGTATTTGCACCCTTTCTAATTTGCATATTTTTACCACTGAATGTTTTCAGATCTTCAATCAAAACCTAATATTAGATAAAAGAAAAATGAGTGAACAAATTGGGAATAGGTCTGGACATTGTATAGGCCATTCCAAAACTTCAAATTTGTTGCTTTTTAGACATTTTCATGTAGATTTGATTGTGTTTCGGCTAATTGTCTTGCTGCATGACCCAGCTGCGCTTCAGCTCACAGACGGATGGCCTGACATTCTCCTGTAGAATTCTCTGATACAGAACAGAATTCATGGTTCCTTCTATTAAGACAAGTCATCCAGGTCCTGAGGCAGCAAAGCATCCCATACCATCACACTACCACCACCATGCTTTACCGTTGGTATGAGGTTCTTACTGTGGAATGCAGTATTTTGTTTTTCGCCAGGCATAATGGTACCCATGTCATCCAAATAGTTATACTTTTGACTCATCTGTCCATAGAACATTCTTCCAAGAGTCTTGATGATGTCCAGAACACAACATCTCCATCAAGTCTACTTGCTTTGGGTAATGGCACCAGTTTTAGCAGTCTTTGGCGCTGTGGCGACGTTGGCAGGGATGTTGGGTTTGGGGAGATGTGACTCTGGCTCCTTGTAGACAACCGTCTGGTCCTTTCCACACTCAACAGCCAGGTGGACAAGCCTCTCCTACACCTTCTTCACCACCCACTGCTTCGGCCTCTTGCAGAAGACTTGTACTGCAAGTCTCCTGGAAAGACATGAAGACTGATCATGAGGATGTGTAACCATACAAGAAACCAGTTTCATCTGTAAACATATATATATGTAATGGGGCATTGTAATGGGGCACTGATGTTGGCTGATTAGATGCCTACCTCTTTGAATTGAAGGGGAAACATCAATGGAATAGCTTCACTTTTCAACTGTCCATGACCTGGCAACCCCATCAGTTGAGACTTCAGGTCGTGGTTTGCTTACAACCAGGAAATGTAGCTGGCCCGTTTCTACCTCTGTGATGCAGAAACACTCGTATTTGCGTGACGGGAGGAAACTTACAATTTTTATAACACATATGATCTGTTAATAACATATTAATGGTCATGTTAGAGCAGCGGTGAAATTTCCCTTTAAAGTAGAATCGGTGGAAACATGGCCGACCATATTAACTAGCCCAGAAAATACTGAAGGATAGAGGAAGGTAATGCTGCAACAAAGAGATGAGTGGAGAGGAATGTCAATCCTTCAGTAGGACATGGCATGTGTTCCAAATGGCACCCTGTTCCCTATATGGTACACTACCTTTGACCAGGACCCATAAGACTCTGTTCAAAAGTAATGCACTTTGTTGGGAATAGAGTGCCATTTGGTAAGTAGCCTTGATCTTATTTTAGACTGCAAGGGGGTTGAGCTGTGTCCAAGAGGAATTCAATGAACTTAGAAGAGAGGAGATGACCTTTGAACTATGACCTAGAGGTCATGTCCTGGTCAGGCCCTCGTGTCCTTGTAATTGCACACACTCTCAAAATATATTGGAAGCATCGCTGCCCCTCTTCCTCTCTCCCTCTCTCTCTCCCTCTCTCTCTGCCTCTCTCTTCCTCTATCCCTCTCTCTCACTGGAGCTTGCTTTCCCTCACAAACACACTCCCCCCCTCTCTCTCTTTCTCTCTCTCTCTTTCTCTCTCTCCCTCTCTCTCTCTCCCTCTCTCTCTCTCTCTCTCTCCCCCTCTCTCTCCCTCTCTCTCTCTCTCCCCCTCTCTCTCCCTCTCTCTCTCTCTCCCTCTCTCTCTCCCTCCCTCTCTTTCACTCTCTCTCTCCCTCTCTCTCTCTCACTCAAGCTTGCTTTCACTCACAGACTCTCTCTCTCTCTCTCTCTATCTCTTTCTCTTTCTCCCTCTCTATTTCCCTCTCTCTCCCTCTCTCACTCAAGCTTGCTTTCTCTCACTAACACACACTCTCTCTCTTTCGCTCTCTAATGTCTCTGGCCCCCCTCAGACAGTTAGGGACAGCAGCTTCTGTCCAAAAATTCCCACACGGTTTAGTCAGAGTGTTAGATAAAATATACAATGTGTGTATGATATTTTTATACACCTTACGTCAATGGGCATGGCTGAACTGTAGCCTTATATGGAGGTGTATTTAGATTTTAGGTTCTTGATAAATACCAGCTGGTTTCTCTTTATAATCGTGGATGAGCATTAAGTTTCTCTGAGGACAAAAGATCATAGATTAATTATCAACTCACTTCAATTAACTTCAAAAATTAACATAATATCTGACACAGTCAGTCATCCTCATTAGTCAAGATGAAATCTTACAAATTGGTGCTTTCAACTTAGGATAGCCAGTGGGACAACCACATCTCCATCACAGTAAGTACATTTCTTTAAACAAGCAGCTGTGAGGAAAGTCAGGTGTTAGTTTACATAATATACAGGTGTTAGTACAATTCTTTTTTTTTTTTTATGGGGGGGGTAGAAGGATTACTGTTATACTATTGTAATAAACATTATGTACTTATGGAATACTTCACACATCTCTCAAAACACATCTCTACTTATGGAATACTTCACACATCTGTCAAAACACATCTCAGAGTTCAAACAGATGTCTAAGGGTAAGCAGTAGCACAAAGGGCCAACCAACACATTCCTTCCCCTAACGCAGTAGCAGCCCCGGGCTACGTCCCAAATGGCACCCATTCCCTTGATAGTGCACTACTCTGGTTAAAAGTATGGCACTATAAAGGGAATGGGTGCCATTTGGGGCGTAGCCCAGGGTCCTGGGTAGCTACTCCTTTCTGTTCTCAGTCCAGTGGTTTTCACCAGGAGAGCAGTTAAGGACTCTGAGTCTGATTGGCTGGCCTACATCCCACCGACACTGAGTGACGCAGTACAGAACTACAGAGTGTTTTATATAGAGAAGAGGTCAGACCCTTTAGAACCTAACAGAGTGTTCTATATAGAGAAGAGGTCAGACCCTTTAGAACCTAACAGAGTGTTCTATATAGAGAAGAGGTCAGACCCTTTAGAACCTAACAGAGTGTTTTATATAGAGAAGAGGTCAGACCCTTTAGAACCTAACAGAGTGTTTTATATAGAGAAGAGGTCAGACCCTTTAGAACCTAACAGAGTGTTTTATATAGAGAAGAGGTCAGGCCCTTTAGAACCTAACAGAGTGTTTTATATAGAGAAGAGGTCAGGCCCTTTAGAACCTAACAGAGTGTTTTATATAGAGAAGAGGTCAGGCCCTTTAGAACCTAACAGAGTGTTTTATATAGAGAAGAGGTCAGGCCCTTTAGAACCTAACAGAGTGTTCTATATAGAGAAAAGGTCAGGCCCTTTAGAACCTAACAGAGTGTTTTATATAGAGAAGAGGTCAGGCCCTTTAGAACCTAACAGAGTGTTTTATATAGAGAAGAGGTCAGGCCCTTTAGAACCTAACAGAGTGTTCTATATAGAGAAGAGGTCAGGCCCTTTAGAACCTAACAGAGTGTTTTATATAGAGAAGAGGTCAGGCCCTTTAGAACCTAACAGAGTGTTCTATATAGAGAAGAGGTCAGACCCTTTAGAACCTAACAGAGTGTTTTATATAGAGAAGAGGTCAGGCCCTTTAGAACCTAACAGAGTGTTCTATATAGAGAAGAGGTCAGGCCCTTTAGAACCTAACAGAGTGTTCTATATAGAGAAGAGGTCAGGCCCTTTATTACCTAACAGAGTGTTTTATATAGAGAAGAGGTCAGGCCCTTTAGAACCTAACAGAGTGTTTTATATAGAGAAGAGGTCAGGCCCTTTAGAACCTAACAGAGTGTTCTATATAGAGAAGAGGTCAGACCCTTTAGAACCTAACAGAGTGTTTTATATAGAGAAGAGGTCAGGCCCTTTAGAACCTAACAGAGGGTTTTATATAGAGAAGAGGTCAGGCCCTTTAGAACCTAACAGAGTGTTCTATATAGAGAAGAGGTCAGGCCCTTTATTACCTAACAGAGTGTTTTATATAGAGAAGAGGTCAGGCCCTTTAGAACCTAACAGAGTGTTTTATATAGAGAAGAGGTCAGGCCCTTTAGAACCTAACAGAGTGTTCTATATAGAGAAGAGGTCAGACCCTTTAGAACCTAACAGAGTGTTTTATATAGAGAAGAGGTCAGGCCCTTTAGAACCTAACAGAGTGTTCTATATAGAGAAGAGGTCAGGCCCTTTAGAACCTAACAGAGTGTTCTATATAGAGAAGAGGTCAGACCCTTTAGAACCTAACAGAGTGTTTTATATAGAGAAGAGGTCAGGCCCTTTAGAACCTAACAGAGTGTTCTATATAGAGAAGAGGTCAGACCCTTTAGAACCTAACAGAGTGTTCTATATAGAGAAGAGGTCAGGCCCTTTAGAACCTAACAGAGTGTTTTATATAGAGAAGAGGTCAGGCCCTTTAGAACCTAACAGAGTGTTCTATATAGAGAAGAGGTCAGGCCCTTTAGAACCTAACAGAGTGTTTTATATAGAGAAGAGGTCAGGCCCTTAAGAACCTAACAGAGTGTTTTATATAGAGAAGAGGGCAGGCCCTTTAGAACCTAACAGAGTGTTTTATATAGAGAAGAGGTCAGGCCCTTTAGAACCTAACAGAGTGTTTTATATAGAGAAGAGGTCAGGCCCTTTAGAACCTAACAGAGTGTTCTATATAGAGAAGAGGTCAGACCCTTTAGAACCTAACAGAGTGTTCTATATAGAGAAGAGGTCAGACCCTTTAGAACCTAACAGAGTGTTTTATATAGAGAAGAGGTCAGGCCCTTTAGAACCTAACAGAGTGTTTTATATAGAGAAGAGGTCAGACCCTTTAGAACCTAACAGAGTGTTCTATATAGAGAAGAGGTCAGACCCTTTAGAACCTAACAGAGTGTTTTATATAGAGAAGAGGTCAGACCCTTTAGAACCTACTGAATCACAGTAGCTAGCACACTCACTCAGGTTGCCTCCACATGGGCCCCTAAAGCTCAGCTCCATTACAGTCATGATAATAATTAATATGCTGTCAGTAGCATCAGGGGAGACACAATACTGCACATGTTGATTCCCTGCTGGTGGCTTAGCTTCAAATGGGACCCTCATTACCATGTCATGAACTGTAAAATGTGGTGATAGGCTACACTGGTGCACTGGGGCACTATAGACTAAAGTTTCCCAAAATAGTTTCCTAAAACATGTTATAAAGCATGAACTATTGCTTCATTGTATTGGAGTATCACTTGGAGGGAGCTGTGACGCAGAAACAACCATAGTCTATGTCCTATACATTTAGCATTTGTGTGATTGCACAATGTTTCTCAAAGATCCTAAAAACTAGAAGCCTCGCAAAGCCTCTTGATCTCGCAAGCTTGTATATATTAGCTCCCGAGATCAGGAGGCTTTGAGTGGCAAGGAAACTTTATTGCGCACTCCTGAAAGGTGATGGAAATTGAATACCGTTCAACAGTTAATTTACTTCCGTAGACTAATATTGCAAGTATCATCAATTGTGACGGGTTATTATGGGGTTATAAGGCATACATTACCTGTGCCTGCTCGCGACTCTGTCCCCATTTGAACCGGATTGGAGATTGTTCCGCGAGGGATTCGAAGACACACTCCAAATTACTCCAGGTAATGTCACCGATAAAAACAGGTACATAAGCGACGATTCCATTTTGCATTCAACGATTCAAGCGTATATTATGCACAGTTCAAGTAGTCTATCAAAACAAATCCGTAATCTCTCCTTCATCTGTGCCAAAACCATCCAAAAAGCTACGCGTGGGTTATGAACCACGATACATGAGTTGTCAAACAATGAAGGTAATACGAGTTTTTTTTAATATACGTTGTATTTGAACACGTTGGCGTAGTTTTGGTGAAGAGAACCGTTACTTTCCAGTCGAGTCACTGCATTTCAGAAATGTTGCGGTTGCATATGACGCTATACCGTTATCCTGAAACGTGAAGTGAAAATAATATAACGTCTTGGAGTTTAAAGTGGTTGTCATCCGAGGATAGTGCGCACTTGATCCATCCTCACTCCTCTCCTCTCTCTCTCTCCCCTCACTCTCTCTCTCTCTTTCCACACACACTCTTCTCTCTCTGTCAGTTTCTTCTCAGACTCCCCCTTACCTCTGTCCACTTCGCAGTCCCTCCCTAAAACGCAACCAAAAATGTATCATTTACTACATCTATTTTTTGGGGATGAATGGCTCAGAAGTTATCCAACCAAAAGATTTAGACAAGGAAAAGTCCTATTTTGTCAGTAGTGTACAGGATTGACTTTACACTACTGTGTAAAGTTTTAGTTATTATCAGTCGACTAAAACTCTGGACAACTTTAGTCTGGTTTTAGTTATTATCAGTCGACTAAACAGAAGGGATGATGGGAAAAGTAGTCATGATGCACTACTTACCTAAATAAAGCATACATTTTTATTTTATTGTTTTTTATAGTAAGCATTGTTATAATTTAAACTCCAGTGGATAGGCTACTGCTACTGTCACCATGCTGCAGCTCCACTTTGTTGTAAATGGGGAGGGAAGTCATCTTCAGTTAAGAACCAATTGTTAAAAAATGACAGCCTACCCCGGCCAAACCCTATGGGACTCCCGATCACGGCCGGTTGTGATACAGCCCAGAATCAAACCAGGGTCTGCAGTGTCTTAGGCCGCTGCGCCACTCAGGAGACCATTTCTGATGATTTGATTATATGAAAATCACAACTGATCCAGTATCTCTACATCTGGAGTTCCATTATCTTTCCAGTAAATGACATGAGAGTTCTAACTGTGCGATGCCAATGCATGCAGTTTCCATACAGTAGCTACAGTGCGGCACAGTAAAGAGAGAGTGTCTGGCATGGTTGGACTGTTTAAGACCCTCTCCCTCCTTTCCGCTCTCCACCTCTTCCTCCCTGTAACCACAACTAATCTAACGGCCATCAGATGCCCTACCGCCCTCATCCTCCCTTATTCTGTCTTCTTCGTTTGATCTGAGTGGTATAGTTTTGAACTTGTGGGGGACGAGTTTAATCTGCTCAGTTTAATGTCACATGTTCCTGCGGACTAACAAAAATACACACTGGGGAATGTCCAGCTATGCGAAGTCTGCGTCCCAAATGGCGCCCTATGCCATACATAGATTACTACTTTTGAACAGGGACCATTGCCGTAGAATGCCATTTGGGAAGCAGACAAACTCTTATTCATGCCAAACTAACTACTCCCACTGGATGGAATTGGAATGCCTAACTGCTCAGAGGGATGAGACTGTGCTTTCTAAACAAAATGAATACTATGGAGCGTTTTGCACAGGTGCGTACATTTCAGGATAACGAAGGCCCAGCTAACTACTCCTCCTGACTGTCTCTTGAGAAAACGTTCACCAGTCTATCTGACAATGATTAGACTGGTGATGAAGAAAGAATTGTATGTGCGATCATTGTCTGAATGACTCTAGACTGCCAAGCGTGGCCAGGAATACGAGTTGGAGTAATGAGAGAGAGAGAGAGATGCAGGAGAAACTATACTACATAGCAGTGTTATTCAAAGCGTGAGTCCTGGATCAGGACCCATTAGTTTAGATGGGGATGCAGAAGCAGGAATCACAACCATATGTGCCTTGTTTAGAAACAGCAGCTTATCTGCATGTTAGATGAAGTGCAGTCTGCCGGTCTATAGGTCACGTTTTACCAGAGGAGTGGGAGCTGGGGGACTAAGTATGGTCCAGTCTAAGGAGCTGGGAATAGGTCTCGGGTGTGTCCCAAATTACACTCTGTATTACATACAACGTGCACTACTTTTAGCCAGAGTCCTATGGGCCCTGGTCAAAAGTAGTGCAAGTATTCATTTTGGCAGCTATTTTAGATTTAGTTTTAGTCTTAAAATACCTTTTAGTCTTATTCATATTTGAGTCATTTCATCCTTCGTTAGTTTTAGTTATTATCAGTCGACTAAAACTCTAGACAACTTTAGTCTAGTTTTAGTTATTATCAGTCGACTAAAACTCTAGACAACTTTAGTCTAGTTTTAGTTATTATCAGTCGACTAAAACTCTGGACAACTTTAGTCTGGTTTTAGTTATTATCAGTCGACTAAAACTCTAGACAACTTTAGTCTAGTTTTAGTTATTATCAGTCGACTAAAACTCTAGACAACTTTAGTCTAGTTTTAGTTATTATCAGTCGACTAAAACTCTGGACAACTTTAGTCTGGTTTTAGTTATTATCAGTCAACTAAAACTCTAGACAACTTTAGTCTAGTTTGAGTTATTATCAGTCAACTAAAACTCTGGACAACTTTAGTCTAGTTTGAGTTATTATCAGTCAACTAAAACTCTGGACAACTTTAGTCTAGTTTGAGTTATTATCAGTCAACTAAAACTCTGGACAACTTTAGTCTAGTTTGAGTTATTATCAGTCGACTAAAACTCTAGACAACTTTAGTCTAGTTTGAGTTATTATCAGTCGACTAAAACTCTAGACAACTTTAGTCTAGTTTTAGTCACTAACATTTTAGTCACATAAGAGTCATTGCATTTTTGTATATAAAATAATGAATATTTAGGCTACCTCTAACTTCCATGATGTGCACATTCAGATAGCCCTGTCCAACTAGGCCTACTATCCCCAAATAGGCAATAAAGCCTTGGCTACAGGTTAAACATTTTACAACTCTGATTTTCTCCCTATTATATCCGTCAAGGGTGGGTAAATAATAGTGAGAATTTGAGCCAGAAGCATTACTGTACTCCTAATATTCAATTTTTTTTTAGTCATTTAGCAGACACTCTTATCCAGAGCAACTTACAATTAGTTAGTGTTCATACTTTTTTTTGTGAAGGGTCCAGATCACAGCCAGGTAATAAATATTTCAAAGTACAAAGGCACTTAACCCTGATTTGCACCAGGGGTGCCGTACTACTATGGCTGACCCTGTAGGTAGGCTGTCATTGTAAATAAGAATGTGTTCTTAACTGACTTGCCTAGTTAAATAAAGGTTCAATAAATATTGTGATCACTGCATCGAATGGGTATGGATTTGGCCTGGCAGGCAGCCTAATGGCTAGAGCATTGGGCCAGTAACTGAAAGGTTGCTGGATTGAATCCCTGAGCTGACAAGGTGAAAAACTGCCAATGTGTCCTTGAGCAAGGCACTTAACCCTAATTCGCTCCAGGGGCTGACCCTGTAGGTAGGCTGTCATGGTAAATAAGATTTTTTTGTTAACTGACTTGCCTAGTTAAATAAAGATTACATTAAAATACAGCTTTAGAACAAAGTTCTACAGTATTAGTAAAAATGTGATCAATACATGTGGATGATCTTGTTCCTGTAGTCTTTGTAAACATGCATGCTGAGGATTGGACAAAACAGAGGAAAAGGAATTAAATATCCATTAGTCTAATGTGGAATTCTCGTCTCGTCACATTTCCATAGACTCAAATTAAAAGTAATTTGTAATAGCTATGATTTTTTCCAGGGCATCTTGTGTCGTTATCGTCATAGTTCTAGAAAGGAAAAATAGGTTGTTGAAGACAATTCTTTCGTCATAGTTATTGTTGACGAAAAACATGGCTATGTAGGGAATAGGGTGCTATTTGGGACACAGCCTAGGTACTGTATATATGGTTCAGTCTATGAAGGGGTCTCAGGGGAGGTCTGGGTACTATATACAGTGCCTTCAGATAGTATTCAGACCCCTTGACTTTTTCCACATTTTGTTACGTTACAGCCTTATTCTAAAATGTATTAAATTGTTTTTTTCCTCCTCATCAATCTACACACAATGCCCTATAATGACAAAGCAAAAACAGGTTAATTTATAATTTAAAAAAACTGAAATATTACATTTACATAAGTATTCAGACCCTTTACTCAGTACTGTGTTGAAGCACCTTTGGCAGTGATTACAGCCTTGAGTCTTCTTGGGTATGACGCAAAAAAATTGGCACACCTGTATTTGGGGAGTTTCTCCCATTCTTCTCTGCAGATCCTCTCAAGCTCTGTCAGGTTGGATGGGGAGTGTTGCTGCACAGCTATTTTCAGGTCTCTCCAGAGATGTTCAATCAGATTCAAGTCCGGGCTCTGGCTGGGCCACTCAAGGACATTCAGAGACTTGTCCCGACGCCACTCCTGCATTGTCTTGGCTGTGTTCTTAAGTTTGTTGTCTTGCTGGAAGGTGAACCTTCGACCCTGAGGTCCTGAGAGCTCTGGAGCAGGTTTTCATCAAGGATCTCTCTGTACTTTGCTCCGTTCATCTTTCCCTCGATCCTGACTAGTCGCCCAGGCCCTGCCGCTGAAAAATATCCCGACAGCATGATACTGCCACCACCATGCTTCACCGTAGGGATGGTGCCAGGTTTCCTCCAGACGTGACGCTTGGCATTCAGGCCAAAGTGTTCAATCTTGGTTTCATCAGACGAGAGAATCTTGTTTCTCATGGTCTGAGAGTCTTTAGGTGCCTTTTGGCAAACTCCATGCGGGCTGTCATGTGCCTTTTACTGAGGAGTGGCTTCCGTCTGGTCACTCTACCATAAAGGCCTGATTGGGGGAGTGCTGCAGAGATGGTTGTCCTTCTGGAAGGTTCTCACATCTCCACAGAGGAACTCTAGAGCTATGTCAGAGTGACCATAGGGTTCTTGGTCACCTCCCTCACCAAGGCCCTTCTCCCCTGATTGCTCAGTTTGACCGGGCGGCCAGCTCTAGGAAGAGTCTTGGTGGTTCCAAACTTCTTCCATTTAAGAATGATGGAGGCCACTGTGTTCTTGAGGGCCTTTAATGCTGACATTTTTGGTACCCTTCCCCAGATCTCTATGGACAATTCCTTCGACGTCATGGCTTGTTTTTTGCTCTGACATGCACTGTCAAATGTGGGACCTTATATAGACAGGTGTGTGCCTTTCCACATCATGTCCAGTCAATTGAATTTACCACAGGTGGGCTCAACTTTAGTTGTAGAAACATATCAAGGATGATCAATGGAAACAGGATGCACCTGAACTCAATTTCAAGTTTCATAGCAAAGGGTCTGAATACTGGGATACTTTTTTATTCTTAAGAAATGTGTACAAAACTCAAAAAACCTGTTTTCGCATGTCATTATGGGGTATTGTGTCATTGTGGGGTGTTGTGTCATTATGGGGTGTTGTGTGTAGATTGCAGAGGAAATGTTTTATTTCATCAATTTTAGAATAAGGCTGTAACGTAACAAAATGTGGAAAAAGTCTGAATTCATTCCTTAGGTACTGTATATTTGTGTTGTTTTTGTCGCACTGCTTTGCTTTATCTTGGCCAGGTCTCAGTTGTAAATGAGATCTAGTTGTCAACTGGCCTCCCTGGTTAAATAAAGGTGAAAAAATAAAATTAAAAATTAAAAAATAATATGGTCCAGTCTATAAAGGGGATCTCAGGGGAGGTCTGGCTACTGTATATATGGTTCAGTCTATAAAGGGGATCTCAGGGGAGGTCTGTGAACATGTTTACTCCTCTGGTTCCTCCTGTTCCCCAGGGATAGCGTGACCACAGATTATATATACACCACACACATACACACAGATTGACCACCCAACCCCCAGGATATAACCAGGGGTGGTAAGAGTATTGAAATATCCTATTGAATAGAAATAATGTTACTTTAATGACATTTTACACAAGTAGTGATGCCTCTAGCCCTGAGATGCAGTGTCTTAGACCACTGCGCCACTTGGGAGCCAAGACAAAAACCTAAAAAATCAGGCAAAGTACAGTACAAATCCTAGGTTTCTCTAAATACTAAATAAATTGGGGCTGCCAAGTGGCGCATCTCAATGCTAGAGGAGTTACTACAGATACCCTGGTTCGAATCCAGGCTGTATCACAACCGGCCGTGATTGTGAGTCCCTATAGGGCGGCACACAATTGGCCCAGCGTCGTCTGAGTTTGGCTGGTGTAGGCTGTCATTGAAAATAAGAATTTGTTCTTAACTGACTTGCCTAGGTAAATAAAGGTTAAATAAATATTAAAACATTACTGTATGGCATGCCCAAGCAAGCTACCTTTAGATGGCTAGCAAGCTAGCTAGTTCACTTAGCTAGACGTTACCCTGATGTTGTTAGCTAGCCCAGATAACTTACGTGACATCTATGTGCTAGCCTTAAAAGCTATTATCATCAGGTGGTGGTTAGCCATGTAGCTAACTAGCTAACTTAGCTGCAAGGATAGCGTGCTAACATTAGCATGCTAGCTAGACAACTTGGCTAACGTACGTAGGTTAGACTATTGGATAGCTAGATATACTAGCTGCTAGTATATCATCCATAGCAAAATGTTTTGATTATTCATAGCTAGCTAGTTATCTACACTCTACAATGTTTCCTCAAGTCCGAGGCAGAGTTTTTATAGGCTGCCACCTCCGCCATCCTGATTAAGCAAAGCTTGCATTGGATCGCCTCTCCTGTGCTTGAAGGAGAACCAGTCACAGTCTCTGTCGCGATCGCAGTTAGACATGACCCGTGGCGCAGCGCTGTGTTGCAAAAACATTCCTTTTATTACGCAAAACTCAAAATAACAAAAGGAGAGACAGTGTCTGTGTGTCCGTGTGTCTGTGCGTGCGTGTGTCTGTGTGTCTACGTGTGCGTGTGTCTGTGTGTCTGTGTGTGTGTCCGTGTGTCTGTGCGTGCATGTGTGTGTTTGTGTGTGTGCATCTGTGTGTCTGTGTGTCTTTGTACATCTGTGTGTCTGTGTGTCTTTGTACATCTGTGTGTCTGTGTGTGTTTTCTCTCAGGGTTTTTCAAACTCAGTTCCATGAATCAAGTGGAGTAAGAGCAGACTAACTCCACTCTACTCACATTCCTTAAGTTAACATAAATACACTTCATCAAGTGAAAGTGACAGCTACTACTCCCCTGCAGAAGAGAACACAGTGCATTAAACCTCCATCTCTGGAACTGAGAGCAGATCTGGGTTCAAATCATAGAAAAGATTATACAATTATTTCAAATAGTATTTGAACCCAGGTCTGTCTGAGAGTCAGTAGCGTTCAGATCATTCTGGCTCACTGTTCGGCTCTGAAGGATTATGTTTTATGATATTGTGACATGGAGAATGGGAGCGACGGACGCATTAGTCTTCATTAGTGTAATAATCCTTAACCTATGAGGGGTTTCTGACTACTCATTACTGTACTATTAAAATGAGCAATGTTTTATATGACATTAAGGCTCATAACACCATGATACAGCCAAGGTCATGTAGTTCAATACGTTTCTATAATAAACACAGTGAATGGCTTTTCTCAAGCACAGTATAGAGTGCTGTACCTACCAGAGGTTATTTTCCAGCATAATGACAAGTAAAGAGGGCTGTACGTTCACCTCTAACCCTTTCAAATACCCACATTGCTATAGGCCTAATGGCAACAACTTCTCACTCTAAAAAGTGCACCAATAAGTCATCCTTTCATCGTTGCCTGATGAAACAGTGATGAAGACGTTGTGACCCGTTGGTCCGCAGGGGAAGCTATTTCTCCATCATTATCCCAAGACTCTTATCATCAAGGATGTTTACAGAGAGAGGAGTGCAGTGGTTGGCACAATCCACCCTGGGAGGATGAGGAGGGACGGCACTATGTTATTCTGTCACACACAAACACACCACACACACATATATCCCAACAGGGGACATCAGTGTGTGTGTGTGTGTGTGTGTGTGTGTGTGTGTGTGTGTGTGTGTGTGTGTGTGTGTGTGTGTGTGTGTGTGTGTGTGTGTGTGTGTGTGTGTGTGTGTGTACAGGAGCATGACTAGGTATTTTCCCAGTCAGAGTTTTCTTTTTTTCCGAGTTCCCAGTTGTTCTGAGCGTGACAGAAATCATGCTGGATTGACAGCATGGCCAATGTTGAACGTTTATCATTTGATTTTAACCTTGGAAAAGAGACCCTTAAACCCAGACTTGGACCACACACCCACTGCACTGAATAGCAGCTATAACACTTACCTTCAGATTCACCTAATCACCACTCCTGGTTCTGACCAGCACGTGAATACGGTAAATGTAGTGTAGTCCAGACAGACAGACAGACAGACAGACAGACATGTTGAGTATGTTGTCCAGACAGACAGACAGACATGTTGAGTATGTTGTCCAGACAGACAGACAGACAGACATGTTGAGTATGTTGTCCAGACAGACAGACAGACAGACAGACATGTTGAGTATGTTGTCCAGACAGACAGACATGTTGAGTATGTTGTCCAGACAGACAGACATGTTGAGTATGTTGTCCAGACAGACAGGCAGACATGTTGAGTATGTTTTCCAGACAGACAGACAGACATGTTGAGTATGTTGTCCAGACAGACAGACAGACAGACATGTTGAGTATGTTGTCCAGACAGACAGACAGACAGACAGACAGACATGTTGAGTATGTTGTCCAGACAGACAGACATGTTGAGTATGTTGTCCAGACAGACAGACATGTTGAGTATGTTGTCCAGACAGACAGGCAGACATGTTGAGTATGTTTTCCAGACAGACAGACAGACATGTTGAGTATGTTGTCCAGACAGACAGACAGACATGTTGAGTATGTTGTCCAGACGGACAGACAGACAGACAGACAGACAGACAGACAGACAGACAGACAGACAGACAGACAGACATGTTGAGTATGTTGTCCAGACAGACAGACAGACATGTTGAGTATGTTGTCCAGACAGACAGACAGACATGTTGAGTATGTTGTCCAGACAGACAGACAGACATGTTGAGTATGTTGTCCAGACAGACAGACAGACATGTTGAGTATGTTGTCCAGACAGACAGACAGACATGTTGAGTATGTTGTCTAGATAGACAGACAGACAGACAGACAGACATGTTGAGTATGTTGTCCAGACGGACAGACAGACAGACAGACAGACAGACAGACAGACAGACAGACAGACATGTTGAGTATGTTGTCCAGACAGACAGACAGACATGTTGAGTATGTTGTCCAGACGGACAGACAGACAGACAGACAGACAGACAGACAGACATGTTGAGTATGTTGTCCAGACAGACAGACAGACATGTTGAGTATGTTGTCCAGACAGACAGACAGACATGTTGAGTATGTTGTCCAGACAGACAGACAGACAGACAGACAGACAGACATGTTGAGTATGTTGTCCAGACGGACAGACAGACATGTTGAGTATGTTGTCCAGACGGACAGACAGACAGACAGACAGACATGTTGAGTATGTTGTCCAGACAGACAGACATGTTGAGTATGTTGTCCAGACAGACAGACAGACATGTTGAGTATGTTGTCCAGACAGACAGACAGACAGACAGACAGACATGAGTATGTTGTCCAGACAGACAGACAGACATGTTGAGTATGTTGTCCAGACGGACAGACAGACATGTTGAGTATGTTGTCCAGACAGACAGACAGACAGACAGACAGACAGACAGACAGACAGACATGTTGAGTATGTTGTCCAGACGGACAGACAGACATGTTGAGTATGTTGTCCAGACAGACAGACAGACAGCAATGTTGAGTATGTTGTCCAGACGGACAGACAGACATGTTGAGTATGTTGTCTAGATAGACAGACAGACATGTTGAGTATGTTGTCCAGATGGACAGACAGACATGTTGAGTATGTTGTCCAGACAGACAGACAGACATGTTGAGTATGTTGTCCAGACGGACAGACAGACATGTTGAGTATGTTGTTCAGACAGACAGACAGACAGACAGACAGACAGACATGTTGAGTATGTTGTCCAGACAGACAGACATGTTGAGTATGTTGTCCAGACAGACAGACAGGCATGTTGAGTATGTTGTCCAGACGGACAGACAGACATGTTGAGTATGTTGTCCAGACGGACAGACAGACATGTTGAGTATGTTGTCCAGACAGACAGACAGACATGTTGAGTATGTTGTCCAGACAGACAGACAGACAGACAGACAGACAGACAGACAGAGAGACTGACAGACAGACAGACAGACAGACAGACGGACATGTTGAGTATGTTGTCCAGACCGACAGACAGACAGACAGACAGACAGACGGACATGTTGAGTATGTTGTCCAGACAGACAGACAGACATGTTGAGTATGTTTTTACTGTCTTTTCCTGGTTTCAAAGATCACCAAAAACTACACTAACCATGAGACTGGGCCTCATGCAACTAATCTCGGTTAACCCAGAGGTAAAATCTAGCTTAGTTTGTTAAGTGACAAAGGGCGGTTTTAAAAGCGGCGTGGTTCGTGGTGCTCGCTCCTGTGGAAGATGAAATTAGCTGAAGTCTTGAGCGGCTGCTGGGCATGGTTGACCAATGAGGAGTGTTCATCTTGTCAAACAATGTTCTAATGACAACATTCAAGATGACAACATCCGGGACCGCTGGTCTCTACACATGGTATGAGGATTTTCTTGCGGTTCACTTATTTAAGGGCTGTGTATGGTAACTTGGCCCTCGTTCAAACACCACTCCTTTGCCACACTAAGCTAAACAATATGTCACTTTCTCTTTGGAAGAGCGAGGATAGAGTGCCATCTGAAACCACGCAATGTGCCTTGTTGGACTTTTGGGGATAGTTCTGCAGCCTCTGCCGCTCTTTCGACATGGTGCGGGTGAAGCACGCCTTTGTTTCATGCAGGCGCCAGAGCTGTTCTTCCACTGTCGGGAGCAATGGTAATGCATGTTAATATATGTTAATGACATGCAAATAAAGGTTGCTTCGCTACCACACCCACAACGGAAGCACAGTCATGGCCTCGGATTTGCAGGTGGACGCATTAGAACAGACGCTCTTTGAAACAAGCAACTCAACCAATCAATCACCCACTGCCTGTGAATAACAACCAACCAATTTAAATGATTTCTGCATTTAGGATAAATTAATTTCAATTCAAAGGGATTTATTGGCATGGGAAACATAAGTTAACATTGCCAAAGCAAGTTGTCAGCATCCTGTTTCCTGTTGTTTGTCTCCGGGCCTCTAGAGGTCCCTGTGTTCCCCTCTGCTTTAGTTCTTCTTGTTAGCGTTATCCAGGTCACCTGTGTCTTGTTGCCCCTAGAGTATTTAAGCTGTGTTTTTTCCCCTTGTTCCTCACTCGGTTTTTGAGTCCTGGCTCTGTGTCTCCTTGCTGTGATTTTGGAGTCCTTCCAAGTAAGCTATTCTGAGTTATTTGATTGTGTTTTTCTCCCCTCGTGGAGTTATTTTATTTCTCTCCTGTTCCTTTTATTTTTGGATATCTGTTTTTTATACCTCTTTGTGAGAAGAACTTTTGTTGGATTTTTTTGGACTCGCAAAGTACCTTTTTTTTAATAAATCTACTTTGCCTGGAGTTTTGCCTTGAGTGTTTCGTTTGGGTCCTACATTATCACCTCTGTGGCTAAGTGGTAGAACACATTACACAAAGGTCCCAAAAGAATAAAGACATTACAAATGTCATATTATGTATATATAAAGTGTTATAATGATGTGCAAATAGTACAAAACGAAAATAAAAAAATATAGGTTATATTTACAATGGTGTTTGTTCTTCACTGGTTACCCTTTTCTTGTGGCAACAGGTCACTAATCTTGCTGCTGTGATGGAACACTGTGGTATTTCACCCAGTAGATATGGGAGTTTATCAAAATTGGGTTTGTTTTCGAATTCTTTGTGGATCTGTGTAATCTGAGAGAAATATGTGTCTCTAACATGGTCATACATTTGGCAGGAAGTTAGGAAGTGCAGCTCAGTTTCCACTTCATTTTGGGGGCAGGTCTGCCTACGGCGGCCTTTCTCAATAGCAGGGCTATTCTCACTGAGTCTGTACATAGTCAAAGCTTTCCTTAAATTTGGTTCAGTCACAGTGGTCAGGTGTTCTGACACTGTGTACTCTCTGTTTAGGGCCAAATAGCATTCTAGTTGGCTCTATTTTTTTGTTAGTTCTTTCCAATGTGTCAAGCAATTATCTTTTAGTTTTCTCATGATTTGGTTGGGTCTAATTGTGTTGTTGTCCTGGGGCTCTGTGGGGTCTGTCTGTGTTTGTGAACAAAGCCCCAGGACCAGCTTGCTTAGGGGACTCTTCTCCAGGTTCATCTCTCTGTAGGTGATGGCTTTGTTATGGAAGGTTTGGGAATCGCTTCCTTTTAGGTGGTTGTAGAATTTAATGGCTCTTTTCTGGATTTTGATAATTAGCGGGTATCGGCCTAATTCTGCTCTGCATACATTATTTGGTGTTTTACATTGTACACTGAGGATATTTTTTTGCAGAATTCTGCATGCAGAGTCTCAATTTGGTGTTTGTCCCATTTTGTGAATTCTTGGTTGGTGAGCGGACCCCAGATCTCACAACCATAAAGGGCAATGGGTTCTATAACTGATTCAAGTATTTTCAGCCAGATCCTAATTGGTATGTCGAATTTTATGTTCCTTTTGTTGGCATAGAAGACCCTTCTTGCCTTTTCTCTCAGATCGTTCACAGCTCTCTCTCTCTGAGGGCTTCCACCATATCTCTCTCTCTCTCCCTCTCCCTCTGTCTCTCTGTTTCTATGTTCTCGAGGCAGTCCCAGTCAGTTTGTGGCTGCTGGTTTGGCTCTGTTCTCCCATGGGAAAAAGTAGCAACCATTCAAAGTAATCTTTGTTATCTGTTTTGAACAGAGAAGTGTTTTGTGCATTAGGCACATTTTCAACATAGCTTGTGTTTTAAGCTTTCATCGTGAGAGTGAAGTTGTTGTTAGTTGTGGAAAAACACAAAACATGAAACTTGAGAATAGTTTTACTACAAAGTTACTGCTAGTGCTGAGCTAGACTGTTTGGTCTAAGGGTAGTCCTCCAGGTATTAGGGTACCAGATTGTTTGGTCTAAGGGTAGTCCTCCAGGTATAAGGGTACCAGATTGTTTGGTCTAAGGGTAGTCCTCCAGGTATAAGGGTACCAGACTGTTTGGTCTAAGGGTAGTCCTCCAGGTATAAGGGTACCAGACTGTTTGGTCTAAGGGTAGTCCTCCAGGTATAAGGGTACCAGACTGTTTGGTCTAAGGGTAGTCCTCCAGGTATAAGGGTACTGTACTGCATGTATAAAGGTTCATGTTAGATGATAGTCAGGAAAGTGAGGTGAAAGTTGTGCGTTGACAGCTTCAGTGATAAGTGTATATTCATGATTTAGATACTAAAGTTGGGATGTATTCTCTAGTGAGGTGATTGTTGTGAGGTGACAGCTTCAGGAAGCCCTAGATGGGGCCTTGGCCCTGGGAGTCCTTCAGTGAGGTCCTCTGGGGCTGACTAACCTCATGTTTCAGTGCACTCCACATATTGCCTAGGTATGTCCCAAATGTCACCCTATATAGTGCGCTACTTTTGACCAGGGCCCATAGACCTCTGGTCAACAGTAGTGCACTATATAGGGAGCCATTTGTGACACATCTCCTGACTCTCTGACCTGCTCAACTGACTCCTTTCTCACGTCTCTTGGACTCATGTAGGGTAAAATACTTAACAGGAGTAAGAGTTAAGAAAGCAAAGGGCTTTGCTGAAGAAAGCCCTCCTTTGTGTGTGTGTGTGTGTGAGACCATCCAAGAGCTATGCTTCCTCCCTGCCTCCTCTTCCACATCCCCCACCACCTCTACCCTGGCCTCCAGCATGGGTTCTAATAGAAAGCCTACAGCAGTGTAAACCTATACAAACTAAACACCTTCCGCTTCTGCTTGACTTTGGAAACCTGTTTGGAATTGTAGGAGTTATTATTTTTTTTCTAAAAGGGCCTCTTTGTGTGACGATAGTGGATCGATTCTCTCTGGCTCCTTGGAGTTCTCTGGGAAACTAGCCCTTGGGGTGGTTCTAATGTTAAAACCAATAAACCCGACCCTTGAGGGGTTCTAATGTTAAAACCAATAACCCGACCCTTGAGGGGTTCTAATGTTAAAACCAATAAACCTGAATACATTGTCTGCATCACAAATGGCACCCTTGTCAGGAACGTGGTGAGTGACAGACCAAGACGCAGCGCTGAAGTAGTGAGACATGATTTATTAAATCAACTGGCACAAAATAACAACGAGAACAGGACCGTAACACAGGTTGGCTTAAACAGCACTAAACCAAAACACAATGATCCACAAAAGACAGGTGGAAACACATGAACTAAATATGGCCCCCAATTAGAGACAATGCAAAGCAGCTGCCTCTAATTGGGGACCAACACAAAACCAACATAGAAACATAAAACCTAGATCTGTCAGGCTCTGACCATAGACAATTAGAGCCAACGGCTTCCCTATGATCAGAGCCTGACAACCCTATTCACTACATAGTGCACTACTTTTGACCAGAGCCCTATGAAACCTGGTCAAAAGTAGTGCACTATATAGGGAATAGGGTGCCATTTGGGCCGTAGGCATTCAATCAGACCTGATTAGCAGAAAACATGGATATGAACAGAATACAGAGTTGCCTCAGGCAGGCCCTCCTGAGAGGATCTCTAAACTCTCTTGAGGTGAGAGGCCAGACTGAAATATTGGCAGGCAGGGGCTGTTTTCTTCTCCACTCCACCCAGCCAGAGTTGGGTTGGGGTGGGTTGAGTTGGGTGGGTAGAGGTGGTGGGGCTAGCCCACACAGCCCACACAGCCCAGGGGTACAAAGCCAAACATTCATCCACCATCCACCCACCGTCTGCTGAGCTGAGTACTCCGACCAACTGGGGAACCACTCCTGTCCTGACAGACAGACAGACTGATGTCCAACAGGATATAGAGGTGTGTGTGTGTGTGTGTTACAGGATAGAGAGAGAAATAACTGATATTATGGAAAGAGAACCTTTTCTGAACAGTGAACAGTTCTGAAAGAGCGGACTAAACTGCTTTCAATGAAACGTATATTACAGGAAGGAAAGCAGGAATATTAACCCACTCCATCAACTGGCTGGCTGGATGGCTGGCTGGCTGGCTGGCTGGCTGGCTGGCTGGCTGGCTGGATGGCTGGCTGGATGGCTGGCTGGCTGGCTGGCTGGCTGGCTGGCTGGCTGGATAGTATAATGGCATTCTAAAGGACTAGTGTTCTTTAGAGTGTTTAAACCCAGGCAGATTCGATCTTAGGGTGAAAGGGAGCTGTATAGCAGTCTATCATCTGATAAAAATAGTATTTTAAATATGTGTATACAGTACAGTAAGGATGGCAGCGTGCTGAAGGAATGTCACTCCCTTGACTGTGGAGATTAAAAAGCTGATTGTATTCTACATCAAATGTATGTCCATAATACATCATGCAACCAGACTGTATTGTAACTGTAGGTTACAGTCGGTCAGTTTATAAAGAGAGAACAAACCCCCTCCTTAAAACGTCTCAAATCAAACCAAATAAGATATAAATCTACAAATTATATTAATTCAATTAAATTCATACATTCCATAAAAATGTAGTTGTTGTGGATTTGCACTGTTATTGAGAATGTCCATCGACCGTTGTGACCAGAGAGAGGGAATAAGAGACGCATGCGTCCCAAATGGCACCCTATTCCCTATATGATACACTACTTTTGACCAGAACCCTATGGGAAAAGTAGTTCACTACAAAAGGGAATAGAGGTGTCATTTGAGGCGCTGCATGGTTGTGATGGAAGGGGGATTTCTCCGTGTGTTTCCCTCCATGTGGTCAAGCATTCCTTCAACATTCCTTCAGTAGCGCCTCAGTATTTTTTAAGCTAAGGCTGTGCTTTAAAATCCCTGATTGTAGAACGGCAGGGTATTGGTTGATGACACTTGGACAAGGTCACGTTATGGGACCTGCTGCTGTGGTGTCAGTGGAACAGAAGCTGGCACACACACACACACACACACACACACACACACACACACACACACACACACACACACACACAGGGATATGAATGTACAGCAGTAGCTACACCCCTCCCTATCAGCAGGAATTTGATTTAAGATTCTCCATTAGCCAATGGCGACACACAACGGAAAATACATTACAGACAAAAATACTTAACAATTTGCATACTGTACATTTAAAAACATTCACATGCAGACATTCCAAACTTGTATATACTGTATATTGTATTTAAAAAAATCGACAACTAAAGACACACACATAAAAAGAAACAATACGACCAAAGAATAATAGTGTGTGTGTCTGAAATATAAAACAAGTTTTACAAAGACGAGAATTGATGCAGTCGATCCTCTACGTTGAGTCAAGAGAGACTGACATGCACGCTGTTGACATTAAGCCCTATCTGTACATTGAAGGGCGAGGCGTGCTGCTCTGTTCTGGGACGGCTTTTCTGGGTCCTTCTTTGCAGCACTTGACCATATCACCGGGCAATAGTCAAGATTACTTCAAACTAGAGCCTGCAGGACTTGTTTGGTCAACTGTGGTGTTAACAATGCTGAGCGTCTCTTTATCACAGACAGACCTCCATCTTTACAGCAATTGAATGAATATTCTTTGACCATAACATTTGACAGTCTAAGGTGACACCAAGAAGTTCAGTGTCCTCTACTTGCTCAACAGGTGTCTCAAACCTTCTTTACACCGTGGAGTAATGAAGCTCCCGTTTGGTTGATTTATCCAACGTGGTCTTATGTAACTCAATAGAACTCAGAGTTTGTTGATGTTCCAACATTCTAATACACACACTCATGCGTACACAGTACACACACACACACACACACACACTGACACACACTCTGACACACAGTACACACACACACACACACACACTGACACACAGTACACACACACACTGACACACACACACTGACACACACTCTGACACACAGTACACACACACACTGACACACACTCTGACACACAGTACACACACACACACTGACATACACTCTGACACACAGTACACACTGACACACACTCATGCATACACAGTATACACACACACACACACACACACTGACACACACTCTGACACACAGTACACACACACACTGACACACACTCTGACACACAGTACACACACACACTGACACACACTCTTGACACACAGTACACACACACACACTGACACACACTCTGACACACAGTACACACACACACTGACACACACACTGACACACACTCTTGACACTCAGTACACACACACACACTGACACACACTCTGACACACAGTACACACACACACTGACACACACTCTTGACACACAGTACACACACACACACACTGACACACACTCTGACACACAGTACACACACACACTCTGACACACACACTGACACACACTCTGACACACAGTGCACACACACACTCTGACACACACTCTGACACACAGTACGCACACACACACTGACACACACTCTGACACACAGTACGCACACACACTCTGACACACACACATGCACACACGCAAGCACACACACACACAAAAAACACACACAGAAACACTCAGCCCGGGACCCTTATCCTGAACTCTAACCCCAACACACTGGACCCGGGGTGAGGAGACACTGGACCAGGGAGGGGAGGAACGGGAGGAACGGGAGGAAGGGGAGGGAAGGTGAGGAAGGGGAGGGAGGGGAGGAAGGGGAGGAAGGGGAGAGAGGGGAGGAAGGGGAGGAACACTTAGTGATGGAAGGACAGTTATCCTCCTCCATTACAGCCCAGCAACAGTCAAGCTATATTTAGTGCATTAATTATAGCTTTTATTTATGTTGTTAATAAATTATTTGGTTTTAAAAACAATATTAAGTATCCATCCTGTCCTACAATTAGTCAACACTGTAATTCATAACTTAAACTAGAGAATTTTCTATGCACAATACACACATATTTACTCAGATTAAGTGGTGGTTACTCAGCCGCCAATAATAAAATATATGGGGATTTTCCAAGGTTTTTCCTAGAGAAACCCACTCCACCAAAACACTGGAGAATCTATTGAAATAACATGGGTTATTGACGTTGTGAAAGCACACACTGAGCCCCACCATCGTCACCACACAGGCGCACACACAAACACACTCACACCTCTGCTCCACTTTCTGGCAACATTTAACAAACTTAATAAGACTCAGCTGAGCTCACTAACTCAATACCTTACCAACTCAATACCTTACTAACTCTATACCTTACCAACTCAATACCTTACCAACTCTATACCTTACCAACTCAATACCTTACTAACTCAATACCTTACTAACTCAATACCTTACCAACTCAATACCTTACTAACTCTATACCTTACCAACTCAATACCTTACCAACTCTATACCTTACCAACTCAATACCTTACTAACTCAATACCTTACCAACTCAATACCTTACCAACTCTATACCTTACCAACTCAATACCTTACCAACTCAATACCTTACTAACTCAATACCTTACCAACTCAATACCTTACTAACTCAATACCTTACCAACTCAATACCTTACTAACTCTATACCTTACCAACTCAATACCTTACTAACTCAATACCTTACCAACTCTATACCTTACCAACTCAATACCTTACTAACTCAATACCTTACCAACTCAATGCCTTACTAACTCAATACCTTACTAACTCAATACCTTACTAACTCAATACCTTACTAACTCAATACCTTACTAACTCAATACCTTACTAACGCTATACCTTACCAACTCAATACCTTACTAACTCTATACCTTACTAACTCTATACCTTACTAACTAGTTACCTTACTAACTCTGTACCTTACTAACACACACAGACACACACACTGTCCAGGACCCTAACTCTCTACCTTACTAACACACACAGACACACACACTGTCCAGGACCCTAACTCTCTACCTTACTAAGGTGCTCACTACCTCTTTAAACTGACAGCGTTTTAACTACTTTGCATAGATAAAATAAACAATAATAATATCAGTCACAAATATCAAATGCCCAGTTTATGCTTCAAAACCAACTTTATAAGAGGTTTCAAAAATAGTTTTGACTCAACATTCCATGATGTACAGTAAGCCATTGATGGCAGAATAGATGGATGCAGTTCAATGCATGACTAATATAATTCACCAATACATTTCTTGGTTGATATCAAGTTGTAAACCACAACTGGCCTGGTACAGTGTTTTCTAACTCCACCCATTTGAGATGCACTGTTTCAGTTTCAAGGACTTCATATATTGACCACTCTATGATGACATATAACTTTCCCACTCTATGCTGACATAGAACTTTCCCACTCTATGCTGACATAGAACATTCCCACTCTATATTGACATAGAACTTTCCCACTCTATGCTGACATAGAACTTTCCCACTCTATATTGACATAGAACTTTCGCACTCTATGCTGACATAGAACTTTCCCACTCTATATTGACATAGAACTTTCCCACTCTATGCTGACATAGAACTTTCCCACTCTATATTGACATAGAACTTTCCCACTCTATGCTGACATAGAACTTTAACACATGGCTTACTATACGTCATTCCCAAACATTCTATGAATTTATGAAAACATAAAAATGGCCATATCTAAGTGCTCACTTCTTTATGAAAACGTATTATGTGTTGTTAGCCTTCAATCTTTTAATTTCTAAACCTGTCATTTCAAGAAGACTAGGCGGCTATCTAAACCTGTAATATCAAAGAGACCGGACGACTCTCTAAACCTGTAATATCAAAGAGACCGGACGACTCTCTAAACCTGTAATATCAAAGAGACCGGACGACTCTCTAAACCTGTAATATCAAAGAGACCGGACGACTCTCTAAACCTGTAATATCAAAGAGACCGGACGACTCTCTAAATCTGTAATATCAAAGAGACCGGACGACTCTCTAAATCTGTAATATCAAAGAGACCGGACGACTCTCTAAACCTGTAATATCAAAGAGACCGGACGACTCTCTAAACCTGTACTATATAGGAGACCATGCGGGTCTCTAAACCTGTAATATATAGGAGACCATGCGGGTCTCTAAACCTGTAATATATAGGAGACAGTGCGGGTCTCTAAACCTGTAATATATAGGAGACAGTGCGGGTCTCTAAACCTGTAATATATAGGAGACCATGCGGGTCTCTAAACCTGTAATATATAGGAGACCATGCGGGTCTCTAAACCTGTAATATATAGGAGACCATGCGGGTCTCTAAACCTGTAATATATAGGAGACAGTGCGGGTCTCTAAACCTGTCATATATAGGAGACCATGTGGGTCTCTAAACCTGTAATATATAGGAGACAGTGCGGGTCTCTAAACCTGTAATATATAGGAGACCATGTGGGTCTCTAAACCTGTAATATATAGGAGACAGTGCGGGTCTCTAAACCTGTAATATATAGGAGACCATGCGGGTCTCTAAACCTGTAATATATAGGAGACAGTGCGGGTCTCTAAACCTGTAATATATAGGAGACCATGCGGGTCTCTAAACCTGTCATATATAGGAGACCATGCGGGTCTCTAAACCTGTAATATATAGGAGACCATGTGGGTCTCTAAACCTGTAATATATAGGAGACCATGTGGGTCTCTAAACCTGTAATATATAGGAGACAGTGCGGGTCTCTAAACCTGTAATATATAGGAGACCATGTGGGTCTCTAAACATGTAATATATAGGAGACCATGCGGGTCTCTAAACCTGTAATATATAGGAGGGTGGAGGCTGGAGGGTCTATGTGGGATTGAGGATAAGGTTCGGCTGAGAGGATGAGGAGCTGAGGGGTTCTTGGGGATCTGGTGTACAGGGACTGATGGAGGTACAAAGGAGCCTGGACCTGTGGATGATTTAGACCCGGGAGCTGTGGGGTACGGGTGCTGTGGGGTAGGGGTGCTGTGGGGTACGGGTGCTGTGGGGTAGGGGTGCTGTGGGGTAGGGGTGCTGTGGGGTATGGGTGCTGTGGGGTACGGGTGCTGTGGGGTACGGGTGCTGTGGGGTACGGGTGCTGTGGGGTAGGAGTGCTGTGGGGTACGGGTGCTGTGGGGTACGGGTGCTGTGGGGTAGGGGGGCTGTGGGGTAGGGGGGCTGTGGGGTTGGGGGGCTGTGGGGTAGGGGGGCTGTGGGGTACGGGTGCTGTGGGGTAGGAGTGCTGTGGGGTACGGGTGCTGTGGGGTACGGGCGCTGTGGGGTAGGGGGGCTGTGGGGTATGGGGGCTGTGGGGTAGGAGTGCTGTGGGGTACGGGTGCTGTGGGGTACGGGTGCTGTGGGGTAGGGGGGCTGTGGGGTAGGGGGGCTGTGGGGTAGGGGGGCTGTGGGGTTGGGGGGCTGTGGGGTAGGGGGGCTGTGGGGTAGGAGGGCTGTGGGGTAGGTGGGAGGCCAGGCCTGGAATGCTGCATGTTCTATCCACGGGATGCCCTTCCTGGATCTTTTATGACAGCATGCAGGTTTGAACCATTTCAACCTGGCTTAAAACACTAAGTGGTGGAACCAGGTCTTTCACGGAGCTGACTGATCAAAGTCTAAGAGGAGGTCTGGTGTTGTTTTATGGAGGTGAGGTGGCCAACCAAAGAGCAAGGTCTTCATCTCAAATGGCACCCTATTCCCTATATAGTGCACTACTCTTGAACAGGGCCCTAGGCTCTGATCAAAAGTAGTGCACTATGTAGGGAATAGGGTGCCATTTGGAATAGTGTACCATTTGAGATGCACACCAGAGATCAGAGAAGAGCAATTCACTTTTCCTCAAAACACATTGGGCCCCCAAACGGAATAGATGTTTGGCGCCGCCCTGAGTGGTCGCCTTTTAAGCAGCTCCCGTTGTCCCGTTGTTCGTGCATTAATTGTTGTTTTAGTTCGTTTTCTTTCGTCTATTTTCTTTAGTTTTATTTTTTATTTTGCTACAGTCGAACTATAACAGTTCAGGATTATGGATTTTATGGATTTTATCGCAGCTGAACGTCGACAGGAGTCGTCAACTGTTATTGTTTACAACAGAGCCCAGCTCCTGGATTTAGCCCACGCAGCGCTGCTGCTCCCCGGGGAAAAGTTTGATATTCCGGACGAATTGAAAAGACGACGCTGTGGACGTAGGGCGGGATTGAAATGTAAGGCAAAGCGGAGGAAGTACAAGTACAAGCCGGCTATACCGTCTATCATTATGGGCAACGTGAGGTCACTACATAACAAGATGGACGAGCTGGAGGGTCTTGTCCGTGGACAAAGGATTTATCGGGAAGCTAGCCTAATGTGTTTTACTGAGACTTGGCTGAACGGTAACATCCCCATACAGAACGTCACTATCGACGGTTTCCAGACCATCACAGCGGACAGGGATCGCGTCTCTTCCGGTAAGAGTAAGGGTGGTGGGCTGGCTTTATTAGTTAACAACAGATGGTGTCATCCCAAACATATTACTCTTAAGGAAAAGTTTTGTAGCCCGGACATTGAACTGCTAGCCGTTAGCCTGAGACCCTACTATCTACCTAGGGAATTCACGGCGGCCATTGCTGTTATTGTTTACATCCCGCCCTCTGCTGACGCAAACGCAGCGTGTGACGTCATCCACTATGTTATCGCGAGGTTACAGACAGCGCATCCCAGTGCTTTCTTTGCAATTTCGGGGGATTTTAACCATGCATCACTCTCTTCAACGCTGCCCACGTTCAAACAGTTCGTGAAGTGCCCAACCAGGAATAATAAAACTCTGGACTTGTTATATGCTAATGTGAAGGATGCATACAACTCCACTGCACTCCCTCCCCTCGGTAGATCGGATCACAACCTTGTCCACCTCACCCCACTCTACAGGCCTATGGTCCAACAGCAGCCTGCAACCACCAGGACTATTAGGAGATGGTCCCCGGAGGCGAATGAGGCCCTACAGGACTGCTTTGAAACAACAGACTGGGATGTGTTCTGTGAGGCTCATGGGGAGGACATCGATGGACTCACTGACTGCATAACAGACTATATTAATTTTTGTGTAGACAACACTGTACCCACCAGGAAGGTACGCTGTTTCCCAAACAATAAACCCTGGGTCACCAGCGACCTGAAGGCCCTGCTGAATGAGAAGAAGAGGGCCTTCAAGGAGAAGGACAAGGACAAATTGAAATGCGTCCAGAGGGAGCTGAAGTTGCGGATTGCTGAGGGGAAGAGAGTGTATAAGGAGAAGATGGAGGACAAGCTGAGGCAGAGCCAGGTGAGAGAGGTGTGGAAGGGTATGAGAAATATCACTGGCTTCAAAAAGTCAAACAGTGGGCAGACGGAGGGGACCCAGGACAGAGCCAATGAGCTGAACCAATTTTTTAACAGGTTCGATACTGGCCCTGTCCACCTCCCCTCCAGCTCCCCAGACCACACACCCTCACGGCTATCCCACCCCCACTTTGCTCACGGCTATCCCACCCCCACCTCCGCCCCTGCCCCCCCTGGACTGATCCTCAACACCCCCCTTCCCCCCACCTCCCTACCTGGGCTGGCTTTCACCACCAACCAAGTGAAGAGAGAGCTGGAGAGACTACACCAGTGGAAAGCGGCGGGCCCTGATGGCATCAGCCCAAGGGTGCTGAGGGTCTGTGCTGACCAACTGTGTGGAATACTCCAGCGTCTTTTCAACCTTAGCCTGAGCCTAGAAAGGGTCCCTGTGCTGTGGAAAACATCCTGCCTCGTCCCAGTGCCCAAGAAGGCACACCCCACTGTCCTGAATGACTTCAGACCTGTAGCGCTAACATCCCACATCATGAAGACCCTGGAAAGGTTAGTCCTCGCTCACCCCAGACCCCTGGTGTGTTCATCAATGGACCCCCTGCAGTTTGCATACCAGCGCAACATCGGGGTGGATGATGCAATCATCTACCTTCTGCAGAGGGCCTACTCTGTTTTTTGACTTCTCCAGTGCCTTCAATACCATTCAGCCCCTGCTACTGCGTGAGAAGATGAGGAGGATGAAAGTGGAAGCACCCTTAGTCTCCTGGGTCACGGACTACCTGACCGGTAGGCCACAATTTGTGCGACTACAGAGCTGTGTGTCAGAACGGGCAGTTAGCAACACAGGGGCCCCCCAGGGAACGGTCCTGTCCCCCTTCCTGTTCACCCTCTACACCTCAGACTTCAGATATAACTCTGAAACATGCCACCTACAGAAGTTCTCGGATGACTCTGCTATTGTAGGGTGCATCAGGGGTGGGCAGGAGGAGGAGTACAGGAGCACAATCAGTGACTTTGTGTTGTGGTGTGAGCAGAACCACCTTCAGCTCAACATCAGCAAAACTAAGGAGATGGTGGTGGACTTCAGGAGAACCAAGGCACAACTGACTGCAGTCCCTATAAAGGGGATGGATGTGGAAATGGTTGAGTCATACAAGTTCTTGGGTGTCCATATGGACAACAGACTGGAATGGGCTGGTAACACCGGGGCCCTGTACAAAAAGGGCCAGAGCCGACTCTACTTTCTGAGGAGGCTCAGGTCCTTCAACGTGTGCAGTAAACTACTGCATACCTTCTACCAGTCTGTGGTGGCCAGTGCCATCTTTTTTGCAGTGGTGTGCTGGGGAGCAAACATCAAAGCCGGTGATGCTTCTCGGGTAAATAAGCTGATCAGGAAGGCTAGCTCTGTCCTGGGGATGAGCCTTGACACTCTAGAGGAGGTGGTGGAGAGACGGATCCTGGCCAAACTGCTGGCCATCATGGACAACGTTACCCACCCTCTGCACGCTATGGTTATGACGCAGAGGAGCTCTTTCAGTCACAGACTGATCCCACCACGGTGTGCCAGAGAGCGCTACAGGAGGTCCTTCCTGCCGGCGGCTATGAGACTATATAATGCCTCACCGGGGTGCCGTGCCGTCGGCAACATAGATCTGGAACTGTTGGGGTGCTAGGACCTAGTTTAACAATTATGCATCCATCCGTGAGTAACTCTGTTCCGTCAGCACTCATCCACTCAGGACCTACTTATTCATACAGGTCTGTATATACATACCCATGTACAGTTGTTATATTATATCACATGCAATATTGTAAGTAATTATTGGACCTAGGCATTCACTCAGGAATGCATATTAGTATCCTGCCAGTTGCACCTTTTCTCATTGCTTTTAGTATATCAAATGTGCAATAAGTGCAGTTGTCTGTAATTAAACCCTGCGCACTAAGGACTGTATTTTAAGGGAATTACTATTATTACCCCAATGATATCATACACACATTTAGCTATTAAAGTATCTCTTCCTGTCATTTACCTGTACAGTTTGTGTAAACATGCAAGTATTCACTTATCTGTAAATATAACTGTATACCTAACTGTACAGCTAATTTAACCATGCAAAATTTTCACTTACCTGTTCATTTACCCAGTCTGTCTATTAAGTAAACTATTATTACCCTCGCTCATATCATACGCATTAGCTACTGAAGTATTTCTCTGCCATCGACCTGTATAGTATAGTTAACCATCCAACATCCACCAATGTATAGTGTACATATTCAGCCAACCACTCATACTATGCAATGTCCTTTTATAGCTTTTTTTTTTTTTTTTTTTTTTTGCACTCCAGATATCCTGTATTTCTATACTTTTTCATACTGCCGCTCTATGTATCATGTACCGTGTATCTGTCTTTTGTGTACTTTCGTTGTGGCATTTTGCACCTGCCCTGTGTTTTTGTTGTAGCTGCTTGATAATGAAATTTCCCCCCCGGGGGATCAATAAAGTACCTATCTATCTATCTATCTATCTATCTATCTATCTATCTATCTATCTATCTATCTATCTATCTATCTATCTATCTATCTATCTATCTATCTATCTATCTATCTATCTATCTATCTATCTATCTATCTATCTATCTATCTATCTATCTATCTATCTATCTATCTATCTATCTATCTATCTATCTATCTATCTATCTATCTATCTATCTATCTATCTATCTATCTATCTATCTATCTATCTAATGAGGATTATTCAGTTAGGCTTGAAGGTCTGTTAGGGATGTTTTTGTGTGTTTCCCAAATAGCACAGTTTAAGAATGGTTAGGGTCATCGATGTTAAAAAGAGGAAGATTGGGTGATATATGGTTAAAGAGAGGGTGATATATGGTTAAAGAGAGGGTGATATATGGTTAAAGAGAGGGTGATATATGGTTACAGAGAGGGTGATATATGGTTAAAGAGAGTAGTATTTATAATATTTTTGATAATTCAAGTTTAGTTGTCATTCTCATATAGTATTGGTCAAATGTACACATCACTGCATCGTATGCAGCAACATGAGCAACACTACTGACACCTACCATACCATGTAAGAGAGTACATTAACACTACTGACACCTACCATACCATGTAAGAGAGTACATTAACACTACTGACACCTACCATACCCTGTAAGAGAGTACATTAACACTACTGACACCTACCATACCATGTAAGAGAGTACATTAACACTACTGACACCTACCATACCCTGTAAGAGAGTACATTAACACTACTGACACCTACCATACCATGTAAGAGAGTACATTAACACTACTGACACCTACCATACCATGTAAGAGAGTACATTAACACTACTGACACCTACCATACCATGTAAGAGAGTACATTAACACTACTGACACCTACCATACCATGTAAGAGAGTACATTAACACTACTGACACCTACCATACCATGTAAGAGAGTACATTAACACTACTGACACCTACCATACCATGTAAGAGAGTACATTAACACTACTGACACCTACCATACCATGTAAGAGAGTACATTAACACTACTGACACCTACCATACCATGTAAGAGAGTACATTAACACTACTGACACCTACCATACCATGTAAGAGAGTACATTAACACTACTGACACCTACCATACCATGTAAGAGAGTACATTAACACTACTGACACCTGCCTGTCTACAGAGCTAGACTTTCCTTCCTGTATCTGTGTGACTTCCATGAGAATAAGGAAGTATAAAGATGCCGGGGCTGATTCGCTGAGTCTCAGGATGTATTCTTCCTGTGTTGGAGACTATTATACTATACTTGGAGAGGAAAGAGAGCGAAGTCAAACATCCACCCAGGAGAGAAGAAGAGCGTCTCTCTCTTTGTTCTCGCTTCATGTGCCTGTCTTGGGGCCTCAGTCTGAACAGTGTAGGACGGTAGGACAGATCACTGCATCTGATTTACTGTTGTTGGGCTATCCTGTTACTTACTGCATCTGATTTACTGTTGTTGGGCTATCCTGTTACTTACTGCATATGTAGAAAAAGACTGGGATATAGGCCAGGTTGTGGGAAGTGGATCATCAATGTCAGTCTTTGAACTACTACTACTACTACTACTACTACTACTACTACTACTACTACTACTACTACTACTACTACTACTACCACTACTACAACTACTACTACTACTACTACTACTACTACTACTACTACTACTACTACTACTACTACTACTACTACATAGTAGACAAGGATGTATCCATTTACAGGGAATTCCGTTTGACCCTCAAACCCTAAAACAAAAACACCCACAAATCTAGTTGTTTCAACTAATTGTTACTAAGTAACTGGTTCCACAGCCTTTTTAAGTTTACTAAACTTTTCAGACGACGAGTTTAGTTTAAAATGATGTGTTTGCAACTGGTTAGACACACACACACACAATGCTTTTAACATACACTGTTTTCAACTTACATATTTGACACACATTACAATACAGGTAAATCCAGGTGAGGCACTTTTTCTTATGTTTAGCAGTACCGAATGTACTTTCGAGTCCTCAATTATTTACAACCGAGCCCAGCTCTTGGATTTAGCACACTCAGCGCTGCTGCACCCCAGGGAAAAGTTCGATATTCCGGACGAGTTGAAAAGGCGACGGCGTGGATGCAGGGCGGGTCGGAAGTGTAAAGCAAAGCTGAGTAAGTACAAGCCGGCTATCCCGTCTATCATTATGGGCAACGTGAGATCGCTACATAACAAGATGGAGGAACTCGAGGGTCTAGTCCGTGGACAGAGGGATTACAGAGAAGCTAGTCTAGTGTGTCTGACCGAGACATGGCTGAATGATAACATCACCATAGAGAACGTCACTATCGGCGGTTTCCAGACCATTAAAGCGGACATTTCTTCCGGTAAGAGTGAGGGAGGGGGGCTGGCTTTATTAGTTAACAACAGATGGTGTAATCCGAGCCATATTACTGTTAAGGAACAATTTTGTAGCCCGGACATTGAGCTGTTAGCCGTTAGCCTGAGACCCTACTATTTGCCGAGGGAATTCATGGCGGCCATTGCTGTTATTGTTTACATACCGCCTTCTGCTGACGCAAACACAGCGTGTGACGTCATCCACTCTGTTATCGCGAGGTTAGAGACAGCGCATCCCAGTGCTTTCTTTGCCATTTCTGGGTATTTTAACCATGTATCTCTCTTCAATGCTGCCCCCCGTTCAAACAGTTCCTGAAGTGCCCAACCAGGAATAATAAAACTCTGGACTTGTTATATGCTAATGTGAAAGATGAATACAACTCCACTGCACTCCCTCCCCTCGGTAGATTGGATCACAACCTTGTCCACCTCACCCCACTCTACAGGCCTTTGGTCCAACAGCAGCCTGCGACCACTAGGACCATTAGGAGGTGAATGAGGCCCTACAGGACTGCTTTGAGACAACAGACTGGGATGTGCTCTGTGAGGCTCATGGGGAGGACATTGATGGACTTACAGACTGCATAACGAACTATATCCATTTTTGTGTAGACAACACTGTACCCACCAGGAAGGTACGCTGTTTTCCAAACAATAAACCCTTGGTCACCAGCGACCTGAAGGCCCTGCTGAATGAGAAGAAGAGGGCCTTCAAGGAGTGGGACAGGGACAAATTGAGATGCGTCCAGAGGGAGCTGAAGTTGCGGATTGCTGAGGGGAAGAGAGGGTATAAGGAGAAGATGGAGGACAAGCTGAGGCAGAGCCAGGTGAGAGAGGTGTAGAATGGTATGACAAATATCACTGGCTTCAAAAAGTCAAACAGTGGGCAGACGGAGGGGCCCCAGGACAGAGCCAATGAGCTGAACCAATTTTTTAACAGGTTCGATATTGGCTCTGTCCACCTCCCCTCCAGCTCTCCAGGCCACACACCCTCACGGCCGCTGGTTGGTTCATACAAGTTCCTGGGAGTCCATATGGACTCATTCTCTCTCTCTCCCCTCTCCCTCATTCTCTCTCTCCCCTCTCCCTCATTCTCTCTCTCTCCCCTCTCCCTCATTCTCTCTCTCCTCTGATAGGGCAACCACATCTGTAGACCTCATCCACTGTGTTAACACCACATCTGTAGACCTCATCCACTGTGTTAGCACCACATCTATCGACCTCATCCACTGTGTTAACACCACATCTGTAGACTTCATCCACTATGTTAGCACAACATCTGTAGAACTCATCCACTGTGTTAGCACCACATCTGTAGAACTCATCCACTGTGTTAGCACCACATCTGTAGAACTCATCCACTGTGTTAACACCATATGCCTAGATTTTCTTCTTCCTTACGCTACCACTGTATGTACCTCTCTACACATCATTCTGTGACATCAGTACCTCTCTACACATCATTCTGTCACATTATTACCTCTCTACACATCATTCTGTGACATCATTACCTCTCTACACATCATTCTGTCACATTATTACCTCTCTACACATCATTCTGTGACATCATTACCTATCTACACATCATTCTGTGACATTATTACCTCTCTACACATCATTCTGTGACATTATTACCTCTCTACACATCATTCTGTGACATCATTAACTCGCTACACATCTTTCTGTGACATCATTAACTCTCTACACATCATTCTGTGACATCATTACCTCTCTACACATCATTCTGTGGTCCACAATTGGCATACAGTAAACAACCCAAGGACTGTCTCATGTCTTCAGACATCATAGACTCACACACACATACAGATAGAGAGAGAGAGAGAGAGAGAGAGAGATAGAGCGAGAGAGAGAGAGAGAGAGAGAGAGAGAGAGAGATAGGGAGAGAGAAAGACTGTTGAGAGAGAGAGAGACTTATTACAAGACTGTATTTATACATAATATGACATTTCAGATGTCCTTATTCTTTTGGAACTTCTCTGAGTGTAATGTTCACTGTTCATTTTTATTGCTTATTTCACTTTTTGGTTATTATCTTACTCACTTGCTTTGGCAATGTTAACATGTGTTTCCCATGCCAATAAAGCCCCTTGAATGGAATTGAATTGAAAAGAGAGAGAGAGAGTAAGAGAGAGAGAGAGGGGATGATAATAATAAGGGACTTGGTCCTCTGTTTACCATCAGGGAGATGTCAATAATTTAGCCGTCTCTCGTGCTGTCCCTGCAGTATGACACAAAGGGTTAACAGCCTTCCCCCTCCCTGCTCTCACCCCTGATAGGCGCGCTGGGGCTGGATGATGGCACTCCTCCGGACCAATAGCAGGGCTGGGTGGTGATGTCATGGGGTAGGAGAGGGGCTGTTGCTGCTGCTGCTAGCCTGTATCCAAGGAGACAGCCAGACAGACAGACAGCCTGATAACCTGGACCTACACCACCACCACCACCACCTCAGGTAGTTATTATAATATTATGGGATGTTACTATAGTAGTTGTTGGCTGTTCTGGATCAATGATGCAGCGTCTGTCATCTCCATGTACTCTCTCCACGTTGTGTCCCTCTGTCTGTCATGAATAATGGATTCTATTCAGCTTTGTCTGTGTGTGTCTGTGTGTACAGTATGTATGAAAACACGCAGGGTATGTGTATCTGTTATGTCTTCTGTCTGGGTGTGAGAACAGGACGACATAAGATTCATAATTTACCTAGATCCTCATAACCATGAATGGATATCATCTTCCGAGCGCTGGATTGACTCTGGGTGGGTGTGTATTTGGATGAGCGGTGCTGACTGTGGGGAACCGTCAGGACCCTGTACGCCCTCAGAGAGGGCCTAAGGATAGATACAAATTTATATATATTTTTATATATTATAATTTGTCATTTTGTTTTCATTGATTTAATCTTGTTTTGTCTTTATTGTATTAACCTTCCTATTGAATTTCTTCAGTTTGTGTTTGAAAAAAAAGGGTTAATATCCAAGAGAAAAAAATATCCAATCAGAATTTTTCTTTGGTAGTCTCTGGGTAGAAATAATCTAGCTGGCAATATTGTATATACACTGGAAATGTGTAGTATTACGCACGTGAAGAAGAAACTACCCACTGGGCACAGACATCAATTCAACCTCTATTTCAATTGAATTGAAATGACGTGGAAACAACGTTGATTCAACAAATGTGTGCCCAGTGGGTAGTAGTATTAGGCCCCTGAAGAATAAAGTCTTGTAAGAATACATTTTGGTTATATTCAGTGTTGAGGAGCCCATCTGAGGACGAGCAGATGGTGGGGAGATCTGGAGGTAGAAGAGCTACCACCCCTCCTTCCCTCCATCCTTCCACCCCTCCTTCCCTCTCCATCTCTCTCTCTCTCTCTCTCAATTCAATTCAATTCAAATTCGGCTTTATTGGCATGAAAGTTACAACTTAACAATATTGCCAAAGCACTTTACAATGTAACAATACTATTATTAACAACAACAAAAATATAGATCCATTACATATTGATTATCACATACACAACCAAACATATTCAAAATAATTGTATGTTGTATGTGTGTGTTTTGTGTGTGTAAGTTTGGGAGATTATTGGTTCCAGTTGGGTCGACTGGTTGTCCCTACGGGTGTGGCATGATGCAACATATTTTGCTCTCTCTCTCCCTCTGTGTGTCTCTATCTCTCTGTATCTCTCCCTCTCTCTGTATCTCTCTCTCTCTCTGTATCTCTCTCTCTGTATCTCTCTCTCTCTCTGTATCTCTCCATCTCTCTGTATCTCTCCCTCTCTCTGTATCTCTCTCTCTCTCTGTATCTCTCTCTGTATCTCTCTCTCTCTCTGTATCTCTCTCTCTCTCTGTATTTCTCTCTCTCTCTGTATCTCTCTCTGTATCTCTCTCTCTCTCTGTATCTCTTCCTCTCTCTGTATCTCTCCCTCTCTCTGTATCTCTCCCTCTCTCTGTATCTCTCTCTCTGTATCTCTCCCTCTCTATCTCTCCCTCTCTCTGTATCTCTCTTTCTCTGTATCTCTCTCTCTCTCTGTATCTCTCTCTCTCTGTATCTCTCTCTCTCTCTGTATCTCTCCCTCTCTCTGTATCTCTCCCTCTATCTGTATCTCTCTCTCTCTGTATCTCTCTCTCTCTCTGTATCTCTCCCTCTCTCTGTATCTCTCTCTCTCTCCCTCTCTCCTTTTCATCTGAATTCACTCTGCCGTTTCCTCCAAGTGTCACGACTGTGATTTATCACTATGCAGGGGGTTAAAAAGCGTGCATACACCCACACACACACACACACACACACACACACACACACACACACACACACACACACACACACACACTGTCACACTGGTAAACACACACACACAGTCACACTGGTAAACACATACACACAGTCACACTGGTAAACACATACACACACACAGTCACACTGGTAAACACATACACACACACACACACACACACACACACAGGCACACTGGTAAACACACAGCTCTGCGTGGCAGTAAAGATAACCTGTATGATTTATATAATAAAAATCATGATTATCAGAAACCCTCTCTTCAAAACTAGCAGACTTCCATTACTGGATTTTTCTATTTTAAGCTTATTTTTCTTTTAACTCCAGATTATTTTAATAATCATTCTTATAAAGTAAACCCTCATTGAAGCCCTCTTTATCTACAGGAACAGCATTGAGCAGCATTGACCTCTGGAGTGGAACACAGACACAGTGGTAACATGACCCTAGCAGGTAAGCACTTATTATGGACACTTAATTTAGACATATTTAAATATATACAGTTGAAGTCGGAAGTTTACATACACTTAGGTTGACTGTGCCTTTAAACATCGAGGAAAATTCCAGAAAATGATGTCATGGCTTTAGAAGCTTCTGATAGGCTAATTGACATCATTTGAGTCAATTGGAGGTGTACCTGTGGATGTATTTCAAGGCCTACCTTCAAACTCAGTGCCTCTTTGCTCGACATCATGGGAAAATCAAAAGAAATCAGCCAAGACCTCAGAAAATACATTGTAGACCTCCACAAGTCTGGTTCATCCTTGGGAGCAATTTCCAAACGCCTGAAGGTACCACGTTCATCTGTACAAACAATAGTACGCAAGTATAAACACCATGGGACCACGCAGCCGTCATACTGCTCAGGAAGGAGACGCGTTCTGTCTCCTAGAGATGAACGTACTTTGGTGCAAATCAATCCCAGAACAACAGCAATGGACCTTGTGAAGATGCTGGAGCAAACAGGTATAAAAGTATCTATATCCACAGTAAAACAAGTCCTATATCAACATAACCTGAAAGGCCGTTCAGCAAGGAAGAAGCCACTGCTCCAAAACCGCCATAAAAAAGCCAGACTACGGTTTGCAACTGCACATGGGGACAAAGATCGTACTTTTTGGAGAAATGTCCTCTGGTCTGATGAAACAAAAATAGAACTGTTTGGCCATAATGACCATCGTTATGTTTGGAGCAAAAAGGGGGAGGCTTGCATGCCGAAGAACACCATCCCAACCGTGAAGCACGGGGGTGGCAGCATCATGTTGTGGGGGTGCTTTGCTGCAGGAGGGACTGGTGCACTTCACAAAATAGATGGCATCATGAGGAAGGAAAATCATGTGGATATTGAAGCAACATCTCAAGACGTCAGTCAGGAAGTTAAAGCTTGGTCGCAAATTGGGTCTTCCAAATGGACAATGACCCCAAGCATACTTACAAAGTTGTGGCAGAATGGCTTAAAGACAACAAAGTCAAGGTATTGGAGTGGCCATCACAAAGCCCTAACCTCAATCTTATAGAACATTTGTGGCAGAACTGAAAAAGCGTGTCCGAGCAAGGAGGCCTACAAACCTGACTCAGTTACACCAGTTCTGCCAGGAGGAATGGGCCAAAATTCACCCAACTTATTGTGGGAAGCTTGTGGAAGGCTACCTGAAACGTTTGACCCAAGTTAAACAATTTAAAGGCAATGCTACCAAATACTAATTGAGTGTATGTAAACTTCTGACCCACTGGGAATGTGAAGAAAGAAATAAAAGCTGAAATAAATCATTCTCTCTACTATTATTCTGACATTTCACATTATTAAAATAAACTGGTGATCCTAACTGACCTAAGACCATTGGGGTGGCAGGTAGCTGAGTGGTTAGAGAGTTGGGCCCGTAACCAAACGGTTGCTGGATTGAATCCCCAAACTGACAAGGTAAAATAATATGTAGTTCTACCCCTGAACAGTGTAAATTAGAATTTGTTCTTAACTGACTTGCCTAGTTACATAAAAAAATTAAATGTCAGGAATTGTGAAAAGTTTAAATGTATTTGGCTAAGGTGTATGTAAACTTATGACTTCAACTGCAAATATACAGGCATTCTCCATATACAATACAGAATACTCCAAATGTACAGTGGGGAGAACAAGTATTTGATATACTGCCGAATTTGCAGGTTTTCCCACTTACAAAGCATGTAGAAGTCTGTAATTTTTATCATAGGTACTCTTCAACTGTGAGAGACGGAATCTAAAACAAAAATCCAGAAAATCACATTGTATGATTTTTAAGTAATTAATTTGCATTTTATTGCATGACATAAGTATTTGATCACCTACCAACCAGTAAGAATTCCAGCTCTCACAGACCTGTTAGTTTTTCTTTAAGAAGCCCTCCTGTTCTCCACTCATTACCTGTATTAACTGCACCTGTTTGAACTCGTTACCTGTATAAAAGACACCTGTCCACACACTCAATCAAACACTGTATCTCCAACAAAGATCATCATTTAGACACAACAATACGTATATATGTAAAGCCATATCTCAGACTGGCCAATAAAAAGAAAAGAAAAGAACACAGACACTGGACAGAGGAAGATATGGCTTTTTCTTTGCATCTCTGCCTAGAAGACCAGCATCCCGGAGTCGCCTCTTCACTGTTGACGTTGAGACTGGTGTTTTGCGGGTACTATTTAATGAAGCTGCCAGTTGAGGACTTGTGAGGCGTCTGTTTCTCAAACTAGACACTCTAATGTACTTGTCCTCTTGCTCAGTTGTGCACCGGGGCCTCCCACTCCTCTTTCTATTCTGGTTAGAGACAGTTTGGGCTGTTCTGTGAAGGGAGTAGTACACAGCGGTGTACGAGATCTTCAGTTTCTTGGCAATTTCTCACATGGAATAGCCTTCATTTAAGTTTCAGAAGAATGTTCTTTGTTTCTGGCCATTTTGAGCCAACATTAACAATGTCTACACTGTATTTCTGATCAATTTGAAGTTCTTTTAATGGACAAAAAATTTGCTTTTCTTTAAAAAATAAGGACATTTCTAAGTGACCCCAAACATTTGAACGGTAGTGTATGTATACACATTAAAATACATTACCCTATACCTTCCTATACTCCTTATGTACCTCCAACAGAGGTCTTTCAATGGAAACATCACTTCAACATAATGTATGACATTCTCCATAAACAACACATAATGCCTTTATAATACTCCCAATGTAGGTAATGAACCACTGTAGCTACTGGGTTAAGCCATGTTTGGGAAGTGTTATATTAAACTGCAAACTAAAGAGTTGGGGATAACGCTTTGTATATTATTGGGAGGTTGGGTTGACATTAGTCTGGCCTAGCCAGGAGCTGTATTCTGGTTTTGGAGTGGAACGCGTGGCTATGTTTACACTGTCAGAGACACACTGTACTGTACAGGAGGCTAGGCTACCTACAGCAGAGGTTGGCTAGAAGGAGAGCCCCTCAACAAGCCAATGTGGGTTTTGGTCCTTTCCTCTACAGACCTAACTTATTATCTGCTGGGGGAAAAATAACTGTTGTCCTGAATTAAACATTTTTACAAATCTGTACTCTGACTGATCTTTGATAATGACAGTGATTAGTGATGATGGAATCTTGGCACCCAGAACAAGATCTCACGTGTGTGCTGGCCAGCTATTCGATTTGGCCTTGATTTAAACATGAGATTAATGAGGATGGATTATTATGTGTCTGTGTCTATTCTTTATGATGAACTGTATGTGTAACATGTTGTTACGTTACAGCCTTATTCTAAAATGGATTAAATCATTTTTTCACTCATCAATCTACACACAAAACCCCATAATGACAAATCAAAAACAGATTTTTAGAAATGTTTGCAAATGTATAAAAAAAAAATGTACAACTGAAATGTCACATTTACAAAAGTATTCAGACCCTTTACTCAGTTCTTTGTCGAAGTGACTTTGGCAGCGATTACAGCCTCAAGTCTTATTGGGTATGACGCTACACGCTTGGCACGCCTGTATTTGAGGAATTTCTCCCATTCTTCTCTGCAGATCCTCTCAAGCTCTGTCAAGTTGCACAGCTATTTTCAGGTCTCTCCAGAGATGTTGGATCAGGTTCAAGTCTGGGCCACTCAAGGACATTCAGAGACTTGTCCTGAAGCCAGTCCTGCGCTGTCTTGGCTGTGTGCTTAGGGTTGTTGTCGTGTTGGAAGGTGAACCTTCGCCCCAGTCTGAGGTCCTGAGCGCTCTGGAGCAGGTTTTCATCAAGGATCTCTCTGTACTTTACTCCGTTCATCGTTCCCTCGATCCTGACTAGTCTCCCAGTCCCTGCCGCTGGATGGTGCCAGGTTTCCTCTAGACGTGATGCTTGGCATTCAGGCCAAAGTTATCAATCTTGGTTTCATCAGACCAGAGAATCTTGTTTCTCATGGTCTGAGAGTCTTTAGGTGCCTTTTGGGAAACTCCAAGTGGGCTGTAATGTGCCTTTTACTGAGGAGTGGCTTCCGTCTGGCCACTTATGGAAGGTTCTCCCATCTCCACAGAGGAACTCTAGAACTCTGTCAGAGGGACCATCAGGTTCTTGGTCACCTCCCTGACCAAGGCCCTTCTCCCCCGATTGCTCAGTTTGGCCAGGCGGCCAGCTATAGGAGAAGTCTTGGTGGTTCCAAACTTCTTCCATTTAAGAATGATGGAGGCCACTGTGTTCTTGGGGACCTTCAATGCTGCAGACATTTTTGGGTAACCTTGCCCAGATCTGTACCTTGACACAATCCTATCTCGGAGCTCTACGGACAATTCCTTTGACCTCATGGCTTGGTTTTTAATCTGTGGTACCTTATATAGACAGGTGTGTGCCTTTCCAAATCATGTCCAATCAATTGAATTGACCACAAGTGGACTCCAATCAAGGATGATAAATGGAAACAGGAAGCACCTGAGCTCAATTTCGAGTCTCATAGCAAATGGTCTGAACACTTATGTAAAAGAGGAATTTCTATTTTGTTTTTTCATACATTTGCAAAAATTTCTAAACACCTGTTTTCTCGCTTTTCTCCATTTTAGAATAAGGCTGTCATGTAAAAAAATGAATTCACTGTAACTAAATGTGAATATAAATATGTAAATATATACAGTATGTAACTATATGTGTGTGTCCCCTGCAGCGTACAGAGAGAAGGTGAAAGAGCTCCCCCTGGTGTCTCTTTTCTGCTCCTGCATCAACCCTCAGACCATCGGCTGTAAGCCCACATACAAGGCAGAAGGTAAAACAACACATTTATACACTTCATTTCTAAATTACACTTTATACTTCCTGACGTTTCATACAGTAGCTACAACACATTCAGATAGAAACTAAAGAGAAAAGACAGCTTTGATGAAACAAATACTTTTGCTGAATATTTAGTGACATGTGGGCTAGCCACTTGTCTAAAGGATTGTGTTTTAATGTGCTCACATCCTGTCCATTCCCAGATGCGGTGGACCTGGACTGGTGTGTGATAAAGGACGTGGAGGTGATAGAGTTGAACAAGCGTGCGTCGGGCCAGGCCTTCGAGGTCATCCTGAAGCCCCCGTCATTTGATGGCGTCCCAGAGCTCAACGCTACCATGCCTCAACGCAGAGAACTCTCCATGGAGGAGATCCAGAAGAAACTAGAGGCTGCAGAGGAGAGGAGGAAGGTGAGGAGGACAGGGAGGAGGAGAGGAGACACTAGGAGATAGGGAGGAGGAGAGGAGACACTAGGAGACAGGGAGGAGGAGAGGAGACACTAGGAGACAGGAAAGAGGAGAGGAGACACTAGGAGATAGGGAGGAGAGGAGACACTAGGAGACAGGGAGGAGGAGAGGAGACAGGGAGGAGGAGAGGAGACACTAGGAGACAGGGAGGAGGAGAGGAGACACTAGGAGACAGGGAGGAGGAGAGGAGACACTAGGAGACAGGGAGGAGGAAAGGAAACACACAAGGAGTAAGGGAGGAAGAGAGGAAGCACACAAGGAGACAAGGTGGAGGAGAGGAGACACTAGGAGACAGGGAGGAGCAGAGGAGACACTAGGAGACAGGGAGGAGGAGAGGAGACACTAGGAGACAGGGAGGAGGAGAGGAGACACTAGGAGATAGGGAGGAGGAGAGGAGACACTAGGAGACAGGGAGGAGGAGAGGAGACACAAGGAGACAGGGAGGAGGAGAGGAGACACTAGGAGACAGGGAGGAGGAGAGGAGACACAAGGAGACAGGGAGGAGGAGAGGAGACACTAGGAGACGGAGGAGGAGAGGAGACACTAGGAGACGGGGAGGAGGAGAGGAGACAGGGAGGAGGAGAGGAGACACTAGGAGACAGGGAGGAGGAGAGGAGACAGGGAGGAGGAGAGGAGACACTAGGAGACAGGGAGGAGGAGAGGAGACACTAGGAGACAGGGAGGAGGAGAGGAGACAGGGAGGAGGAGAGGAGACACTAGGAGACAGGGAGGAGGAGAGGAGACAGGGAGGAGGAGAGGAGACACTAGGAGACAGGGAGGAGGAGAGGAGACACTAGGAGACAGGGAGGAGGAGAGTAGACACTAGGAGACAGGGAGGAGGAGAGATACATACACACACACGTACCATAGAGATAGAGGACTCTCAAAGCCAGTTTTAGCATGGGCAGCACCATCGAGGACTTTCACCATTTTGAAGTGGGACCTCCCTGGGTTAAGGAAGGTTCAGTTTGTTTACCAACTCATAGAAGTAGTAGAAGAAGAACATTGACTACTTCAAAATGGAGATGGTCTCAATGGCGCTGCCCGTGCTCTCAGGCACCATAATGGGACAGATGTTGCATCCTCTAAGTATCTCTATGGCACAAACACACACCTGTCTGTATCCTGATACTCTCCTCACACCGCCCTAAAGTGCCAGGAGGCTGAGCTGCTGAAGCACCTGGCAGAGAAGAGAGAGCACGAGAGAGAGGTGATCCAGAAGGTCTTTGAGGAGAACAACAACTTCATCAAGAACGCCAAGGAGAAGCTGGAGCAGAAGATGGAGGCCAACAAGGAGAACAGAGAGGCTCTGCTGGCGGCCATGTTGGAACGACTGCAGGAGAAGGTGACTTTTAGCTACGATCGCTACCTTGCTCTTTATTCTCTCTTCAGTCTGTCTGTCTCTCTCTCAGGAGAAGGTAACATTTAGCTACTATTTGGTTCTCCTTATTTATTTCTCTTGAGTTTCTCTCTCTCTAGTCTCTCTCTCTCTAGTCTCTCTATAGTCTCTCTCTAGTCTCTCTCTCTAGTCTCTCTCTCTCTAGTCTCTCTCTCTCTATGATCTCTCTATAGTCTCTCTCTAGTCCCTCTCTCTATAGTCTCTCTCTAGTCTCTCTCTCTATAGTCTCTCTCTAGTCCCTCTCTCTATAGTCTCTCTCTAGTCTCTCTCTCTATAGTCTCTCTCTGTAATCTCTCTCTAGTCTCTCTCTGTCGTCTCTCTCTCTAGTCTCTCTCTCTAGTCTCTCTCTGTAGTCTCTCTCTCTAGTCTCTCTCTCTCTATAGTCTCTCTATAGTCTCTCTCTAGTCCCTCTCTCTATAGTCTCTCTCTAGTCCCTCTCTCTATAGTCTCTCTCTAGTCCCTCTCTCTATAGTCTCTCTCTCTATAGTCCCTCTCTAGTCTCTCTATAGTCTCTCTCTCTCTAGTCTCTCTCTAGTCCCTCTCTCTCTAGTCTCTCTATAGTCTCTCTCTAGTCCCTCTCTCTATAGTCTCTCTCTAGTCCCTCTCTCTCTAGTCTCTCTATAGTCTCTCTCTCTATTGTCTCTCTATAGTCTCTCTCTCTATAGTCTCTCTCTGTAATCTCTCTCTAGTCTCTCTCTGTCGTCTCTCTCTCTAGTCTCTCTCTCTAGTCTCTCTCTGTAGTCTCTCTCTCTAGTCTCTCTCTGTCGTCTCTCTCTCTAGTCTCTCTCTCTAGTCTCTCTCTGTAGTCTCTCTCTCTAGTCTCTCTCTCTCTATAGCCTCTCTCTCTAGTCTCTCTCTATATAGTCTCTCTCTAGTCTCTCTCACTGTCTCTCACTCTCTCTCTCTCACTCTCAATTCAATTCAACTCTGGGTGAGGTCGCCTCCACATGGGCCCCTAAAGCTCAGCTCCATTACAGTCATGATAATAATTAATATGCTGTCAGTAGCATCAGGGGAGACACACTACTGCACATGTTGATTCCCTGCTGGCGGCTTAGCTTCAAATGGGACCCTCATTACCATGTCATGAACTGTAAAATATCTGTACTAAGATCTCAAAATCATGAATATTATAGAGACACTTAACATATTGTAGTTACTGTCTCATGTTGAGTGCCTCCCTTTAGTGCCTCAGGAGCTTTTGTTGTATGCTGTGTTGATGTCTGGGTTTTACCTCATTAATGCTAATAGATTCCTGAATGTAAATACTGTTGTTGTTTTGCTCTGTCACAGGACAAACATGCAGAAGAGGTGAGGAAGAAGGTACTGGCTTTGGCAGATGATCTGGACTGGTGTGTGATAAAGGACGTGGAGGTGATAGAGTTGAACAAGCGTGCGTCGGGCCAGGCCTTCGAGGTCATCCTGAAGCCCCCATCATTTGATGGCGTCCCAGAGCTCAACGCTACCATGCCCCAACGCAGAGAACTCTCCATGGAGGAGATCCAGAAGAAACTAGAGGCTGCAGAGGAGAGGAGGAAGGTGAGGAGGACAGGAAGGAGGATAGGAGACACTAGGAGATAGGGAGGAGGAGAGGAGACACTAGGAGACAGGGAGGAGGAGAGGAGACACTAGGAGACAGGAAAGAGGAGAGGAGACACTAGGAGACAGGGAGGAGGAGAGGAGACACAAGGAGACAGGGAGGAGGAGAGGAGACACTAGGAGACAGGGAGGAGGAGAGGAGACACAAGGAGACAGGGAGGAGGAGAGGAGACACTAGGAGACAGGGAGGAGGAGAGGAGACACTAGGAGACAGGGAGGAGGAGAGGAGACACAATGAGACAGGGAGGAGGAGAGGAGACACTAGGAGACAGGGAGGAGGAGAGATACATACACACACACGTACCATAGAGATAGAGGACTCTCAAAGCCAGTTTTAGCATGGGCAGCACCATCGAGGACTTTCACCATTTTGAAGTGGGACCTCCCTGGGTTAAGGAAGGTTCAGTTTGTTTACCAACTCATAGAAGTAGTAGAAGAAGAACATTGACTACTTCAAAATGGAGATGGTCTCAATGGCGCTGCCCGTGCTCTCAGGCGCCATAATGGGACAGATGTTGCATCCTCTAAGTATCTCTATGGCACAAACACACACCTGTCTGTATCCTGATACTCTCCTCACACCGCCCTAAAGTGCCAGGAGGCTGAGCTGCTGAAGCACCTGGCAGAGAAGAGAGAGCACGAGAGAGAGGTGATCCAGAAGGTCTTTGAGGAGAACAACAACTTCATCAAGAACGCCAAGGAGAAGCTGGAGCAGAAGATGGAGGCCAACAAGGAGAACAGAGAGGCTCTGCTGGCGGCCATGTTGGAACGACTGCAGGAGAAGGTGACTTTTAGCTACGATCGCTACCTTGCTCTTTATTCTCTCTTCAGTCTGTCTGTCTCTCTCTCAGGAGAAGGTAACATTTAGCTACTATTTGGTTCTCCTCATTTATTTCTCTTGAGTTTCTCTCTCTCTAGTCTCTCTCTCTATAGTCTCTCTCTAGTCTCTCTCTCTCTAGTCTCTCTATAGTCTCTCTCTAGTCTCTCTCTCTAGTCTCTCTCTCTCTAGTCTCTCTAGTCTCTCTTTAGTCTCTCTCTCTAGTCTCTCTCTAGTTTCTCTATAGTCTCTCTATAGTCTCTCTCTAGTCTCTCTAGTCTCTCTCTCTAGTCTCTCTCTCTAGTCTCTCTCTAGTCTCTCTCTCTAGTCTCTCTAGTCTCTCTCTCTAGTCTCTCTCTCTCTAGTCTCTCTCTAGTCTCTCTATAGTCTCTCTATAGTCTCTCTAGTCTCTCTCTCTAGTCTCTCTCTAGTCTCTCTCTAGTCTCTCTCTCTAGTCTCTCTCTCTAGTCTCTCTAGTCTCTCTCTAGTCTCTCTATAGTCTCTCTATAGTCTCTCTATCGTATCTCTCTAGTCTCTCTAGTCTCTCTCTCTAGTCTCTCTCTAGTCTCTCTCTCTAGTCTCTCTGGTCTCTCTCTCTAGTCTCTCTCTAGTCTCTCTAGTCTCTCTAGTCTATCTCTCTAGTTTCTCTCTAGTATCTCTCTAGTCTCTCTAGTCTATCTCTCTAGTCTCTCTAGTCTATCTCTCTAGTCTCTCTCTCTAGTCTCTCTCTAGTCTCTCTCTCTCTAGTCTCTCTCTCTAGTCTCTCTCTAGTCTCTCTCTCTAGTCTCTCTCTAGTCTCTCTCTAGTCTGTCTAGTCTATCTCTCTAGTCTCTCTCTAGTCTCTCTAGTCTCTCTAGTCCATCTCTCTAGTTTCTCTCTAGTATCTCTCTAGTCTCTCTAGTCTATCTCTCTAGTCTCTCTAGTCTCTCTCTAGTCTCTCTCTAGTCTCTCTCTAGTCTCTCTCTCTAGTCTCTCTCTAGTCTCTCTCTAGTCTCTCTAGTCTCTCTCTCTAGTCTCTCTCTAGTCTCTCTCTCTAGTCTCTCTCTCTAGTCTCTCTAGTCTCTCTCTAGTCTCTCTATAGTCTCTCTATAGTCTCTCTATAGTCTCTCTCTAGTCTCTCTAGTCTCTCTCTCTAGTCTCTCTCTAGTCTCTCTCTCTAGTCTCTCTGGTCTCTCTCTCTAGTCTCTCTCTAGTCTCTCTAGTCTCTCTAGTCTATCTCTCTAGTTTCTCTCTAGTATCTCTCTAGTCTCTCTAGTCTATCTCTCTAGTCTCTCTAGTCTATCTCTCTAGTCTCTCTCTCTAGTCTCTCTCTAGTCTCTCTCTCTCTAGTCTCTCTCTCTAGTCTCTCTCTAGTCTCTCTCTCTAGTCTCTCTCTAGTCTCTCTCTAGTCTCTCTAGTCTATCTCTCTAGTCTCTCTCTAGTCTCTCTAGTCTCTCTAGTCCATCTCTCTAGTTTCTCTCTAGTATCTCTCTAGTCTCTCTAGTCTATCTCTCTAGTCTCTCTAGTCTATCTCTCTAGTCTCTCTCTCTAGTCTCTCTCTAGTCTCTCTCTAGTCTCTCTCTCTAGTCTCTCTCTAGTCTCTCTCTAGTCTATCTCTCTAGTCTCCCTCTAGTCTCTCTCTCTAGTCTCTCTCTAGTCTCTCTCTATAGTCTCTCTCTATAGTCTCTCTCTAGTCTCTCTCTCTAGTCTCTCTCTTTATAGTCTCTCTCTAGTCTCTCTCTCTATAGTCTCTCTCTCTATAGTCTCTCTCTAGTCTCTCTCTCTGTAGTCTCTCTCTATAGTTTCTCTCTCTATAGTCTCTCTCTAGTCTCTCTGTAGTCTCTCTCTATAGTCTCTCTCTCTAGTCTCTCTCTCTATAGTCTCTCTCTAGTCTCTCTACTGTAGTCTCTCTCTAGTCTCTCTACTATAGTCTCTCTCTATAGTCTCTCTCTCTCTAGTCTCTCTCTCTATAATCTCTCTCTAGTCTCTCTCTAGTCTCTCTCTGTAATCTCTCTCTAGTCTCTCTCTCTGTAGTCTCTCTGTAGTCTCTCTCTATAGTCTCTCTATAGTCTCTCTCTATAGTCTCTCTCTATATAGTCTCTCTATAGTCTCTCTCTAGTCTCTCTCTGTCGTCTCTCTCTCTCTTTATAGTCTCTCTCTATAGTCTCTCTCTATATAGTCTCTCTCTAGTCTCTCTCTAGTCTCTCTCTAGTCTCTCTCTCTAGTCTCTCTCTAGTCTCTCTCTAGTCTCTCTAGTCTCTCTCTCTAGTCTCTCTCTAGTCTCTCTCTCTAGTCTCTCTCTCTAGTCTCTCTAGTCTCTCTCTAGTCTCTCTATAGTCTCTCTATAGTCTCTCTATAGTCTCTCTCTAGTCTCTCTAGTCTCTCTCTCTAGTCTCTCTCTAGTCTCTCTCTCTAGTCTCTCTGGTCTCTCTCTCTAGTCTCTCTCTAGTCTCTCTAGTCTATCTCTCTAGTTTCTCTCTAGTATCTCTCTAGTCTCTCTAGTCTATCTCTCTAGTCTCTCTAGTCTCTCTCTCTAGTCTCTCTCTCTAGTCTCTCTCTAGTCTCTCTCTCTAGTCTCTCGTCTCTCTCTCTAGTCTCTCTCTCTCTAGTCTTTCTCTAGTCTCTCTATAGTCTCTCTATAGTCTCTCTCTCTCTAGTCTCTCTATAGTCTCTCTCTCTCTAGTCTCTCTCTAGTCTCTCTCTCTAGTCTCTCTAGTCTCTCTCTCTAGTCTCTCTCTAGTCTCTCTCTAGTCTCTCTCTCTCTAGTCTCTCTAGTCTCTCTCTAGTCTCTCTATAGTCTCTCTATAGTCTCTCTATAGTCTCTCTATAGTCTCTCTATAGTCTCTCTCTAGTCTCTCTAGTCTCTCTCTCTAGTCTCTCTCTAGTCTCTCTCTAGTCTCTCTAGTCTCTCTCTCTAGTCTCTCTCTAGTCTCTCTCTCTAGTCTCTCTCTCTAGTCTCTCTAGTCTCTCTCTAGTCTCTCTATAGTCTCTCTGTAGTCTCTCTATAGTCTCTCTCTAGTCTCTCTAGTCTCTCTCTCTAGTCTCTCTCTAGTCTCTCTCTCTAGTCTCTCTGGTCTCTCTCTCTAGTCTCTCTCTAGTCTCTCTAGTCTCTCTAGTCTATCTCTCTAGTTTCTCTCTAGTATCTCTCTAGTCTCTCTAGTCTATCTCTCTAGTCTCTCTAGTCTATCTCTCTAGTCTCTCTCTCTAGTCTCTCTCTAGTCTCTCTCTCTCTAGTCTCTCTCTCTAGTCTCTCTCTAGTCTCTCTCTCTAGTCTCTCTCTAGTCTCTCTCTAGTCTCTCTTGTCTATCTCTCTAGTCTCTCTCTAGTCTCTCTAGTCTCTCTAGTCCATCTCTCTAGTTTCTCTCTAGTATCTCTCTAGTCTCTCTAGTCTATCTCTCTAGTCTCTCTAGTCTATCTCTCTAGTCTCTCTCTCTAGTCTCTTTCTAGTCTCTCTCTAGTCTCTCTCTCTAGTCTCTCTCTAGTCTCTCTCTAGTCTATCTCTCTAGTCTCCCTCTAGTCTCTCTCTCTAGTCTCTCTCTAGTCTCTCTCTATAGTCTCTCTCTATAGTCTCTCTCTAGTCTCTCTCTCTATAGTCTCTCTCTAGTCTCTCTCTCTAGTCTCTCTCTTTATAGTCTCTCTCTAGTCTCTCTCTCTATAGTCTCTCTCTAGTCTCTCTCTCTGTAGTCTCTCTCTATAGTTTCTCTCTCTATAGTCTCTCTCTAGTCTCTCTCTAGTCTCTCTACTGTAGTCTCTCTCTATAGTCTCTCTCTCTAGTCTCTCTCTCTGTAGTCTCTCTCTATAGTCTCTCTCTAGTCTCTCTACTGTAGTCTCTCTCTAGTCTCTCTACTGTAGTCTCTCTCTATAGTCTCTCTCTCTCTAGTCTCTCTCTCTATAATCTCTCTCTAGTCTCTCTCTAGTCTCTCTCTGTAATCTCTCTCTAGTCTCTCTCTCTGTAGTCTCTCTTTAGTCTCTCTCTATAGTCTCTCTCTAGTCTCTCTCTAGTCTCTCTCTGTCGTCTCTCTCTCTCTCTATAGTCTCTCTCTATAGTCTCTCTCTATATAGTCTCTCTCTAGTCTCTCTCTAGTCTCTCTCTGTCGTCTCTCTCTCTCTATAGTCTCTCTCTATAGTCTCTCTCTATATAGTCTCTCTCTAGTCTCTCTCTAGTCTCTCTCTGTCGTCTCTCTCTCTCTATAGTCTCTCTCTATAGTCTCTCTCTATATAGTCTCTCTCTAGTCTCTCTCACTGTCTCTCACTCTCTCTCTCTCACTCTCAATTCAATTCAACTCCGGGTGAGGTCGCCTCCACATGGGCCCCTAAAGCTCAGCTCCATTACAGTCATGATAATAATTAATATGCTGTCAGCAGAATCAGGGGAGACACAATACTGCACATGTTGATTCCCTGCTGGCGGCTTAGCTTCAAATGGGACCCTCATTACCATGTCATGAACTGTAAAATATCTGTACTAAGATCTCAAAATCATGAATATTATAGAGACATTAATGCTAATAGATTCCTGAATGTAAATACTGAATGTAAATACTGTTGTTGTTTTGCTCTGTCACAGGACAAACATGCAGAAGAGGTGAGGAAGAAGGTACTGGCTTTGGCAGATGATCTGGACTGGTGTGTGATAAAGGACGTGGAGGTGATAGAGTTGAACAAGCGTGCGTCGGGCCAGGCCTTCGAGGTCATCCTGAAGCCCCCGTCATTTGATGGTGTCCCAGAGCTCAACGCTACCATGTCCCAACGCAGAGAACTCTCCATGGAGGAGATCCAGAAGAAACTAGAGGCTGCAGAGGAGAGGAGGAAGGTGAGGAGGACAGGGAGGAGGATAGGAGACACTAGGAGATAGGGAGGAGGAGAGGAGACACTAGGAGACAGGGAGGAGGAGAGGAGACACTAGGAGACAGGAAAGAGGAGAGGAGACACTAGGAGACAGGGAGGAGGAGAGGAGACACTAGGAGACAGGGAGGAGGAGAGGAGACACTAGGAGACAGGGAGGAGGAGAGGAGACACTAGGAGACGGAGGAGGAGGAGAGGAGACACAAGGTGACAGGGAGGAGGAGGAGAGGAGACACTAGGAGATAGGGAGGAGGAGAGGAGACACAAGGAGACAGGGAGGAGGAGAGGAGACACTAGGAGACAGGGAGGAGGAGAGGAGACACTAGGAGATAGGGAGGAGGAGAAGAGACACTAGGAGACAGGGAGGAGGAGAGGAGACACAAGGAGACAGGGAGGAGGAGAGGAGACACTAGGAGACAGGGAGGAGGAGAGATACATACACACACACGTACCATAGAGATAGAGGACTCTCAAAGCCAGTTTTAGCATGGGCAGCACCATCGAGGACTTTCACCATTTTGAAGTGGGACCTCCCTGGGTTAAGGAAGGTTCAGTTTGTTTACCAACTCATAGAAGTAGTAGAAGAAGAACATTGACTACTTCAAAATGGAGATGGTCTCAATGGCGCTGCCCGTGCTCTCAGGCGCCATAATGGGACAGATGTTGCATCCTCTAAGTATCTCTATGGCACAAACACACACCTGTCTGTATCCTGATACTCTCCTCACACCGCCCTAAAGTGCCAGGAGGCTGAGCTGCTGAAGCACCTGGCAGAGAAGAGAGAGCACGAGAGAGAGGTGATCCAGAAGGTCTTTGAGGAGAACAACAACTTCATCAAGAACGCCAAGGAGAAGCTGGAGCAGAAGATGGAGGCCAACAAGGAGAACAGAGAGGCTCTGCTGGCGGCCATGTTGGAACGACTGCAGGAGAAGGTGACTTTTAGCTACGATCGCTACCTTGCTCTTTATTCTCTCTTCAGTCTGTCTGTCTCTCTCTCAGGAGAAGGTAACATTTAGCTACTATTTGGTTCTCCTCATTTATTTCTCTTGAGTTTCTCTCTCTCTAGTCTCTCTCTCTATAGTCTCTCTCTAGTCTCTCTCTCTCTATGATCTCTCTATAGTCTCTCTCTCTCTAGTCTCTCTATAGTCTCTCTCTAGTCTCTCTCTCTAGTCTCTCTCTAGTCTCTCTCTCTAGTCTCTCTCTAGTCTCTCTCTCTATAGTCTCTCTCTAGTCTCTCTCTCTCTAGTCTCTCTCTAGTCTCTCTCTCTCTAGTCTCTCTCTAGTCTCTCTCTCTCTAGTCTCTCTATAGTCTCTCTCTCTCTAGTCTCTCTCTAGTCTCTCTCTCTAGTCTCTCTCTAGTCTCTCTCTCTATAGTCTCTCTCTAGTCTCTCTATAGTCTCTCTCTCTCTAGTCTCTCTCTAGTCTCTCTCTCTAGTCTCTCTCTAGTCTCTATCTCTATAGTCTCTCTCTAGTCTCTCTCTCTCTAGTCTCTCTCTAGTCTCTCTCTCTCTAGTCTCTCTATAGTCTCTCTCTCTATAGTCTCTCTCTCTATAGTCTCTCTCTCAGGAGAAGGTGATACTTTCTAATCTCCCTCTCTCTTTAATCTCCCTCTCTCTTTAATCTCCCTCTCTCTTTAATCTCCCTCTCTCTTTAATCTCCCTCTCTCTTTAATCTCCCTCTCTCTTTAATCTCCGTCTCTCTTTAATCTCCCTCTCTCTTTAATCTCCCTCTCTCTTTAATCTCCCTCTCTCTTTAATCTCCCTCTCTCTTTAATCTCCCTCTCTCTTTAATCTCCTTCTCTCTTTAATCTCCCTCTCTCTTTAATCTCCCTCTCTCTTTAATCTCCCTCTCTCTTTAATCTCCCTCTCTCTTTAATCTCCCTGTCTCTCTCTTTATCTCTCTCTGTATCTCTCAGGAGAAGGTGATGTTTATCTCTTTCTCTATATCCTTCTAGTCTCTCTATTTCTCTCTCTAGTGTTTCTCTCATTAGTGTTTCTCTCTAGTGTTTCTCTCTAGTGTTTCTCTAGTGTTTCTCTCTAGTGTTTCTCTCTAGTGTTTCTCTCTAGTGTTTCTCTCTAGTGTTTCTCTCTAGTGTTTCTCTAGTGTTTCTCTCTAGTGTTTCTCTCTAGTGTTTCTCTCTAGTGTTTCTCTAGTGTTTCTCTCTAGTGTTTCTCTCTAGTGTTTCTCTCTAGTGTTTCTCTCTAGTGTTTCTCTCTAGTGTTTCTCTAGTGTTTCTCTCTAGTGTTTCTCTCTAGTGTTTCTCTCTCTAGTGTTTCTCTCTAGTGTTTCTCTCTAGTGTTTCTCTCTAGTGTTTCTCTAGTGTTTCTCTAGTGTTTCTCTCTAGTGTTTCTCTCTAGTGTTTCTCTCTCTAGTGTTTCTCTCTAGTGTTTCTCTCTAGTGTTTCTCTAGTGTTTCTCTCTAGTGTTTCTCTCTCTAGTGTTTCTCTCTAGTGTTTCTCTCTAGTGTTTCTCTCTAGTGTTTCTCTCTAGTGTTTCTCTCTAGTGTTTCTCTAGTGTTTCTCTCTAGTGTTTCTCTCTAGTGTTTCTCTCTCTAGTGTTTCTCTCTAGTGTTTCTCTCTAGTGTTTCTCTCTAGTGTTTCTCTCTAGTGTTTCTCTCTCTAGTCTCCCACTCTCTAAAAATGTGCATCACGACAAACTATCATCTACCGTATATTCCTCCTGTCTAAGATCTCAATCCTCATATTATACAGACACTAAACATATTTTTGTCTGGCCATTCCCATGTTGAGTATCTCCCTTGAGAACTTTTTATTTTATTCTGTTTATGTCTGGGTTTGACCTAATTAATGCTGAATGTAAATGTTGTTGTTTTCCGTGTGGCAGAATAAACACGGAGAAGAGGTGAGGAAGAACAAAGTCCTGAAGGAGGAAACCTGCTGGTAGACGAGTGGAGCGATGGAGAGAGAACCAAGGAGTGGTTTTGTGAGTCATAGAAAAAGGAGAGATAAAGGCAATGAGATAAAAGATACAACTAAAAGTAACCCCATCTGAACCATCTGAAGTATAAACACAGGAGAATGTATGCAGCAACGATTTGGAACAAGCGCACAAACTAAGCAAGGATTCGACAACCTACAACAAAAACATTGTGATTAAATAAAAGAGAGAAGCATTGTAAGGTGAACCAGAGTGGGAGGGATGGAGAGAGTGGAACTGGGTGTGAGGGGATGTTCTGGTGATGATGATGTGTATATGTATATGGTGTTTGTGGTGAAACACAGTGGAGTGGTAGGTTATCAATATGTGGTGCCGGAGTCAGCGCCAAAACATACAGTAACACATCCTAAGAGCCCACTATCTCAGTTCTCAATCAACAACATCTACGTTCACACACCCTAAGAGCCCACTATCCCAAAGCTCACTCAGCAACATCTACGCTCACACACCCTAGGAGCCAACTATCCCAGAGCTCACTCAACAACATCTACGCTCACACACCCTAGGAGCCCACTATCCCAGAGCTCACTCAACAACATCTACGCTCACAATCACACTCTGTATCTCACATGCAGACTCGTACACATCAAAATGGTTTATACTGTGATTCATTTTCCCCATAGCTTTAACGGGATGCTGTAACCAGCTCATGCACGCCATTCACCCAGGGAACACTATCAATGATAAATAATTTCTTTATGTCAGATAAAAGTTTGGATTGTGTCATTGGAAAAAGTTAAAGATGTCTCAAGTACTCTCAAGTAACTTTATCAACTTCAGTCATTAGCTGTTAGAATATTTACTTCATAGATTAAGCCAGACTTACATATGTTAACTTTTTTAAGCAGAACTCAGAAGCACACACACACGGATACAAAGGTAGATACAGAGCCTTCAGAACTGACTTATTACACATTTAGTTATGGTACATCCTGAATTCAAAATGGATGAAATATTTGTTCTACACACAATACCCCATTATGACAAAGTAAAAATCTGTTTTCATAAATGTTTGCAAATACAGAACTATCTCATTTACATAATTAATGAGTCAATAAATGTTGGAATCACCTTTGGCAGAGTTTACAGCTGTGAGTCGTTCTGGGTAAAATATTGTACACACCTGGATTGTACAATATTTGCACATTATTATTTTTTAGAATTCTTAAAGTTATGTCAAGGTTGTTGATCATTGCTGGACTGCCATTTTCAAGTCTTGCCATAGATTTTCAGATTTGGCCTTGTGTTTTAGGATATTGTCCTGCTGAAAGGTGAATTAATCTCCCAGTGTCTGGTGGAAAGCAGACTGAACCAGTTTTTCCTCTAGGAATTTTCCTGTGCCACCTATACTTGGAAATATGGAGAGCGGTACTCAGTAATGTGTTCTATTGGATTTGCACCAAACATAACACGTTCTATTCAGGACAAAAAGTTAATTGCTGGGCCTCAGAGTGGCGCAGCGGTCTAAGGCACTGCATCGCAGTGCTTGAGGCGTCATTACAGACCTGGGTTTGATCCCAGGCTGTGTCACAACTGGCTGTGACCGGGAGTCTCATAGGGCGGTGCAGAGTTGTCCCAGTGTCGTCCAGGATAGGGGAGGGTTTGGCCAGGGGGGCTTTACTTGGCTCATTGCGACTCCTTGTGGCAGTCCGGGCGCCTGCAGGCTGACTTCAGTTATCAGTTGAACAGTGTTTCCTCTGACACATTGGTTTGGAGGGTCATATTTCGGAGGGTGCATGACTTGACCTTCGCCTCCCGAGCCCGTTGGGGAGTTGCAGCGATGAGACAAGATCGAAAAAGGGGGTAAAATAGCAGTTTTAGTGCCTTGTTGCAAACAGGAAGCATGTTATGAAATATTTTTATTCTCTACAGGCTTCCTTCTTTTCACTCTGTCATTTAGGTTAGTATTGTGGAATAACTACAATGTTGTTGATCCATCCTCAGTTTTCTCCTTTCACAGCCATTAAACTCTGTAACTGTTTTAAAGTCACCATTGGCCTCATGGTGAAATCCCTGAGCAGTTTCCTTCCTCTCCAGCAACTGAGTTAGGAAGGATGCCTGTATCTTTGTAGTGACTGGGTGTATTGATACACCATCTAAAGTGTAATTAATAACTTCATGCTCAAAGGGATATTCAATATCTGCATTTATTTTTTTACCCATCTACCAATAAGTGCCCTTCTATGCGAGACATTGGAAAACCTCCCTGGTCTTTGTGGTTGAATCTGTGTTTGAAATTCACTGCTTGACTGAGGGACCTTACAGATAATTGTATGTGTGCGGTACAGAGATGAGGTAGTCATTCAAAAATGATGTTAAACACTATTATTGCACACAGAGTGAGTCTATGTGACTTAAGCATGTTTTTTTACTCCTGAATATATTTAGGCTTGTCATAAGAGGTTGAATATTTGACATAAGACATTTCAACTTTTCATTCTAAAAACATAATTCCACTTTGACATTATGGGGAATTGTGTTTAGGTCAGTGACACAAAATCTCAATTTAATCCATTTTAAATTCAGGCTGTAACACAAAATGTGGAAAAAGTCAAGGGATGTGAAGACTTTCTGAAGGCCCTGTACATGTGCTGTAGAGGGCAGAATACATCTTGGGGAAAGAAAAGGGAGGCCTGAAACTAGTTCCCCTACATACTGGTCTGAAACTAGGTCCCATACATACTGGTCTGAAACTAGATCTGGGGAGGTTCTCTTCTGCACTGTTCAACCAATCCAGTAAATGTGGAGGAGGAGTTCAGATGTAGTGACACCTTGTTAACGTCCAAAAGCGGAAGTTGCTCTTTCCATGTCCCCAGAAAACCGGAACATCCGCTGGTTGTTGGGGACTCGGCAGGAGGGAGGGTGTTGACCTGGTTCTCATTGATTGATTGATTGATTGATTGATTGATTGATTGATTGATTGATTGATTGGCATGATGTCACTGTACTTTGTTAACTGTGATTGTCTGTTGTTTTCCTATGAGAGAAAAAGAGAGAGAAGAGAGAGAGTGCAGTTGATGTTTGCTGGAGTTATTCGTCCCAAATGGCAGCCTATTTCCTACATAGTGCACTACCTTTGACCAGAGACCAATGGGCCCTGATCAAAAGTAGTGCACTATGTAGGAAATAGGGTGCAAGCTCTGTCTTCATTGTGTGAAATGTAAGCATTGTGGTATTGTTGGGAATATGGAGGTTTTACTTGCTATGTGTTTATGTGTGTTATATTCTTGACTCACATCTCCAGGTGATCTCTCTTCTCTGTTGTTTACAGCAGACACTCTTATCCAGAGCAACTAACATACTAAATAATAATAACACATTTATAAAGAAATAATATAATTTATTCAGAAACACATTAGGTGTTATATGTGTTAATTCTACTACAAACTAGGGTCAATATTTGGTCACAGGCTACAGATCATACGGACACTGGATCCTAGACAATAAGAATATTTTAATTATAACAAAAATTAGGTTTACATTGACATTTTAGTCTTGTGCAACTTACAGTTAATGAAGTCACTGTCATTTAAATAAACAGGTAATTTAACAAGTCTTTTAAAGGGATACTTTGGAATTTTGGCAATTATGGTTGATACCCCTCGACTTCCGTCATTGTGCTAACAGTAGTTAGCATTGGCTCTCAAAACTACCTCTAACTTCCTTCATACTAAACACAGAGACATATACATGGTATCCACTAGTTCATCTGACTCTGGGGTAGTAGATAAAGAGCATTCTTGCCAACATCCTGAAGTATCCCTTTAAATAAACAGGTAATTTAACAAGTACTTAAAAAAAAAAACGCATTAGGAAAGTATGAACAGACTGAACCTTGCCAATGACCTCAGATGTTTCCAGGTAGACTATAGGTCAGAGATATATCACTTTGTCCATTTCCATAGGGTCAACATCAAAGCCTAGACAAAGACATCAACGTCCTCATTCACTTCTAAGACATCTACTTTACTGCCATACTACACTCCACAGATGGAAGACTTCTTCACTATTTCAATTCAGTCAATTCATGAAATGCATTTAAGAATCAGAAAGTGACATTTTCCATGAAGATTTTTCTATTGTGAATTTCAATTTCAATTAATTTCCTGAATTGCTCTTCTTTGTTCTTCACTACTTCTGAGGATGAATGCTGGGTCTTACACAGGTACAGCCCACATTTATAATCTCACTCTCCAGTCTGTAGAAATATCCCTTCTTCTTCTTGTTCTTCCTCTTCCTCCCTCCGCTGCTGCCCATCTCTCCCTGGACCCTGCAGAATAGTCCCACAGGTCAGACAACTGTTTCAGAAATATTAATTATAACCTTTAAAATATACATTTATCACATATATATCTCAAGCAAAGTGAATGTCAACTCTATTCAATTCAATACATGTATTTATCCTCTGAGGGGCGGATAACAAAGTCAGTTATAAGTATCTTAATCATAATAATATCATAATATGTCCAAAGACGACCTGCGGAGCACCAGGGTCTGATGGAGGATGGGTTTGGACTCCAGCCCCATGTCCTCACCTCCTTCTGGGGTTAGACAGCCAGACCTCTGGCACTGAGCCTGGGAGATATGCTGAGGGAACCGGGTCTCATTGTATGTGTCTCTGATTAGGGAGAGTGAGGGAGAGCAGGAGGAACAGGGGGGAAGAAACAGAGACCTGTTATTCGTCACCTGAAAAAAGAACTGGTAAAGTGTATTCAATTGAGACACAAAATGCCACTAAACACATGTTATAATATATATGGAAAACCATAATTATATTTCCATTAAACATATAATTTATGTTCTGTACATTTTGACTTATGAACACATCACATCCGTGTCCGAGAGTGGCTGTACTATTACAAAGTCACCTGTATGTCCATGGAGAGAGAGACCTGTCGGCTATAGGAAGGACAGTGAAGTCAGGGGTCTTCAGGTTAGGATCTAGAAGCAACCCTACAGTCATTACTTTCCGTCCGATGACCTTTACTGGTCCGGAGCCTTGGGCTGGCTTCAGTTTGGTCTTCCGGCCTTTCTTCAGTCCATCCAGTGACATGACCAGACCCAGCAATAGCAAACCTCTGAAGACCTGACCGACATGACAGAGCTTCAATACCTGTTCCCTATATCTATGATAACACTTTTAAATGGGGAGGTAATGTAGTAATGTACAGCACATAAAGATATCATGATACAAAGGCTGGTTTACACAGGCAGCCCAATTTTGATCTTTTGCCTAATTATTGGAAAGACCAACTAGAGGAAAAATATCAGAATTGGGCTGCCTGTGTAAACCAGGCAAAAAGTCTAAATGAATTGTCAAAATAAAAATTAATGCCAGAGAAACGTCACCTATCCACCGGTACCTGATATCCCAACAGGCAAAACTGTACATAGTGAAATACTACTATTCTTAGCAAGAGTTAAACAACAGCAGAGACTCACCATGACCAGACGCATCTCTCTCTCTCTCTCTCTCTCTCTCTCTCTCTCTCTCTCTCTCTCTCTCTCTCGTCTGTCTGTCTCTTCAGAGGGAAACGTTGCTGTGACAGAATGTTTCATGTTGCCTTTGTTCTAGAAGCATTTATGTAGTGTTCCAATGCTGTACGCATTTCCGTTTAGTCATGGATCAAGAGATAACACACTTATATCGAAAAGATTGATGATGTAGCTAGATGTTTCATACCAGACACAGTATCAAGATGTTTCAGAGCATATGTATGCAAATGCCAAACTATAGAATATCTATTAAGTATTAACTACCAGGGTTGGGGTCCATTCCATTTCAATTCCAGTCAAATCAGGAAGTACACTGAAATTCCAGTTCCAATTATCTTCAATGCTTTTCAATGAGCAAAAATATTAATTAGAATTTGGTGTACTTTCTGAATAGGCTGGAATTGAAATGGAATTGACCCCAACCCTGTTAGGTACTGTCAGGCTCTGGCCATAGAGAAGCCTTTTGCTTCTCTATGTAGCCATGGTCAGTGACAGATCTAGATATGATTTTCTATGTGGGGTTTTTGTGTGGGATCCCTAATTAGAGGCAGCTGCTATGCATTGTCTCTAATTAGGGATCCTACATATGTTTGTATGTCCCACACCTAGGTGTGGGTCATTATATCTCCAGTCACAGTACAAGTAACTGTGTTACGTTTGTTGGATCGAGTTTTATTTGTATAGTTCGTCATTGTGTTAATACATCTTATAATTTAATAAACAATGTCGAACAACAAATCCTGTGCTGCACCTAGGTCTCTCCATACACCCAACTGTGACAGTTGGTTTGAGAGAATCATGTCAACAGCAAAACACACATCAAAATTAACCACAGGTTGTGGCCTTTTACTCAGGAAGCCAACATATTACTTTGTTTAACTGAGTGTTCTGCAGAAACCTTCCTTTTACGATTTTCACTATCTAACCTGACAATGAACCATGTTGTACCTAATACAACTCCTTCTCTACACCCTCTTATTGACCCTACTTTCCACCCCGACTTCCTGTTTCATTTTACTTGACCTCATTTTGACTTACTGTCATCTCAACTGTAGAAACCCCATGAGTGGCTAGACTCCGGTGATTCTCCTGTTATTAACCCCTAACAGAACACACATCACAGCTCTGAAACTGATGACCTAGGTGACAGACAGACAGACAGAGGCAGACAGACAGACAGACAGACAGACAGACAGACAGACAGACAGACAGACAGACAGACAGACAGACAGACAGACAGACAGACAGACAGACAGACAGACAGACAGACAAACGCCTCCATCTGGGGTTAGAAAGGTGTTTAACTTCTTCTCTTCTAGTTTTTATGAGAAATATTACTCCGATGAAAATCCCAGATTGTCTGCATAATTAAATAACTTTCAGCTCAGAAATATATTTGATATATATATAATGAACAAAAATATAAATGCAGCATGTAATGTGTTCCCAGGTTTCATGAGCTGAAATAAAAGATCCTGGAATTTTCCAGACTGCAGTTCAGCCTCGTAACAGACCACAGTGGGAATATGCTCACCTGTGATGGCCACTGGCACGCTGGAGAAGTGTACTCTTCATGGATGCATCCTGGTTTCAACTGTACCGGGGAGATGGCAGACAGCGTGTATGGTGAAGTGTGGGCAAGCGGTTGGCTGATGTTAACGTTGTGAACAAAGTGCCCCATGGAGTTTATTGTACGGGCAGGCATAAGCTACAGACAATGAACACAACTGCATTTTATCGATGGCAATTTGAATACACAGAGATACCGTGACGAGATCCTGAGGCCCACTGTCGTGCCATTCATCCGCCGACATCACCTCATGTTTCAGCATGATAATACACGGCCCCATGTCACAAGGATCTGTACACAATTCCTGGAAACTGAAAATGTCCCAGTTTTTCCATGGCATGCATACTCACCAGACATGTCACTCATTGAGCATGTTTGGGATGCTCTGGATCCCCGTGTACGACAGCGTGTTCCAGTTCCCACCAATATCCAGCTGCTTCGCACAGCCATTGAAGAGGAGTGGGACAACATTCCACAGGCCACAATCAACAGCCTGATCAACTCTATGTGAAGAAGATGTGTCGTGCTGCATGAGGCAAATGTTGGTCACACCAGACACTGACTGGTTTTCTGATCCATGGCCTTACCTTTTTTTAAAGTTATCTGTGACCAACAGATGCATATCTATATTCCCAGTCATGTTAAATCCATAGATTTCAGCCTAATTTATTTATTTCAATTGACTGAATTCCTTATATGAACTGTAACTCAGTAAAATCTTTGAAATTGTTTCATGTTGCGTATATATTTTTGTTCAGTGGGTATGACAGGCCTTGTCTATTAGTGTTTGGTTACTTATCATGTTTTTTGTGGACCTCAGGAAGAGTAGCTGATGCTTCTGACTGAGGAAGCAGACAACAGAATACTGTCTGACTGAGGAAGCAGACACCAGACTACTGTCTGACTGAGGAAGCAGACACACCAGACTACTGTCTGACTGAGGAAGCAGACACCAGACTACTGTCTGACTGAGGAAGCAGACACCAGACTACTGTCTGACTGAGGAAGCAGACACAACAGACTACTGTCTGACTGAGGAAGCAGACACACCAGACTACTGTCTGACTGAGGAAGCAGACACACCAGACTACTGTCTGACTGAGGAAGCAGACACCAGACTACTGTCTGACTGAGGAAGCAGACACCAGACTACTGTCTGACTGAGGAAGCAGACACACCAGACTACTGTCTGACTGAGGAAGCAGACACCAGACTACTGTCTGACTGAGGAAGCAGACACACCAGACTACTGTCTGACTGAGGAAGCAGACACCAGACTACTGTCTGACTGAGGAAGCAGACACACCAGACTACTGTCTGACTGAGGAAGCAGACACCAGACTACTGTCTGACTGAGGAAGCAGACACCAGACTACTGTCTGACTGAGGAAGCAGACACACCAGACTACTGTCTGACTGAGGAAGCAGACACCAGACTACTGTCTGACTGAGGAAGCAGACACACCAGACTACTGTCTGACTGAGGAAGCAGACACCAGACTACTGTCTGACTGAGGAAGCAGACACACCAGACTACTGTCTGACTGAGGAAGCAGACACCAGACTACTGTCTGACTGAGGAAGCAGACACACCAGACTACTGTCTGACTGAGGAAGCAGACACCAGACTACTGTCTGACTGAGGAAGCAGACACCAGACTACTGTCTGACTGAGGAAGCAGACACCAGACTACTGTCTGACTGAGGAAGCAGACACCAGACTACTGTCTGACTGAGGAAGCAGACACCAGACTACTGTCTGACTGAGGAAGCAGACACCAGACTACTGTCTGACTGAGGAAGCAGACACCAGACTACTGTCTGACTGAGGAAGCAGACACCAGACTACTGTCTGACTGAGGAAGCAGACACCAGACTACTGTCTGACTGAGGAAGCAGACACCAGACTACTGTCTGACTGAGGAAGCAGACACCAGACTACTGTCTGACTGAGGAAGCAGACACCAGACTACTGTCTGACTGAGGAAGCAGACACCAGACTACTGTCTGACTGAGGAAGCAGACACCAGACTACTGTCTGACTGAGGAAGCAGACAACAGACTACTGTCTGACTGAGGAAGCAGACACCAGACTACTGTCTGACTGAGGAAGCAGACAACAGACTACTGTCTGACTGAGGAAGCAGACAACAGACTACTGTCTGACTGAGGAAGCAGACACCAGACTACTGTCTGACTGAGGAAGCAGACACCAGACTACTGTCTGACTGAGGAAGCAGACACCAGACTACTGTCTGACTGAGGAAGCAGACACCAGACTACTGTCTGACTGAGGAAGCAGACAACAGACTACTGTCTGACTGAGGAAGCAGACACCAGACTACTGTCTGACTGAGGAAGCAGACAACAGACTACTGTCTGACTGAGGAAGCAGACAACAGACTACTGTCTGACTGAGGAAGCAGACACCAGACTACTGTCTGACTGAGGAAGCAGACACCAGACTACTGTCTGACTGAGGAAGCAGACACCAGACTACTGTCTGACTGAGGAAGCAGACACCAGACTACTGTCTGACTGAGGAAGCAGACACCAGACTACTGTCTGACTGAGGAAGCAGACACCAGACTACTGTCTGACTGAGGAAGCAGACACCAGACTACTGTCTGACTGAGGAAGCAGACACAACAGACTACTGTCTGACTGAGGAAGCAGACACCAGACTACTGTCTGACTGAGGAAGCAGACAACAGACTACTGTCTGACTGAGGAAGCAGACAACAGACTACTGTCTGACTGAGGAAGCAGACACCAGACTACTGTCTGACTGAGGAAGCAGACACCAGACTACTGTCTGACTGAGGAAGCAGACACAACAGACTACTGTCTGACTGAGGAAGCAGACAACAGACTACTGTCTGACTGAGGAAGCAGACAACAGACTACTGTCTGACTGAGGAAGCAGACAACAGACTACTGTCTGACTAAGGAAGCAGACACAACAGACTACTGTCTGACTGAGGAAGCAGACACCAGACTACTGTCTGACTGAGGAAGCAGACACACCAGACTACTGTCTGACTGAGGAAGCAGACACAACAGACTACTGTCTGACTGAGGAAGCAGACACCAGACTACTGTCTGACTGAGGAAGCAGACAACAGACTACTGTCTGACTGAGGAAGCAGACAACAGACTACTGTCTGACTGAGGAAGCAGACAACAGACTACTGTCTGACTGAGGAAGCAGACACAACAGACTACTGTCTGACTGAGGAAGCAGACACCAGACTACTGTCTGACTGAGGAAGCAGACACCAGACTACTGTCTGACTGAGGAAGCAGACACACCAGACTACTGTCTGACTGAGGAAGCAGACACCAGACTACTGTCTGACTGAGGAAGCAGACACCAGACTACTGTCTGACTGAGGAAGCAGACACACCAGACTACTGTCTGACTGAGGAAGCAGACAACAGACTACTGTCTGACTGAGGAAGCAGACACAACAGACTACTGTCTGACTGAGGAAGCAGACACCAGACTACTGTCTGACTGAGGAAGCAGACAACAGACTACTGTCTGACTGAGGAAGCAGACACCAGACTACTGTCTGACTGAGGAAGCAGACACAACAGACTACTGTCTGACTGAGGAAGCAGACACAACAGACTACTGTCTGACTGAGGAAGCAGACACCAGACTACTGTCTGACTGAGGAAGCAGACACAACAGACTACTGTCTGACTGAGGAAGCAGACACAACAGACTACTGTCTGACTGAGGAAGCAGACACAACAGACTACTGTCTGACTGAGGAAGCAGACACCAGACTACTGTCTGACTGAGGAAGCAGACACAACAGACTACTGTCTGACTGAGGAAGCAGACACCAGACTACTGTCTGACTGAGGAAGCAGACACACCAGACTACTGTCTGACTGAGGAAGCAGACAACAGACTACTGTCTGACTGAGGAAGCAGACACAACAGACTACTGTCTGACTGAGGAAGCAGACACCAGACTACTGTCTGACTGAGGAAGCAGACAACAGACTACTGTCTGACTGAGGAAGCAGACACAACAGACTACTGTCTGACTGAGGAAGCAGACACAACAGACTACTGTCTGACTGAGGAAGCAGACACCAGACTACTGTCTGACTGAGGAAGCAGACACAACAGACTACTGTCTGACTGAGGAAGCAGACACAACAGACTACTGTCTGACTGAGGAAGCAGACACAACAGACTACTGTCTGACTGAGGAAGCAGACACAACAGACTACTGTCTGACTGAGGAAGCAGACACAACAGACTACTGTCTGACTGAGGAAGCAGACACCAGACTACTGTCTGACTGAGGAAGCAGACACACCAGACTACTGTCTGACTGAGGAAGCAGACACCAGAATACTGTCTGACTGAGGAAGCAGACACCAGACTACTGTCTGACTGAGGAAGCAGACACACCAGACTACTGTCTGACTGAGGAAGCAGACACCAGACTACTGTCTGACTGAGGAAGCAGACACAACAGACTACTGTCTGACTGAGGAAGCAGACACAACAGACTACTGTCTGACTGAGGAAGCAGACACACCAGACTACTGTCTGACTGAGGAAGCAGACACAACAGACTACTGTCTGACTGAGGAAGCAGACAACAGACTACTGTCTGACTGAGGAAGCAGACACAACAGACTACTGTCTGACTGAGGAAGCAGACACAACAGACTACTGTCTGACTGAGGAAGCAGACACAACAGACTACTGTCTGACTGAGGAAGCAGACACAACAGACTACTGTCTGACTGAGGAAGCAGACACAACAGACTACTGTCTGACTGAGGAAGCAGACACAACAGACTACTGTCTGACTGAGGAAGCAGACACAACAGACTACTGTCTGACTGAGGAAGCAGACACAACAGAATACTGTCTGACTGAGGAAGCAGACACAACAGACTACTGTCTGACTGAGGAAGCAGACACAACAGACTACTGTCTGACTGAGGAAGCAGACACAACAGACTACTGTCTGACTGAGGAAGCAGACACAACAGACTACTGTCTGACTGAGGAAGCAGACACAACAGACTACTGTCTGACTGAGGAAGCAGACACCAGACTACTGTCTGACTGAGGAAGCAGACACAACAGACTACTGTCTGACTCTGAGGAAGCAGACACAACAGACTACTGTCTGACTGAGGAAGCAGACACCAGACTACTGTCTGACTGAGGAAGCAGACAACAGACTACTGTCTGACTGAGGAAGCAGACACCAGACTACTGTCTGACTGAGGAAGCAGACACCAGACTACTGTCTGACTGAGGAAGCAGACAACAGACTACTGTCTGACTGAGGAAGCAGACACACCAGACTACTGTCTGACTGAGGAAGCAGACACCAGAATACTGTCTGACTGAGGAAGCAGACACCAGACTACTGTCTGACTGAGGAAGCAGACACACCAGACTACTGTCTGACTGAGGAAGCAGACACCAGACTACTGTCTGACTGAGGAAGCAGACACAACAGACTACTGTCTGACTGAGGAAGCAGACAACAGACTACTGTCTGACTGAGGAAGCAGACACAACAGACTACTGTCTGACTGAGGAAGCAGACACAACAGACTACTGTCTGACTGAGGAAGCAGACACAACAGACTACTGTCTGACTGAGGAAGCAGACACAACAGACTACTGTCTGACTGAGGAAGCAGACACAACAGACTACTGTCTGACTGAGGAAGCAGACACAACAGACTACTGTCTGACTGAGGAAGCAGACACAACAGACTACTGTCTGACTGAGGAAGCAGACACAACAGACTACTGTCTGACTGAGGAAGCAGACACAACAGACTACTGTCTGACTGAGGAAGCAGACACCAGACTACTGTCTGACTGAGGAAGCAGACACAACAGACTACTGTCTGACTGAGGAAGCAGACACAACAGACTACTGTCTGACTGAGGAAGCAGACACAACAGACTACTGTCTGACTGAGGAAGCAGACACAACAGACTACTGTCTGACTGAGGAAGCAGACACAACAGACTACTGTCTGACTGAGGAAGCAGACACAACAGACTACTGTCTGACTGAGGAAGCAGACACAACAGACTACTGTCTGACTGAGGAAGCAGACACCAGACTACTGTCTGACTGAGGAAGCAGACACAACAGACTACTGTCTGACTGAGGAAGCAGACACCAGACTACTGTCTGACTGAGGAAGCAGACAACAGACTACTGTCTGACTGAGGAAGCAGACACCAGACTACTGTCTGACTGAGGAAGCAGACACAACAGAATACTGTTTGACAGAGGAAGCAGACAACAGAATACTGTCTGACTCTGAGGAAGCAGACACCAGACTACTGTCTGACTGAGGAAGCAGACAACAGAATACTGTCTGACTCTGAGGAAGCAGACACAACAGACTACTGTCTGACTGAGGAAGCAGACACAACAGAATACTGTCTGACTGAGGAAGCAGACACAACAGAATACTGTCTGACTGAGGAAGCAGACACAACAGAATACTGTCTGACTGAGGAAGCAGACACAACAGAATACTGTCTCTGACTCTGAGGAAGCAGACACAACAGAATACTGTTTGACAGAGGAAGCAGACACAACAGACTACTGTCTGACTGTGAGGAAGAAGACACAACATAATACTGTCTGACTGAGGAAGCAGACACAACAGAACACTGTCTGACAGAGGAAGCAGACACAACAGAATACTGTCTGACAGAGGAAGCAGACACAACAGAATACTGTCTGACCGAGGAAGCAGACAACAGAATACTGTCTCTGACTCTGAGGAAGCAGACACAACAGAATACTGTCTGACTGTGAGGAAGCAGACAACAGAATACGGTCTCTGACTCTGTGAGGAACCAGACAACAGAATACGATCTCTGAGGAACCAGACAACAGAATATGGTCTCCGACTCTGTGAGGAAGCAGACAACAGAATTCTGTCTCTATTACTGAGGAAGCAGACAACAGAATACTGTCTCTATGACTGAGGAAGCAGACAGATGGCTCATGTAAAGTTGCACAATCTTCAGACACACTGGCAGTGTCTCCAACGGCCCCCTATGCTAGGTAGACACTGTCCACCCACTCCTGTCTATCCAGGTCATAGAAATGCTGATGTTTCTCAGAACAACTCAGCATTACTCAGTAAAGAGACTGAAACCGAACAGAAATGATGGAGACACCATCAGAGCCATATATTTTGAGTTAGGCCCACTTTTAGAATAGTAGACATTGTTACATAGTATTGTTTATATTCCCCATGTAATGTTAATGGAGTTCTAACATGGCTGCCATTAGAATGTTGTGGTGTCATGTAAATGCATCATAATGCAGAAGCCTCAATGTCCCAACCCTCTAAATAATAGATGGCTCTGAGCCTAAATAACCCCGGTCCCAGTCAGTAGAAAGAATCACTGGCTTGGCTGTGGTTTATGCCTTGAGCTGAGTATTGTGCTAGATGGAAACTGCTGAAAGGACACTGATAACTAACAACACAGGAATCTAAAGCTTTTCTATCTCAAAATCAAAGGCTTTCATAATAACGAAGCTACATACAGTAGGGTTTGTATTATTTTTAATGTTCAAGAACACCATCACCCAAGCTAAGACAGAATAACTTGTTGAAATAGCGGAGCACTTTACATCCAGGTGGACATTTGACACCAGCCTGAAATTCAGACCTGTTTTGAGCCATCATTCCCCTCCTTGTACGCCGTGTTGTATTCCAAAGTACAAGGAGTGAATAGTTAGCACTAATTGGTGGCCAGGCTAACTTGACACACTAATGTAAAAGGTGTATTCTCAGGGGTATTCACGGAGGAGCGGCAGGGTGGGGTACCTGTAGATGTGTAGATAGAGGTGGAGGAGAGGCAGGGTGGGGTACCTGTAGATGTGTAGATAGAGGTGGAGGAGAGGCAGGGTGGGGTACCTGTAGATGTGTAGATAGAGGTGGAGGAGAGGCAGGGTGGGGTACCTGTAGATGTGTAGATAGAGGTGGAGAGGAGAGGCAGGGTGGGGTACCTGTAGATGTGTAGATAGAGGTGGAGGAGAGGCAGGGTGGGGTACCTGTAGATGTGTAGATAGAGGTGGAGGAGAGGAGAGGCAGAGTGTGGGCTGGGGTGAGAATGAGGTAACTCACTGAGAAAGGAGGCAGTGGGCTGGGGTTGGACTGAGTTAGGCGGGAGAGCAGAGGCAGGCTGTGGGGGCTGGGGTATGCAGCCCAGGCGAGATGACTCAGGCGTGGGTGTATAGCCGAGAGACTAGCGTGGATGGAGGTTATTGCTCTGGAGGCTACGGGGTTCCTTATCGTCCCAATCAAAACCACATATGATTTCCCCATTGTACAACATAGCAAAACCACAGGAAGCTGCAACTCACTGCAATGTTCATCTGTTTTAGAACTGTAAAAAAAAAAAGGTTTCACTTTGCATAACATTTGTAAATCAAAGCCAATCACAAGCTGTTAGTTAATGTTCAACATCAGTCATTTATTTTCCATCTCGATGCACTTTTACGGTTGACAAACCTTTACAATGAAAACCTTTTTTTTTTTAACAAAACAATATATACAAGAAAGATATGTCTCCAAAATTATATTTTTAAACATTAAAACTGTACACCGAAAGCATAAAACGATGTAGGTTCTCTTTGCTCTTGTGAGAATGGCTAGTGATTTTAACCATATACCATAATATGTAGCTAAAACATTAAAACATAAAACCATAATCTTTCAACTACTTTTTAGTCCATAAGCGGTTATTCCCAAAAGGCAAACTGGACCGAGCGGGTGGACCCAAAACCCAGAAGAACCAGTCAAAATGCACTTCAATACTTAATCAGAAACATCATCTCTCCATTCAGACTCTTGCTTCTCCTTCTGTAATCTTCCTCTTCTTCCTCCAGACTAAGATGAGGAAGATGTTTTCCTTGGTCTTCAGATGAGGAAGATGATGTCGTCAGCCACCATGACCTGGTTGTCGTCCTGCATGCGAGCGAGGGCGGCCCGTATCTCTGTCAGGGTGAAGAGGGCGTCCCTGTCCTTGTTGACACTCTCCATCAGAGAGTTCATACCAACGGACTGAGCATGTGCAGAACGGAACACCTCCAGGAGGGAGGACTTGAACTCTTTCAGCCTGGAGAACACAGGGAGAGAGAAATTAATTGGTAAATCAAATCTATGTGAGTTCCATAAACAGACCTTAAACATGCCCAATTTACATATTTTGACAATTATTTGCATATCCGATACCCATCTGATACTTTCCCTAATGTGTAAACCACAACAATAATCTTTTTTATAGCCCCTCTATTCGTAAATCTGAACCCTCCATGTGACCTCTGGACTGTTTTATCCTGCATGAACTGCAGTTGCTATGACAACCACCCCAAGCGATCAACCCCCAGAACAGTCAAACACATGTTTTAGTGGCGGTGCACTGAACAAAAATATTAAAACGCAACACGCAACAATTTCAAATACGATTTTGAGTTAGTTTATATAAGGAAATCAGTCAATTTAAATACCTTAATTAGTCTCTCAACTTGAGACATCTGTAGCATTGTGTTGGGCGACAAAACCACATATTTTAGTGGCCTTTTATTGTCCCCAGCACAAGGTGCACCTGTGGGTACCTATACCACGGGTACCTATAACACGGGTACCTAGTCCGACATTTTGCTGTCACCTATACAGTACTTGACTGCCACCCACCTGTCTGCAGACATCTCTGTCTGTCCATCAGTCTGTCCGTCCTGGCTTGGTGGGATAGGGGCATCCATAGGCTCCTCCTCTGCCTCGGCCGGTTTGGGCGTGCCAGCCTGGACTGTGGGAGGGAGGGGCCAACAGAGAGTTCATTGTCAGACCAGGGCCGTTTATTTAGAGAGTTGGGTCAACTTTTAAATATACTTCTAATTGTAGACATTCAGTAACATAGCATTGTTTATATTCCCTATGTAATGTTGATGGGGTTCTAACATGGCTGCCATAGAATGTTGTGGTGTCATGTAAATGCATCATAATGCAGAAACCTCAATGTCCCAACCCTCTAAATACATGGCTCAGGGTCAGACCAATCCCATAGTGCATCTTAGAATGCTATTGGTCAGTGTCGTGTTACACAACATAAACTAGGACCAGGATACATACTTATGTATCTCTTTAAGAGACTTCTCCCACACTACGTCTGGGCGTCTCCCACACCCCCCCTCTGAATGGTACAGTGTAAAGACAACAGCACTCCCACACCCCCCCTCTGAATGGTACAGTGTAAAGACAACAGCACTCCCACACCCCCCTCTGAGTGGTACAGTGTAAAGACAACAGCACTCCCACACCCCCCTCTGAGTGGTACAGTGTAAAGACAACAGCACTCCCACACCCCCCTCTGAGTGGTACAGTGTAAAGACAACAGCACTCCCACACCCCCCTCTGAATGGTACAGTGTAAAGACAACAGCACTCCCACACCCCCCCTCTGAGTGGTACAGTGTAAAGACAACAGCACTCCCACACCCCTCTCTGAGTGGTACAGTGTAAAGACAACAGCACTCCCACACCCCCCCTCTGAGTGGTACAGTGTAAAGACAACAGCACTCCCACACCCCCCTCTGAATGGTACAGTGTAAAGACAACAGCACTCCCACACCCCCCTCTGAATGGTACAGTGTAAAGACAACAGCACTCCCACACCCCCCCTCTGAGTGGTACAGTGTAAAGACAACAGCACTCCCACACCCCTCTCTGAGTGGTACAGTGTAAAGACAACAGCACTCCCACACCCCTCTCTGAGTGGTACAGTGTAAAGACAACAGCACTCCCACACCCCCCTCTGAGTGGTACAGTGTAAAGACAACAGCACTCCCACACCCCCCTCTGAATGGTACAGTGTAAAGACAACAGCACTCCCACACCCCCCTCTGAGTGGTACAGTGTAAAGACAACAGCACTCCCACACCCCTCTCTGAGTGGTACAGTGTAAAGACAACAGCACTCCCACACCCCCCCTCTGAGTGGTACAGTGTAAAGACAACAGCACTCCCACACCCCCCTCTGAGTGGTACAGTGTAAAGACAACAGCACTCCCACAACCCTGTACCTTAATAATAATAGTAGACGGCATTTTTGATGTTAGCCAAATTGAAAATTCAAAATTATCCACACATTTGTGAATCACTGCATTTTAACCAAGTGTACAACACTATGCAATGTGGTTTAGATGAAAAGCTCCTGTTCAGTTTGAATTGCTGTCCTTATTTTGTCTGTCTATATACGTATGGTATTTACGGTGTGCTAATATCTGTCTGCACATGTGCAGCAGGAATGTGGCTTTGGACACATCCAAGGCTAGTGTAAACAGAAAAGTGGCAAATCTGATGTTGAAGAGAGATAGATCTCACTAGATGTATTTTAATCATGTAAATCCACCCTTAGTCTGGGATCTGGCTACATTTAGCACTTAATCTGCTGCGGCATCTTCATCCACCGCCACATGTAGTCTCTCTAATTGTGTGAGATAGATAGATAGATAGATAGATAGATAGATAGATAGATAGATAGATAGATAGATAGATAGATAGATAGATAGATAGATAGATAGATAGATAGATAGATAGATAGATAGATAGATAGATAGATAGATAGATAGATAGATAGATAGATAGATAGATAGATAGATAGATAGATAGATAGATAGATAGATAGATAGATAGATAGATAGATAGATAGATAGATAGATAGATAGATAGATAGATAGATAGATAGATAGATAGATAGATAGATAGATAGATAGATAGATAGATAGATAGATAGATAAGATAGATAGATAAGATAGATAAGATAGATAAGATAGATAAGATAGATAGAACGTACTTTGGTGCGAAAAGTGCAAATCAATCCCAGAACAGCAAAGGACCTTTTGAAGATTCTGGAGGAAGCAGGTACAAAAGTATCTATATCCACAGTAAAATGAGTCCTATATCGACATAACCTGAAAGGCCGCTCAGCAAGGAAGAAGCCACTGCTCGGTTTGCAGCCAGACTATGGTTTGCAACTGCACATGGGGACAAAGATTGTACTTTTTGAAGAAATGTCCTCTGGTCTGATGAAACAAGAATAGAACTGTTTGGCCATAATGACCATCGTTATGTTTGGAGGAAAAAGTGGGAGACTTGAAACCCGAAGAACACCATCCCAACTGTGAAGCACGGGGTGGCAGCATCATGTTGTGGGGGTGCTTTGCTGCAGGAGGGACTGGTGCACTTCACAAAATAGATGGCATCATGAGGAAGGAAAATTATGTGGATATATTGAAGCAACATCTCAAGACATCAGTCAGGAAGTTAAAGCTTGATCCCAAATGGGTCTTCCAAATGGACAATGACCCCAAGCATACTTCCAAAGTTGTGGCAAAATGGCTTAAGGAAAACAAAGTCAAGGTATTGGAGTGGCCATCACAAAACCCTGACCTCAATCCCATAGATGATTTGTGGGCAGAACTGAAAAAGCGTGTGCGAGCAAGGAGGCCTAAAAACCTGACTCAGTTACACTAGTTCTGTCAGGAGGAATGGGCCAAAAATCACCCAAATTATTGTGGGAAGCTTGTGGAAGGCTACAGTGGTTGTTCGATGTTAACAGCTCAGGGGTCGGGCCTATCCTGTGGATGGATTGGTACACTAGTGTGTGATGCTTGCAAACCCCAGAACCCCCTGGGACAGTGGTGATAGTAGCAGAAGTAGTGATCAACGGGGTGAGATTAGGGTGTTCAATCTGCAGCTCTTACTCTCAGGGATGTCCTTCTCTCCAGCGAAGTCATACGGGTCGTAGACCTCGCTGCTCTGGGAACCCCGGCGACTCCTACAAACATAGTTACAGAGTGCACAGGTTGGACAACATTTAAACAAAGCTACTCTACCCTGTTTTGACATGTATTCATACAAGTTCGCATCAAAGATAAAATATATGTTAAAATAGATAATTAGCTAGTTAACTAGTTAATTCACTAGTTCATTAGCTAGTTAATGGCCTCTATAACAGTGGTTTATAAACCTCTCCTCAGGGACCCCCAGATGTTTCACAATGTTGTTGTAGCTCTGAACTAATTCACCAATCAATGCCATACCTCTTCTTCTCTGAGCGAGGGGTACGCTGTGTGGTCTCCTCTTCCTCCTCAGAGCCAGATTCCTGTTCCTTCCTCCCTCTCTTCTTCTCCTTCTCCAGAACCTACAGAACCATGGGAGGGAACATACAGAACCATGAGACGGAACCTACAGAACCACGAGACGGAACGAACCTACAGAACCACGGGAGGGAACCTACAGAACCACGGGAGGGAACCTACAGAACCACGAGACTGAACCTACAGAACCATGGGAGGGAACCTAGAGAACCATGGGAGGGAACCTACAGAACCATGGGAGGGAACATACAGAACCACGGGGAGGGAACATACAGAACCACGGGACGGAACAGATATTGATTGAATTTAAACTAACAGCAGATACCAGACAGACTTTACCAAACTCCACCAGAGTTTTTTTTTAAATTAAGATTCATGTTTGTTTAAAAAAGCAGCAGCAATCTGTCGACTACGCATGTTGAGTCTGCTGACCTTTTTGAAGTATGCAAACTGGACCAGCTCCACAGCGACCTCAGAGTCCTCCAGCTCCACAGCCTTACTCATACGTGCTTTAGCGTGGGCTGTAGACAGACGGATCAGGGTCTCCAGAGTACGAGCTGTTACTGGGGACGTCTGGAGGGGGAGAGGGGGGCAGGGGGTTAGACAGGGTGGGGGTGTGTGTGTGTGTGTGTGCGTAGGGGTCAGAGTGTGTGTAGGTAGGGGTCAGGGTGGGTGTGTGTGTATGTAGAGGTCAGGGTGTGTGTGTGTGTGTGTGTGTGTGTGTGTGTGTGTGTGTGTGTGTGTGTGTGTGTGTGTGTGTGTGTGTGTGTGTGTGTGTGTGTGTGTGTGTGTGTGTGGACAAGAGAGTGGATGTACAACTAAGAAAATGTATTTACACAGACAGTCAGTCCAATTCTGATATTTTGCCACTAATTGGTCTTTTGACCAATCAGATCAGATTTGGGCGAATAATTGGGCAAAAGATCTGAATTGGCTGACTGTCTAAACGCAGCCTAATGGGGTGTGTCTAAACGCAGCCTAATGGGGCGTGTCTAAACGACTCACCCTAGCGATGTCAGAGCCCAGCTGTTCCTGGCTTCTCAGCCTGGAGTATTCTTCCGCAATGTGATTGGCTGCTTCCTGGGTCAATGTAGGGGTCAACACCTTGGCGATGTGGATGTACTTCCTCATAAACTCCTTACTCACTATCTTCTCTCTAAACAACAACAGCATCCGTTGGCATGGAGACGGGCACAGAGAAGACAGCAAAGAGAGACAGAGAGAGAGAGAGAGAGAGAGAGAGAGAGAGAGAGACAGACAGACAGAGATACAGAGAGAGAGACACAGACAGTAAAGACAGTAGAGAGACAGTAGAGAGACAGAGAGAGAGACAGAGAGAGAGACAGTAAAGAGACAGTAAAGAGACAGTAAAGAGACAGAGAGGGAGACAGAGAGAGAGACAGTAAAGAGACAGTAAAGAGACAGTAAAGAGACAGAGAGGGAGACAGAGAGGGAGACAGAGAGAGAGACAGTAAAGAGACAGAGAGAGAGACAGTAAAGAGACAGTAAAGAGACAGTAAAGAGACAGAGAGGGAGACAGAGAGAGAGACAGTAAAGAGACAGAGAGGGAGACAGAGAGAAGGACAGTAAAGAGACAGTAAAGAGACAGTAAAGAGACAGAGAGGGAGACAGAGAGAGAGACAGTAAAGAGACAGAGAGGGAGACAGAGAGAGAGACAGTAAAGAGACAGAAAGAGACAGAAAGAGACAGTAAAGAGACAGTAAAGAGACAGTAAAGAGACAGTAAAGAGACAGTAAAGACAGTAAAGAGACAGTAAAGAGACAGAGAGGGAGACAGAGAGAGAGACAGTAAAGAGACAGAAAGAGACAGTAAAGAGACAGTAAAGAGACAGTAAAGAGACAGTAAAGAGACAGTAAAGAGACAGTAAAGACAGTAAAGAGACAGTAAAGAGACAGTAAAGACAGTAAAGAGACAGTAAATAGACAGAGAGACAGTAGAGAGACAGTAGAGAGACAGTAAAGAGACAGTAAAGACACAGAGAGAGAGACAGTAAAGACAGTAAAGAGACAGTAAAGACACAGAGAGAGAGACAGTAAAGACAGTAAAGAGACAGTAAAGAGACAGTAGAGAGACAGTAAAGAGACAGTAGAGAGACAGTAGAGAGACAGTAAAGAGACAGTAAAGACACAGAGAGAGAGACAGTAACGAGACAGTAACGAGACAGTAACGAGACAGTAAAGAGACAGTAAAGAGACAGTAGAGACACAGTAGAGACACAGTAGAGAGACAGTAGAGAGACAGTAACGAGACAGTAGAGAGACAGTAGAGAGACAGTAAAGAGACAGTAAAGAGACAGAAAGAGACAGTAAAGAGACAGTAAAGACAGTAACGAGACAGTAGAGAGACAGTAGAGACAGTAGAGAGACAGTAGAGAGACAGTAGAGACAGTAGAGAGACAGTAGAGACAGTAAAGAGACAGTAAAGAGTCTCCCTACCTGCGTCTCTTGGTACCATGCAGTAGGTTGTTGTGTTTCTCGTAGACCTGCAGTTCCTCCTGCTCCTCCTGAACTGAGTCAGGGTCCTCAGTGGCCAGGATGTCTACCGACCCACCGAAGGCCATCGCTACCACACACCACACACACCACACACCACACACACACCACACACACACACACACACACACACACACCACACACACACCACACACACACACACACCACACACACACACACACACACACCACACACACACACACACACACACACACCACACACACACACCACACACACACCACACACACACACCACACACACACACACACACACACCACACACACACACACCACACACACACACACACACACACACACCACACACACACACCACACACACACCACACACACACACACACCACACACACACACCACACACCACACACACACACACACCACACACCACACACACACACACACCACACGCACGCACACACACACGCACGCACACACACCACACACCACACACACACACACACACCACACACACCACACACCACACACACACACACACACACACACACCACACACACACCACACACACACACACACACACACACCACACACACACACACACCCACACACACAGTGTAAGTACCGTAGGTTACAGTGAGTACTGAGACAGTGACACGTGTGTTGTTGTTTTGGCTCGGTACTTCAGCACTTTGGATTTGAAACAATGACTGAGGTTAAAGTGCAGACTGTCAGCTTTAATGTGAGGTTGTGCCAAAATTGATCATGGATAGTCCTGGATGAATCGTGAATAACGATGAGCGAGAAAGTTAGACGCATAGATATCATTCCCGCAAGACATGCTAACCTCTCACCATTACAATAACAGAGGAGGTTAGCATGTCTTGGGGGAATTATATCTATGCGTCTAACTTTCTCACTCATTGTTATTCACGATTCAGTCTGGATTATCCGTAACCATGGTAGCATCCATAATAATGTGTTTAGAAACATATTTCCTTCTTATTTACAGTAAAAATGACTCCAAAATGACAGAGTACATTATTTACCATTCATTTCTATTGGACACAAAATAATCTGAAATAAAACCAGAACAAACAGTAAATACATCCAACAAGTTTGAAGAGTCACAAGCTTGATGTAATCATTACGTACTAGGAATATGGGACGAAAAACTACACTTTTGACTACTTTAATAGATACAGTTGAAGTCGGAAGTTTATATACACTTAGGTTGAAGTCATTAAAACTCATTTTTCAACCACTCCACAGATTTCCTGTTTACAAACTATAGTTTTGGCAAGTCGGTTAGGACATCTACTTTGTGCATGACACAAGTAATTCTTCCAACAATTGTCGACAGACAGACTTTCACTTATAATAATTCACTATATCACAATTCCAGTGGGTCAGAAGTTTACATACACTAAGTTGACTGTGCCTTTAAACAGCTTGGAAAATTCCAGAAAATTAGGTAATGGCTTTAGAAGCTTCTGATAGGCTAATTGACATAATTTGAGTCAATTGGAGGTGTACCTGTGGATGTATTTCAAGGCCTACCTTCAAACTCAGTGCCTCTTTGCTTGACATCATGGGAAAATCAAAAGAAATCAGCCAAGACCTCAGAAATAAATGTGTTGACCTCCACAAGTCTGGTTCATCCTTGGGAGCAATTTCCAAACGGTGAAAAAGTGGAAAGAAAATTATGTGGATATATTGAAGCAACCTCTCAAGACATCAGTCAGGAAGTTAAAGATTGGTCTCAAATGGGTCTTCCAAATGGACAATGACCCCAAGCATACTTCCAAAGTTGTGGCAAAATGGCTTAAGGACAACAAAGTCAAGGTATTGGAGTGGCCATCACAAAGCCCTGACCTCAATCCTATAGAACATTTGTGGGCAGAACTGAAAAAATGTGTGCGAGCAAGGAGGCCTACAAACCTGACTCAGTTACACCAGTTCTGTCAGGAGGAATGGGTCAAAATTCACCCAACTTATTGTGGGAAGCTTGTGGAAGGCTACCTGAAACATTTGACCCAAGTTAAACAATTTAAAGGCAATGCTACCAAATACTAATTGAGTGTATGTAAACTTCTGACCCACTGGGAATGTGATGAAAGAAATAAAAGCTGAAATAAATCATTCTCTCTACTATTATTCTGACATTTCATATTCTTAAAATAAAGTGGTGATCCTAACTGACCTAAGACAGGGAATTTTTACTAGAATTAAATGTCAGGAATTGTGAAAAACAGAGTTTAAATGTATTTGGATGTAAACTTCCGACTTCCAAATACTTTTGGTCTCCTAAAAACGGTTCACCCGATATGGTTGCAAATACCTTCAAATTAAAGCTGAGTCTGCACTTTCACCACATAGTCATTGTATAATTTTCGAGCTCACTATACATCCTAAACTCTTGGCTTCGTGACCATAAGGGTTTAGTTAAAACAGATCAAAGAACAAACTAAACATTGAGAAAACCTCTACTTAAATATAATATACCCTAACGTAGATGTTGGACCTGGACCCCTGCCCGGACCCTCCTGGACCCCTACCCAGACCCTCCTGGACCCCTACCCAGACCCTCCTGGACCCCTACCCGGACCCTCCTGGACCCCTACCCGGACCCTCCTGGACCCCTACCCAGACCCTCCTGGACCCCTACCCAGACCCTCCTGGACCCCTACCCAGACCCTCCTGGACCCCTACCCAGACCCTCCTGGACCCCTACCCAGACCCTCCTGGACCCCTGCCCAGACCCTCCTGGACCCCTACTCAGACCCTCCTTGGACCCCTACCCAGACCCTCCTTGGACCCCTACCCAGACCCTCCTGGACCCCTACCCAGACCCTCCTGGATCCCTTCCCCAACAGTGTATGCAGACCTTTGTTCAAGCCAAGCACGAAAACATCTGATTCAGATAATAAAAGCCTTTAAGTATTTGATGAATAAGGTTGAATCAGGCCTGCACAACCAGACCAGGGCTGGTGATCACTGGCATAGATCCTTGTCAGTTTTCAGCAGAGAGAACCCCATAGAGAGACCTCTCTCCTGCCCCCTAGTGGTGTATCAGAGTGTTACCTGTCCCGTCCTGTTCGCGGGGGTCTCTGTATCGGTGCATCCTGAGGACGTGGTCTGAGATCTCTCTGTCCTGCTCTGCATCCATCTGGTCCAACATGATGAACAGCAGGTCAAAACGTGACAGCAGAGAGTCCTGCAGACCAATGTTCTCCATAGGAGTCTTATACTGGTCATACTGTGGAGAGAAAGAGAGAGAGAGAGAGGGGAGGAGAGAGGAGAGGGTTAGACTTCTTCTAAAGATAGTCTGGTCAAACTGAGGAGAGGGAAAAAGCTACTTTCATTAATTAAATAATCAATGTTACACTAGACAGTGGAAAGTCAGGTTATTTGGTAGAAGGGGTTAAGCAGGTACGCCTTGTCTGAGTCAGAATGGGCCGTTATGTGTTAAGAGCACATCTTCTCCAAGTCTCTAAGACCAAAGTGGATCATGTACTAAACTGAGGAGATGGGAAGTTCTGTTCCTGGAGTCTTTAAACAGGAAGACATTCCTGTTTAAAGAACTATAAACCCACCCTGCCATAGACGGGGTTGGCAGCTGCCAGCACGGAGCAGCGGGCGTTGAGCCTGGCATGGATACCCGCCTTAGCGATGGTGACACGGCCCTGCTCCATCACTTCGTGGATGGCTGTGCGGTCCATGTCGGACATCTTGTCAAACTCATCAATACAGACCACACCCCTATCTCCCAGAACCATCGCCCCTGCCTCCAGACGACGCTCACCTGATGAGGAGGAGAGAGAGAAAGAGATGGGGGAGGAAAGGAGAGGAGGGGAGAGGAGGAGAGAAAGAGAGATGGGGAGGAGAGGAGAGGAGTAGGGGAGAGGAGGAGAGAAAGAGAGATGGGGAGGAGAGGAGAGGAGGGGAGAGGAGGAGAGAAAGAGAGATGGGGAGGAGAGGAGAGGAGGGGAGAGGAGGAGAGAAAGAGAGATGGGGAGGAGAGGAGAGGAGGGGAGAGGAGGAGAGAAAGAGAGATAGGGAGGAGAGGAGAGGAGAGGAGGAGAGGAGGTCTCAGTGAGTCATTTTGTTCTTTCATTGTCCGTTTGATTGATTCAGTTCATGGACTTGCTGGTTGTTTAAGGATCATTCATGGCACCATTGTGTCAGCTATGATATTTTCTCTTTCAGTAAAACTTGTAAGCGTGTGTGTGTTCGTCTGTGTTCGTCTATACCAGTCTCCTGGTCAGTGGTCACAGCAGCGGTCAGGCCGACCCCAGATGACCCCCGGCCGGTGGTAGGGATGGCTCGGGGCGCTGTGTGCAGGACATAACGGAGCAGCTGGGACTTAGCCACCGACGGGTCACCTAGTGAAGGGAGAGAGGAAGAGAGGTGAAGGAAGAGAGAGGTCAGTCTTACATGGGATACAGCTTTATACTGTAACACTTAACACAGAGACAGACCGCTCACTAACAAGTAAATTATTCACTAACTAATATTGTAATCCAGAACCAAATGTTTCATAATCTAGGGAGCAAACTGAATTGATTGAGGGGCCGAAAGTGTTCACATTTTTTTCGTGAGAGATCATTCCCAAATCTTAGGCTTGGTCATAAAGTCACGAGACACTGTTTCATACGCTTAGAAGATAGGGCTGTACAGCAGATGAAAGAGAGAGAGACAGTGAGAGAGTCTCAGTACCTATCAGCAGTACATTGATGTCTCCTCTGATGCGTGATCCATTCTCCAGCATCTTCTCCACTCCTCCCAGCAACATACACAGGATGGCCTTCTTAATGTACTCATGACCGTGGATACTGGGGGCTAGGGAGCGGGACAGCTGGTCAAACAAATCCTGGGGGAGACAGGAGAAACAGGTGTGTGTTTGAGGGAATGGGTTAGAGCAAGGTTAACAGGTGATATGTAAAGTGACTGAAAGGGGTCGACAAGAGGAAGCTACGTTTAGACTATTGAGATGTGGCCATTGTGATAGCCAGAGGGAAAATGTCACTGTGGCAGTGCAGGTCTTTACAATCTTTGACTTGCTGAAGAGTTTGATCTTGGAGACGTCGTCAGCTGAGAAGTGTGGAGACACTTCTTTACTCATCTGTTTCACCTGGCAGGCTATCATGATGGTCCTGGAGGATAGAGGAAGAATTAACTTCAGCATTAACAATAACTTCCTGACAGAAACCCTTAACGTCATGTAATAATGCAAGTCAAGGAATAGTGTTTAAGCAAAATAAATGTTTGGGGGGGGGGTCGGGACTTTGCAAACTTTTAGGGTGTTTCGTAAAACAAAGTGCATTTCAGCTCTGAAAGATGTTCAGTACTTCTGTCCTTACCTGAAGGTGCCGGAGGTGTAGCCTCCCTTCTTGCCAGGCAGACAGCGGTAGGTCCCGATCACCTGGACCCTGTCTCCTGGCTTGATCACATCCACCAGATCATTGTCCAGTATGATGTCCACCGAGCGGGGAAGCTGACCGGCAGGAGCCTTCTCTGGCATCTCCTGGACCGTGATCGTCTGGTGGTCCTTGTAGATGGACAGACCAAACTCTGTCTCCAACGGGTTGTTCTCCTCATCCTAGAGAGAGGGATGGAGAGAGAGAGGGAGAGAGAGAGGAGGTGAGTGTGTGTGATGGTTCGGGAGTCCTTGTGGATGGACAGACCAAGTTGTCTCCAATGAGGTTGTTCTCCTCAACCTGAGTGTGTGTGTGTGTACCTTGGTAGGGTAGATGGCAGAGGAGGGGAAGGCGTCCAGGCTGGTCATGTCTGTGTATTTCCGCTCCATGGTCTTCTTGGTGGCTGGACAGTAGTGGACGCTACGCACCACCTTGGGACGCACCAGAGAACCTACAGAGAGGAACAGAAAGAGAGATATATATATACTATAAACCAGGTGGTTCGAGCCCTGAATGCTGATTGGCTGACAGCCGTGGTATATCAGACTGTATACCACAGGTATGACAAAACATGTATTTTTACTGCTCATAGTATGTTGGTAACCAGTTTATAATAGCAATAAGGAACCTCTGGGGTTTGTGGTACGCTATCTGGGACCCTTCCGGTTAAGAAAAATCCCTAACTAACTTCAAACGTTGCGAGGTGGAATTGAGGTCCAGTAATGGTAGAACAGGTGCAATGCTTCACCATCAAAGGGACGCACCGTGAGACCCAGACCGTTCTGGCAGCTGCATTGTAAATTCAAGTGGGATTTTATAACTTTTTCTGAACGTTTTAAATGGAAAAAACATCCACAACCTAGTTTTCCAGACACTCACACTTGGTGACAATGCCCTCCACACAGACCATGCTGCCCAGTAGACGGGAGGTGAGGGTTCGGGGGGAGACGTGTTTGTTCCCAAAGCTTCCCTCCAGACCAACAAAGAACTCCTCGTACTGCTTAGCGTACGTAGCATCTACAGACGCCACAAGGTCCTTCAGCGCACGCTGGAATGCCAGCAGCTCATCGAACGCATTAGTCATCAACCTGGGAAGACAACACACAGTCTCAGTTTAAATGCATACATAGCATTATGACATTATGTTGGACATATCGTCGCTGAGCAATGTAATCAACGATCATCCTATGTAACAGATATCACTTATCCAGATGTCAATGCACAATAGGGATGGATAGAGTGATTGCATTGTAGACATGCATAGCTATACAACAGTAGTGTGTCAAAGCAGCATAGTTACTGTTATGTATTAACGTGTCACAATATTTGGCAGTACAAAAAAATATATATATTATATATAACACATTGTGGACCATTCAACTAGAGGTGAGACACAGTCAGTCACATAACTAATGATACACCATTTTAGTGTGTGTATACCTGTAAACACAGTCAGTCACATAACTAATGATACACCATTTTAGTGTGTGTATACCTGTAAACACAGTCAGTCACATAACTAATGATACACCATTTTAGTGTGTGTATACCTGTAAACACAGTCAGTCACATAACTAATGATACACCATTTTAGTGTGTGTATACCTGTAAACACAGTCAGTCACATAACTAATGATACACCATTTTAGTGTGTGTATACCTGTAAACACAGTCAGTCACATAACTAATGATACACCATTTTAGTGTGTGTATACCTGTAAACACAGTCAGTCACATAACTAATGATACACCATTTTAGTGTGTGTATACCTGTAAACACAGTCAGTCACATAACTAATGATACACCATTTTAGTGTGTGTATACCTGTAAACACAGTCAGTCACATAACTAATGATACACCATTTTAGTGTGTGTATACCTGTAAACACAGTCAGTCACATAACTAACGATACACCATTTTAGTGTGTGTATACCTGTAAACACAGTCAGTCACATAACTAACGATACACCATTTTAGTGTGTGTATACCTGTAAACACAGTCAGTCACATAACTAACGATACACCATTTTAGTGTGTGTATACCTGTAAACACAGTCAGTCACATAACTAACGATACACCATTTTAGTGTGTGTATACCTGTAAACACAGTCAGTCACATAACTAACGATACACCATTTTAGTGTGTGTATACCTGTAAACACAGTCAGTCACATAACTAACGATACACCATTTTAGTGTGTGTATACCTGTAAACACAGTCAGTCACATAACTAACGATACACCATTTTAGTGTGTGTATACCTGTAAACACAGTCAGTCACATAACTAATGATACACCATTTTAGTGTGTGTATACCTGTAAACACAGTCAGTCACATAACTAACGATACACCATTTTAGTGTGTGTATACCTGTAAACACAGTCAGTCACATAACTAACGATACACCATTTTAGTGTGTGTATACCTGTAAACACAGTCAGTCACATAACTAACGATACACCATTTTAGTGTGTGTATACCTGTAAACACAGTCAGTCACATAACTAACGATACACCATTTTAGTGTGTGTATACCTGTAAACACAGTCAGTCACATAACTAACGATACACCATTTTAGTGTGTGTATACCTGTAAACACAGTCAGTCACATAACTAACGATACACCATTTTAGTGTGTGTATACCTGTAAACACAGTCAGTCACATAACTAACGATACACCATTTTAGTGTGTGTATACCTGTAAACACAGTCAGTCACATAACTAACGATACACCATTTTAGTGTGTGTATACCTGTAAACACAGTCAGTCACATAACTAACGATACACCATTTTAGTGTGTGTATACCTGTAAACACAGTCAGTCACATAACTAATGATACACCATTTTAGTGTGTGTATACCTGTAAACACAGTCAGTCACATAACTAATGATACACCATTTTAGTGTGTGTATACCTGTAAACACAGTCAGTCACATAACTAATGATACACCATTTTAGTGTGTGTATACCTGTAAACACAGTCAGTCACATAACTAACGATACACCATTTTAGTGTGTGTATACCTGTAAACACAGTCAGTCACATAACTAACGATACACCATTTTAGTGTGTGTATACCTGTAAACACAGTCAGTCACATAACTAACGATACACCATTTTAGTGTGTGTATACCTGTAAACACAGTCAGTCACATAACTAATGATACACCATTTTAGTGTGTGTATACCTGTAAACACAGTCAGTCACATAACTAATGATACACCATTTTAGTGTGTGTATACCTGTAAACACAGTCAGTCACATAACTAATGATACACCATTTTAGTGTGTGTATACCTGTAAACACAGTCAGTCACATAACTAATGATACACCATTTTAGTGTGTGTATACCTGTAAACACAGTCAGTCACATAACTAATGATACACCATTTTAGTGTGTGTATACCTGTAAACACAGTCAGTCACATAACTAATGATACACCATTTTAGTGTGTGTATACCTGTAAACACAGTCAGTCACATAACTAATGATACACCATTTTAGTGTGTGTATACCTGTAAACACAGTCAGTCACATAACTAATGATACACCATTTTAGTGTGTGTATACCTGTAAACACAGTCAGTCACATAACTAACGATACACCATTTTAGTGTGTGTATACCTGTAAACACAGTCAGTCACATAACTAACGATACACCATTTTAGTGTGTGTATACCTGTAAACACAGTCAGTCACATAACTAACGATACACCATTTTAGTGTGTGTATACCTGTAAACACAGTCAGTCACATAACTAACGATACACCATTTTAGTGTGTGTATACCTGTAAACACAGTCAGTCACATAACTAACGATACACCATTTTAGTGTGTGTATACCTGTAAACACAGTCAGTCACATAACTAACGATACACCATTTTAGTGTGTGTATACCTGTAAACACAGTCAGTCACATAACTAACGATACACCATTTTAGTGTGTGTATACCTGTAAACACAGTCAGTCACATAACTAATGATACACCATTTTAGTGTGTGTATACCTGTAAACACAGTCAGTCACATAACTAATGATACACCATTTTAGTGTGTGTATACCTGTAAACACAGTCAGTCACATAACTAATGATACACCATTTTAGTGTGTGTATACCTGTAAACACAGTCAGTCACATAACTAACGATACACCATTTTAGTGTGTGTATACCTGTAAACACAGTCAGTCACATAACTAACGATACACCATTTTAGTGTGTGTATACCTGTAAACACAGTCAGTCACATAACTAACGATACACCATTTTAGTGTGTGTATACCTGTAAACACAGTCAGTCACATAACTAACGATACACCATTTTAGTGTGTGTATACCTGTAAACACAGTCAGTCACATAACTAACGATACACCATTTTAGTGTGTGTATACCTGTAAACACAGTCAGTCACATAACTAACGATACACCATTTTAGTGTGTGTATACCTGTAAACACAGTCAGTCACATAACTAATGATACACCATTTTAGTGTGTGTATACCTGTAAACACAGTCAGTCACATAACTAATGATACACCATTTTAGTGTGTGTATACCTGTAAACACAGTCAGTCACATAACTAATGATACACCATTTTAGTGTGTGTATACCTGTAAACACAGTCAGTCACATAACTAACGATACACCATTTTAGTGTGTGTATACCTGTAAACACAGTCAGTCACATAACTAACGATACACCATTTTAGTGTGTGTATACCTGTAAACACAGTCAGTCACATAACTAACGATACACCATTTTAGTGTGTGTATACCTGTAAACACAGTCAGTCACATAACTAATGATACACCATTTTAGTGTGTGTATACCTGTAAACACAGTCAGTCACATAACTAATGATACACCATTTTAGTGTGTGTATACCTGTAAACACAGTCAGTCACATAACTAATGATACACCATTTTAGTGTGTGTATACCTGTAAACACAGTCAGTCACATAACTAATGATACACCATTTTAGTGTGTGTATACCTGTAAACACAGTCAGTCACATAACTAATGATACACCATTTTAGTGTGTGTATACCTGTAAACACAGTCAGTCACATAACTAATGATACACCATTTTAGTGTGTGTATACCTGTAAACACAGTCAGTCACATAACTAATGATACACCATTTTAGTGTGTGTATACCTGGCAGCCCGCGCCTCGTTGCGTCGTCTCAGGTCGTTGATGTTCACGATGAGTCGGTTCTTGTTGTCGTTGATCATGTCCCGTACCTTGCTCTGGTACACACCCTGGTCTTGCTGCACCAGAACCCCGCACAGAGGAGGACATCATCATCATCAGACACTATCCAGGCCAAGTGATGGCTGCCTACTCAACGTTACTCATTCATACCGGCTTCCAATATCATCTAACGTTATCTGGTGATTACTTAGTTAGCAACTTATAGCTACTTAGTTAACTAGCCACAGTATTTAGCAACATTTAATAAACAACGCATTTGGTTGTTTATAACATTTGTTAGTAAGGATTAACTTTAGATAGTTGGAACCCTGTCCAAAGAGTTGGTAACTAACTTATTTAGAGTTTGTAGTCCTAAAAACCGGAAATGAGTTTCCTCTGGTTCTTTCAGACATTCTTATGGAGGAAATGAATGGAGAAAGAATTGGGTTTTGGGATAAACGTCGAAAATAAGGTCTGAGGTCAACACAGGTTTAGGAGATCTGATACGGTTTGTTCTATAATCATACCTGTCAGTTAACGTTACCTTTATGGATTATGAAGCATTTATGTAATAATGAAACGTAATAAGCACATAAATGCTTCAAAATCCACAAAAAGTGACGTTAGTGGATGAAGATTATCTCATAGAACAAAAACGCTCTTCTAAGCCTCTGTTTACCGCATAACCCATTGTCCACGTTTATCGAAAAACTGTCAAGCAGTTATGCTACTTACATCGTCATCTAAGAAGTCCAGATACTCTCTCTGTGCCTCTCTCATCTCCCGATCGTCCACTGAATCAGCCGCCATTGCGTAATTCTATATTTTCTAAATACAACAAATTTTTACAGAATACGACGTGAACGTTTCAGCAGAGGTCTTTACAGAAATGCGAGATTTTCGCGCCACCAAGTACCAGATTAACTCCGTTTTGAATCTTGATTGGTCCATGTGACAAACTCTACTTTGCATATTTGGCGCGGAATCTGTTCCAGTCCAATCAGATACCATATTTCTTGAGTTTGGACCCGCCCCCTCAGCAACTCGCGGGAAATTTCCAGACAAGGGCCCTGCAAAATGTGCCAGTCTGTTTGTGCCAACATGCTCGCCTGGGAAGTTGGCGTTGTGGAAAATGGATGTAGAGTTTCATTTAAGCAGCGAGTCGAGGAAATGTGCCGAAGACGAAAGTTCTGAATGGGCTCAAATAGTGTCGAAAACTGGAACAAAAATAAAATTGTCTAAGGTTGAAAGGAATGAAACGTGTGTAAATGACAATGAATCGCTTCTTGTTGGGATGCGTTTATTAAACAGGGATGCATATGTGGGGAAACCCTTTGTAGTATCGAAAATGGTGAAGTGTGCGATTGGTAAAGTGGAGTATGTCAGAGTGACCAGGAGTGGTCTTATTTTGATTAAATGTGTTTATAATGAGCAGAGGAAGATTGCAATAGGCCTTAAAAGAGTCAGTACAACAGAAGTATCGTGTTTTGAACTTCGGAGTAGAGCAACCAGTTAAAGGAGTGATTTCAGGGGTGACGACGGATGTTCAGGTAGAATCAATGAAGATAATTCCAGGTGTGGTTGGTGCCGGGCGTCTGACCCGCTGGGTGAATGGGGGGAAGAAGAGGAAAGTCTGTTTGTTGTGTTTTGACGATGAGCAAATACCTACAAATGTGAAACTTGGATATGTACGATATGCAGTGGGAGCCTTCGTTCCCAAACCATTGAAGTCTACAAGTTGTTAAGGATTTGGTCATGTTGCAAGTGTGTGTAGACGAACGGAGTATAATGAAGAACAATGTGTAGAAGGACGACGGTGTTGGGGATCATGATCCTGAGTTCATGGACTGACCTGTAAGGGTGAAGGCCATCGAGGTGGTAAAGGTTAGAGCGGTTAACAGAATCTCCTTTGCGGAGGCGATTAAGAGAATTAAGAAAACGAGTGATTCTAGGGAAGATATGGTAGTGAATGCAAAATATAAGGTAGTGGATATAATACAGCCTGTTGTAAATGTTTGTACCCAGAATAAAGACACCATGTGTGTTAAAAAGGTATATTCATTGCCACAGTTGTAAAATGTACAGCACAAGTCACAAAGAAATCGAAGAAACTGGACATTATTGCGGCAGAAAAGTTTTTGGGATTGAAGGATTTTACTTCAGTAGATTTGCAAGGAGTACCGGCGACGGAAGATCCGCCCTCTCGGGGTTCCGGTGAGCCTGTGTAGGGATCAGATATGTTTTATTTATGTTTAACAGAAAAGTTATTTGAGTAGTTTATTTTTGGCAATGTAATGTTTGTTAGGGTGGATTAAGTTAGTATCACTATTACATATGGATTATTATTTTTTTTACATTTGGTTGTTTCAAACCTCCTGTTGGTGGCGGCAATACACCTTTCGGGTGTAGTCCGCCATAAAATCAGAAGAAGAAGAAGAAGAAGAAGAAGAAGAAGAAGAAGAACATGCTTCCCTCTGTCGAACGACGTTGCACTGACAATTATTTCTCTCTTGACGCGCCACTAGTTCTCACTAGAACAAATGAGAAACAAAAGAGTGCAACATCTTGAAAAGGTTACTATCATAATCACCAAATCCTTGTCACGCATTTTAATGCCAAACATCACAAATGAATGACCAGAAGTTGGCTAGTCAATGAGCAATGGAGTTGGCAAGATCCCAAAGAGATATGGGACCAGGCTATGCTTGGAAGAAATATAATTCCTCAATTTGTGCAGTAGAGACCGTGTAGAGAGACCGTGCAGTAGAGTAGAGACCATGCAGTAGATTACGTAATTTAGCTACAACAAGCTGTGACCATTGCATTTTTTTCATCTGGGACCATGCTGTTGATTCAGTTGATATCTGAGAGGAGGCCATAGTGACATCTAGCTATTTATTTTTTAATTTTTTATTTCACCTTTATTTAACCAGGGAGGCCGGTTGAGAACAAGTTCTCATTTATAACTGCGACCTGGCCAAGACAAAGCAAAGCAGTGCGACAAAAAACAACAACACAGAGTTACACAGTAAACAGACGTACAGTCAATAACACAATAGAAAATCTATATACAGAGTGCAAATGTAGTGCAAAATGCAGTAAGGTTAGGAAGGTAGGACAATAAATAGACCATAGTGGTGAAATAAATTACAGACTAGAATTAACACTGGAATGAAGGATGTGCAAATTATGATGTGCAAATATAGGCCAGGACCTGACTGGTTGTTAGTGTGAGGCCATGCCAGGACCTGACTGGTTGTTAGTGTGAGGCCATGCCAGGACCTGACTGGTTGTTAGTGTGAGGCCATGCCAGGACCTGACTGGTTGTTAGTGTGAGGCCATGCCAGGACCTGACTGGTTGTTAGTGTGAGGCCATGCCAGGACCTGACTGGTTGTTAGTGTGAGGCCATGCCAGGACCTGACTGGTTGTTAGTGTGAGGCCATGCCAGGACCTGACTGGTTGTTAGTGTGAGGCCATGCCATGGCCTGACTGGTTGCCGCCAGTCACTTTCTTATGTCTGAAACACATGCTTCCAGGGTAGGCAATTCTTTTAGCTTCACCATGTTTCATTGAAATGTACAGCCGTGTGTCGTCCGCATAGCAGTGCAAGTTGACACTGTGTTTCTGAATTACATCACTAAGAGAGGTAGAATATATAGGTCCTAAAATGGAACCTTGAGGAACACCAAAACGTACGATTGATTTGTCAGAGGACCATCCACAGAGACAAAATTATATATTTCCGACAGATAAATTCTAAACCAGGCAAGAACTTGTCCGTGTAGACACTGCTGCTTTTTAGTTAGCTTTACGACAGTATTTTGTGTGTTTTTATTCTCCTCAATCAGGTTTGAACAGTAGGCTGACGGAGCAGCAGTGAGGGCTCTTCAATATTGAACTGTATTGTCTTTCCAAGCTAGTCGGAAGACTTCCAGTTTGGTGGAGCACCATTTCCATTCCAATTTTCTGGAAACTTGCTTCAGGGCTCGGGTATTTTCTGTGTACCTTTTTTTTTTTTTAAGGGTGCGACTGCATCTAGATTATTACGCAATGTTACATTTAGATCCTCGGTTAGCTGGTTAACTGATTTTTGACCTCTAGGGTAGGTGGAGGGAGTCTGGAAGGACATCTTGGAATGTTTGGGTTGTCCAAGACTTTATAGCACAGCTTTTGATAATCCTTGGTTGGGGTCTGAGCAGATTATTTGTTGGCATTTCAAATGTAATAAAATGGTGGTCCGATAGTCCAGGATTATGAGGAAAAACATTGAGATGCAGAATATTTATTCCAATAGCAGCACAATAAATGACAATGTGTCACACCACAGCTCATCAACGCTGACAACCTGTCAGTGCAAATTACGACGTGGGGAACCATTAGCTGCTAGCGGTCAAGTTCACCCTGGAGGAGTGGAGGCATTGGTTAGAGAAGGCCGCCCATCCATTCGTCGTGTGGACGGACCATAAGAACTTAGCCGACATTCAGGGGGCCAAGAGGCTCAACTAGCACCATACCAGGTGGGCATTGTTCTTAACCAGGTTTCGGTTCACGATCTCATACCGTCTGGGGTCGAAGAACACCAAGCCTGACGCGCTCTCCCGGCAGTTCGTATTTTGCTGTCAGCCTGTCTTTGGAGACTGCTCAGCCATGGGAGCAGGAGTACAGAGATGAGGTCATGGGCTGGCAGAGAAGCAGCTGAACAGGTCCCCCCTCTAACCCTCCTAGGGTTGATGCTGCTGGTGGTGCAGGTCGTAGAAATGCTCTATCCTGGTCCCAGATCTGTTTAGTCTGTTGTGCTAACTCATAATGTATAATAGTTGTCATGCCACGATACCATTGCAGTTGGCTATACATAGGAGTTGGCTATACATAGGAGTTGGCTATACATAGCAGTTGGCTATACATAGGAGTTGGCTATACATAGGAGTTGGTTATACATAGGAGTTGGTTATACATAGGAGTTGGTTATATAGCACAAACAGACCGAAGCTAACATTTGGCTGATTGTCAGAACAGAAATAGTAAAACTTCAATGTACTTGAAGATTACTCTAGAACTTGTTGTCTTTGTTACAGGGAAGATAGAAAGGACAATATGATGTGGTTTAACGTGGTCTGATGTGGTTTTATGTGGCTTGATGTGGTTCGATGTGGTTTGATGTGGTTTGATGTAGTTTTCGACATGGTTTGATGTGGTTTGATGTAGCTTGACGTGGTTTGACGTGGTTTGACGTGGTTTGATGTAGCTTGACGTGGTTTGATGTGGTTTGACGTGGTTTGATGATTTTAAGGTTAAGATAGTGATATAACTTGCATTGTGTTTTCAGGTTTGAATGAGTCAATGTTTTCCACTAACCTTGTTCTCTCAATAAAGTTATTGTCTATCAACATTATATTACTGTCTGTCTGTCTGTCTGTCTGTCCGTCTCTTTCTCTGTCTGTCTGTCTGTCTGTCTGTCTCTGTCTGTCTGTCTGTCTGTCTGTCTGTCTGTCTGTCTGTCTGTCTGTCTGTCTGTCTCTGTCTCTGTCTGTCTGTCTGTCTGTCTGTCTGTCTGTCTGTCTGTCTCTGTCTTTGTATCTATGAATAGCGGAGTAGAGTTATTTTATCCCTGATGATTCTGTATATTCAATTATTTGATGGTCTGTTAGGAACAATAACTTGACTCTAATCAAGAGAATCTGCTTGGGTTGAAGGAATAACCCTGGTGTTACTACCTGGTTGTTGGCACATCCTCCCCTTATGAACACTGACAATGTGGAAAACCTCACTTCTCATCTCAAATAAGAAATGCCACATTTTAACATCTTGTACAAGATAAACCACTTGTATCAAGCACCGACATGCTTTAATCTGGGTTGTAATAGGCCAGACAAGGTTACATGATTTAAAGGTGCAATATGCAGAAGAAATCACTCTGCCATTTCCTGGTTGCTAAAATTCTAATAGTTCACCTAATTTCAGTTTATGTGACAAACAAGCAAGTACAGTAAAGTGTAGAGAATCATTGTAAAATCTAAACTGCTGTGAAATGTATTTTCCATAACCAAAAATATTGTATTTTCAGCTGTTTGAAGCTGTTGTACAAGATAGATAGATAGATAGATAGATAGATAGATAGATAGATAGATAGATAGATAGATAGATAGATAGATAGATAGATAGGTACTTTAAAACCAAAAGCGAAAGATGCAAAAACTAAATGTATGAACGGGAGCATAGAAATAACACACATAGAACAGATCTACCGCTTCTTAGACTTGGACTTGTAACACAGGGTCTGAGTAATGTTGTAGCTCAGATTAAAATCCCTGTCTGTGCAGCGTCTGTCTTTCTGTCTGTGCAGCGTCTGTCTGTGCAGCGTCTGTCTGTCTATCTGTCTGTGCAGCGTCTGTCTGTCTGTGCAGCGTCTGTCTGTCTGTCTTTGCAGCGTCTGTCTGTCTGTGCAGCGTCTGTCTGTCTATCTGTCTGTGGAGCGTCTGTCTGTCTGTGCAGCGTCTGTCTGTCTGTGCAGCATTCTTTCTGTCTGTTTGTCTATCTGTGCAGTGTCTGTATGAAAGTTCCCCCCCGGGGGATAAATAAAGTACCTATCTATCTATCTATCTATCTATCTATCTATCTATCTATCTCTGTCTGTCTGTCTGTGCAGGGTATGTCTGTCTGTGCAGCGTCTGTCTGTCTGTCGGTCTGTCTGTCTGTGCAGCGTCTGTCTGTCCAGCGTCTGTATGTATGTATGTATGTCTGTCTGTCTGTGCAGCGTCTGTCTGTCTGTGTGTCTTTCTGTCTGATGTGGTGAAATAGCTACACATTCATTCCAAAGACACAGACAGGGTTTGGGTATAATCCACTCACACATCTCCATTATTTCTGTTGTACAGTGTTGTGAAGTAGGCTAATGTCAGATTAAATACACACAAATAACTGAAGGTATAAAATAGATAGGTTTAGGCCTATACTGATGAGATGCCTTTACATTGTCTACTACAGTCTGTTGTGAAAACATTATGAAAATTCAGAGGAGCAATGTGGACAAATGGTTACAACAAATGATGACACATGGTTTGATTTTAGTCATTCAATGGGGTTTCAGTTCATATGCTTTGTTTATGTTGGTTTATTTTCGATATTGAGAGATTGAGATTATTATTACGTTGCACAGGGAAACCATTTGAACAGTTATATTTTAACCAAAATATATGCATAATTTAGCCTACACATCTCATTGGAAACACGTATTAAAAATATGACATCAAATGTCTGGGCAAGGTGATCTAGCCTATTTTATTTTTTTCGCCCAGCTCTCCCTCTGTCTGTCTGTGTTTGTGTGTCTGTGCGCTGAGGGCATAGTTCAGTTTCCGTAACCTATCACCCAGATCTGCCGTCGTGCAGTCTCAGTGCAGACGGATATACAGTATAGCGCTGTTGCCAACTGTCGCACTCTGCATTGCGCCACCATACGCACACAAGTAGCCACAGCCGCACGGCGCGCATCCAACCATCCATTCCTCATCCAACTCCAATTTTACTGTCAGACAGCAAGGCAGACCCGGTGGAGACGTCTACTTCACTCACTCTCCAAACGGGACACAACAGTCTCCATTGCTCTAACGGTAAATACCATAATGGTTTATTTTTTTAATAGGATAACAATATTGTTTAAAGCATATTGATAACGATAATGATGCTTTACTTTTAATGTATTGTTGGTCATGTTTGTAGTCGAATGGGATTTCCAGTCGTTCTGTGTTGCCAGGTAGGATAGGATACGTCCATCAGTGTTGTTTTCAGATTTCTGTTTTCTTTTCATTATTACAACCCATGACTTCGGAGTAATACGAACATTGAAATATTTTAGGGAAAATTGTACAACTTTTTATGGATATTACTATATTTCCATCACCATCTCCATCGTTCCAGCAGAAACTCGTGTCCAAACACGTTGTCAGAAAGGGGTGTGTGCCCTGGAAAGCAGCTCTCAGCCAATGAGCGCCCTTCTCCGTCTGTTGTTTACTAGTGGAAGTGAGCTCCTATTAGACGAGACAACTATACCCCCGGGAGCTTTGTTAGCCTATCAGCGCACTCCCAACATGATGCCTTTAAACAAAAGCATATGGTTTAAAATCATTTAAAAAATGCTGCCACAATGTAATGTATGGATGTAATCCGTTATATCAAACATAAATGGGATATCGTGCACCACTCTAGCCGCTCAGTCTACACACCTCACACTGCTGCTGCATGGTTACAGGCAGACAGGGGTGTGTGCAGAGAGGGGGGTGTGTGCAGAGAGGGGGGGGGGGGGGGGGTGTGCAGAGAGGGGTGTGTGTGCAGAGAGGGGGGGGGGGTGTGCAGAGAGGGGTGTGTGTGTGTGATATAAAAAATTAAAATTACACGATGATGTCATTGGTTGTGTGGTTGACTTAATATTTTAAATAGTTTAGCCTACTGTACATAGGTTTTATTTTCACAACATCACTCCTTTATTGTGTGGAAACTGTAATTCCACATGCAGATGCTGATAATAAACATGTAATTACCAGTAATTATGTAAATAAAAACATTTGGATTGTGATTTACTGTACATTTCAAGACATTGCATATTATTTCTATGCACTATAAAATCACATTATTGTCTTCTGATGAAGAGATGTCTTATATGGTGTTATCTCCTTCTTGATCTAGGATGATAGAATATCAGAATTGTTATTCAAATAGAACTTCATGATGTGGCATAGATAAATAAAGGTATGTTTTCTTCTGAGCTCCTCCAGCCTCCTCTCTGTAGGCAGTAGAGACCCTGTGTGTTGAGTCCTGTATAGTGTAGACCACCACCACCACTACCAGCAGCAGCATGGCAGCTATAAGGCCAGGGGAGAGGACCTCTTCTTCAGGACCACAATGTCATGTTAAACAGAATGATGGTCCCATCTCTGCCAAGCTCCTCTTTCCCCCAAAGGTTGAGTGGATTGGGAGCGGTGAAAGGGGGGTGGGGTTTTGACACCTTGCTGGCTGAGACGTTCCAGACTTTCTCTCTCTTCCCCCACAAGACAAGAGGAGGGAAAATCCCCACGTTTTTATGATCCTTTGTTAAGACCATCACTTGGAGACAAAACGTTAGTCCAATGAAACAAGACATTATCTATTATCATATTATCTGTGTTGAAAATGAGGACTGTTGGCATATTAATATGAATGTCTATTCTGTGATGTCATTAAAGCTTAAATTAAGGTGTGATTGAGAAAACATTGTAACTATAAGGGTTTCCAAACTGTCTATATGATGTCTGCATTCGTTGCGTTTGGTAAGAAATATCCAGATTAAAGAGAATGTTTTTGTGATGATAAAACTGTGATTTTAGCTGTTTACACAAGATCATAGTTAATTCTAATGCCTTGCTTGACCAAGCTACGCTCAGGGGAATCAGATGAGGTCATAAACAACAGAAACGTCTGTACTGCCCAAAAAGGTATAAAACCTTTGAGACGCGAATAAACTTTCTTGACTCGAGGACATTCGTGCTGCAGCCGGAGGTCTACGATAAGTCACAACCTCCACAAAAAGACAACACGTGGTTCCCACAGAGGAACTCTGAAACAATCAACGCTACGGTCAACAACTGTATTTAAGAAGGTGAATTCGAGCAGAACCACCCGGTTATTCTCTCAAAAGTCATCGCTTGTCTACACTGACCACATCCCCAAGCTGTGGGGATATCGACACGGCTGATTAGCCGTCTCCAGGAATGAGTCCTATAGGAAGCAGACACCAAAAGGAAAGGACAACGTGACATCTTGTGGACAATCAGAGACTTACACCAGAGACCGGTACCCATCAGAGGTGGTGCAAGCCAGCAAATACATGCATTATATTCTGACCCATGAGCGCGGCAGAACGGGCAAGGAATTAGGCTAGGCTGAGCGTAGATTCACAAATGTATTGAATTAGGTTGCTCTGTCTATTTCTACCTCCCTCTCTCTCTCTCTCTCTCTCTCTCTCTCTCTCTCTCTCTCTCTCTCTCTATTTCTCTCTCTCTCTCTCTCTCTTTCTCTCTCTCTCTAACTCTCTAAATCTCTAAAACCGGGTGTAGCCGTGTAATATTGAGCAGATCCGCTAGGCACCTGTTATCCTATTAAGTGCATTGTATTAGAACCAATTCTCTATAACCATTACTGTGTATCCTGTATAGATAGATAGATAGATAGATAGATAGGTACTTTATTGATCCCCCGGGGGGGAAATTTCATGTATTATCATTTAGTTAGTAAATAAATCATTAAACCAATTTGTGGATCAGTTTGCGCTGGGGTTTTGTGCAGATTGACAGACTAATGATCGTTCTAGGACGAGATTGATCAGGCAACATTCATTAAATAAGGGCTGCTATATATTGGAAGATGGGACAAACATCTGAGTTAAATTCAGAGAGTAGCAACTCAGTAGAATACATTTCTCTCTGTGGAGCCCCTGGAATCCTAATGAGATAATTATTGCAGGATTAATTTAAATCCCATAATTAGACTAGTAGGTAATTATTCGATAAATAGCAGTCACCACTTTAATGATAAGATAAAGTTCCGACAACGGTCACGCCCCTCTACAAGAGCAGGCCCCACAGACACCAGGCAGCCTGGGGCAGAGATACAGGAGACACTGGTAGGTGGACCAATACGTTGAATGCTTGATTGATTCTTCTTATTTCAGTATTTTGTGGCTAACTAAAATTGTTTTCAGTTTTACTGTACAGATGTCATTGTCTCAGCTGTGCCCCCCTCCCTATTTGAGTCTCCCCCATATATTATCAGTGTTGCACCTCTGACCCTATGTATTTCTGGAGGCGTACATGCAGTGCTGTCAGTGTATCTGTCTCTCTGCAGGTGTACATGCAGTGCTGTCAGTGTATCTGTCTCTCTGCAGGTGTACATGCAGTGCTGTCAGTGTATCTGTCTCTCTGCAGGTGTACATGCAGTGCTGTCAGTGTATCTGTCTCTCTGCAGGTGTACATGCAGTGCTGTCAGTGTATCTGTCTCTCTGCAGGTGTACATGCAGTGCTGTCAGTGTATCTGTCTCTCTGCAGGTGTACATGCAGTGCTGTCAGTGTATCTGTCTCTCTGCAGGTGTACATGCAGTGCTGTCAGTGTATCTGTCTCTCTGCAGGTGTACATGCAGTGCTGTCAGTGTATCTGTCTCTCTGCAGGTGTACATGCAGTGCTGTCAGTGTATCTGTCTCTCTGCAGGTGTACATGCAGTGCTGTCAGTGTCTCTGTCTCTCTGCAGGTGTACATGCAGTGCTGTCAGTGTATCTGTCTCTCTGCAGGTGTACATGCAGTGCTGTCAGTGTCTCTGTCTCTCTGCAGGTGTAAAAGGGGGGATACTAGTCAGTTGTACAACTGAATGCATTCAACTGAAATGTGTCTTCCTCCTTTAACCCAACCCCTCTGAATCAGAAAGGTGCGGGGAGCTGCCTTAATCGACATCCACGTCTTCGGCGCATGGGGAACACTGGGTTAACTGCCTTGTTCAGGGGCAGAACAACACATTTTTACCTTGTCAGCTCGGGGATTCGATCCAGCAACCTTTCGGTTACTGACCCAACGCTCCTACCCTCCAGTAAATGCAGTGCTGTCAGTGTCTCTGAATCTCTACCTCTGTCTCTCTGCAGGTGTACATGCAGTACTGTGGGCAGGAAGCACCTAAAATGACAGAGAGCAACGGCCATAGGAACATTATGGATAGGAACCATCAGGTCCCGGTCTTCATATCCCAGGGGAGGACTGAGGGGGGCTGGACCCACCCCTCTGCTCCCCAGCAGACTACAACTCCCACAATGCCCTCCTGCCCCGTGTCTGCGCCTTACGTGTAAGCTTTCTCTATGTGGACATTGTTCAGTCTAAAGCTGACCTTCACCTTGTCACACGACCTTACAACATCAGCTGCTATCTTGGTACTCCTCAATGGAGTCTCAGTTCTTCATCTGTTCCTCAGCTTTCAGTTGTCTCTGTAAGTGGAGATAAATAATTATGGAATCCATGTTATAATTATTGTCTCCCTCTACTCAGTTTCCGGAGCCCAGAGTCGGTGGAGATGGATGAAATCATGGCAGCCATGGTTCTGACCAGTCTGTCCTGCAGCCCTGTGGTCCAGAGCCCTCCTCAGAGTCAGAATGTCTCTTTACCAGGTAAGTTACTCAATAAAGCAGATACAACACTCACTCTCTCTCTCTCTCTCACTCTCTCTCTCTCTCTCTCTCTCTCTCTCTCTCTCTCTCTCTCTCTCTCTCTCTCTCTCTCTCTCTCTCTCTCCCTCCCTCGCTCATCCCCTCTCTCTCTCCCTCTCTCTCTCCCTCTCTCTCAATTCAATTCAATTCAAGGGGCTTTATTGGCATGGGAAACATACAGTATGTTAACATTGCCAAAGCAAGTGAAGTAGACAATAAACAAATGTGAAATAAACAATAAAAATTATTAGTATTTTCAATGGTGTTTGTTCTTCACTGGTTGGCCTTTTCTTGTGGCAACAGGTCACACATCTTGCTGCTGTGATTGAAATGTTGGTCAGTATAGTCACTATATAACTATTCTGACCACCATGCTGTGTCTCTAACATGGTTATATAGTGACTATACTGACTACCATGCTGTGTCTCTAACATGGTTATATAGTGACTATACTGACTACCATGCTGTCTCTCTAACATGGTTATATAGTGACTATACTGACTACCATGCTGTCTCTCTAACATGGTTATATAGTGACTATACTGACTACCATGCTGTCTCTCTAACATGGTTATATAGTGACTATACTGACTACCATGCTGTCTCTCTAACATGGTTATATAGTGACTATACTGACTACCATGCTGTCTCTCTAACATGGTTATATAGTGACTATACTGACTACCATGCTGTCTCTCTAACATGGTTATATAGTGACTATACTGACTACCATGCTGTCTCTCTAACATGGTTATATAGTGACTATACTGACTACCATGCTGTGTCTCTAGGTCCATCATCAGGGGGCGGAGACATGGAGTGTGGGGGCGGGGAGCTGTCTGACAGCGGCAGCAGTGGCTACTGGAGCTGGGACCACGGCAATGTTAGTCCCGCCTCATCCTCGTCCGTCACAGACATGGACAGCAGCCCCGACGAAGGACTGCACATGGAGCTGGAGCAGGGTGTGGAGCTACATGCAACCAAGAAGTCAAAGGTGAGGGGGGAGTAGACTGTTGCCATGGTTCTTAGCTTCATGAATTATTTGATTTCTCTCTAGAGAAATGGCACGTTAAGATCACACACAAAAAAATAACTAAACAAGTAATTGAACCTACAGTTGAAGTCGGAAGTTTACATAGACTTAGGTTGAAGTAATTAAAAGTCATTTTTCAACCACTCCACAGATTTCATCTTAACAAACTATAGTTTTGGCAAGTCGGTTAGGACATCTACTTTGTGCATGACACAAGTAATTCTTCTAATAATTGTTTACAGACAGATTATTTCACTTATAATTCACTATATCACAATTCCAGTGGGTCAGAAGTTTACATACACTAAGTTGACTGCACCTTTAAACAGCTTGGAAAATTCCAGAAAATTATGTAATGGCTTTAGAAGCTTTTGATAGGCTAATTGACATAATTTGAGTCAATTGGAGGTGTACCTGTGGATGTATTTCAAGGCCTACCTTCAAACTCAGTGCCAGGAATTCAAACTCAGTGCCAGGAATTGTGAAAAACTGAGTTTAAATGTATTTGGCTAAGGTGTATGTAAACGTCTGACTACAACTGTACGTCGGTCAATTAGTTTTTGAATAACCTAAATAAAATGGTGATTAAACTTCTTAGGTTAATGACTCAGTACTATTCTCTCTCTCTCTCTCTCTCTCTCTCTCTCTCTCTCTCTCTCTCTCTCTCTCTCTCTCTCTCTCTCTCTGATCACAGAGTTATTTCGGAGGAGCATACAGATGTCTGTGGCCCAGTTGTGGCAAGGTGCTCACATCTTCAGTTGGGATGAAGAGCCACGTCCGTGTGCTGCACTTGGGGTGGGATCTCTTCTCAGACTCATTCATGTAGCCTGTATAAGTATTAACTCATTCATGTAGCCTGCATAAGTATTAACTCATTCATGTAGCCTGTATAAGTATTAACTCATTCATGTAGCCTGTATAAGTATGAACTCATTCATGTAGCCTGTATAAGTGTTAACTCATTCATGTAGCCTGTATAAGTATTAACTCATTCATGTAGCCTGTATAAGTATTAACTCATTCATGTAGCCTGTATAAGTATTAACAAATTCATGTAGCCTGTATAAGTATTAACTCATTCATGTAGCCTGTATAAGTATTAACTCATTCATGTAGCCTGTATAAGTATTAACTCATTCATGTAGCCTGTATAAGTATTAACTCATTCATGTAGCCTGTATAAGTATTAACTCATTCATGTAGCCTGTATAAGTATTAACTCATTCATGTAGCCTGTATAAGTATGAACTCATTCATGTAGCCTGTATAAGTATTAACTCATTCATGTAGCCTGTATAAGTATGAACTCATTCATGTAGCCTGTATAAGTATGAACTCATTCATGTAGCCTGTATAAGTATTAACTCATTCATGTAGCCTGTATAAGTATGAACTCATTCATGTAGCCTGTATAAGTATGAACTCATTCATGTAGCCTGTATAAGTATGAACTCATTCATGTAGCCTGTATAAGTATGAACTCATTCATGTAGCCTGTATAAGTATGAACTCATTCATGTAGCCTGTATAAGTATTAACTCATTCATGTAGCCTGTATAAGTATTAACTCATTCATGTAGCCTGTATAAGTATTAACTCATTCATGTAGCCTGTATAAGTATTAACTCATTCATGTAGCCTGTATAAGTATTAACTCATTCATGTAGCCTGTATAAGTATTAACTCATTCATGTAGCCTGCATAAGTATGAACTCATTCATGTAGCCTGTATAAGTATTAACTCATTCATGTAGCCTGTATAAGTATTAACTCATTCATGTAGCCTGTATAAGTATTAACTCATTCATGTAGCCTGTATAAGTATTAACTCATTCATGTAGCCTGTATAAGTATGAACTCATTCATGTAGCCTGTATAAGTATTAACTCATTCATGTAGCCTGTATAAGTATGAACTCATTCATGTAGCCTGTATAAGTATTAACTCATTCATGTAGCCTGTATAAGTATTAACTCATTAATGTAGCCTGTATAAGTATGAACTCATTCATGTAGCCTGTATAAGTATGAACTCATTCATGTAGCCTGTATAAGTATGAACTCATTCATGTAGCCTGTATAAGTATGAACTCATTCATGTAGCCTGTATAAGTATGAACTCATTCATGTAGCCTGTATAAGTATTAACTCATTCATGTAGCCTGTATAAGTATTAACTCATTCATGTAGCCTGTATAAGTATTAACTCATTCATGTAGCCTGTATAAGTATTAACTCATTCATGTAGCCTGTATAAGTATTAACTCATTCATGTAGCCTGCATAAGTATGAACTCATTCATGTAGCCTGCATAAGTATTAACTCATTCATGTAGCCTGTATAAGTATTAACTCATTCATGTAGCCTGTATAAGTATTAACTCATTCATGTAGCCTGTATAAGTATTAACTCATTCATGTAGCCTGTATAAGTATTAACTAATTCATGTAGCCTGTATAAGTATTAACTCATTCATGTAGCCTGTATAAGTATTAACTCATTCATGTAGCCTGTATAAGTATTAACTCATTCATGTAGCCTGTATAAGTATTAACTCATTCATGTAGCCTGTATAAGTATTAACTCATTCATGTAGCCTGTATAAGTATTAACTCATTCATGTAGCCTGTATAAGTATTAACTCATTCATGTAGCCTGTATAAGTATTAACTCATTCATGTAGCCTGTATAAGTATTAACTCATTCATGTAGCCTGTATAAGTATTAACTCATTCATGTAGCCTGTATAAGTATGAACTCATTCATGTAGCCTGTATAAGTATTAACTCATTCATGTAGCCTGTATAAGTATGAACTCATTCATGTAGCCTGTATAAGTATTAACTCATTCATGTAGCCTGTATAAGTATTAACTCATTCATGTAGCCTGTATAAGTATTAACTCATTCATGTAGCCTGTATAAGTATGAACTCATTCATGTAGCCTGTATAAGTATGAACTCATTCATGTAGCCTGTATAAGTATTAACTCATTCATGTAGCCTGTATAAGTATTAACTCATTCATGTAGCCTGTATAAGTATTAACTCATTCATGTAGCCTGTATAAGTATGAACTCATTCATGTAGCCTGTATAAGTATTAACTCATTCATGTAGCCTTTATAAGTATTAACTCATTCATGTAGCCTGTATAAGTATTAACTCATTCATGTAGCCTGTATAAGTATTAACTCATAAATTATATTGTTAACTTACTCCCTTTTCTTTGTCTCTCCCTTCCAAATTCATACACACACGTATGCACGCACGAATACGCACACACACACACACACACACACACACACACACACACACACACACACACACACACACACACACACACACACACACACACACACACACACATACATACACACACACACACACACACACACACACACACACACACACACACACACCACACCCCTACACACACACAGCAGTGTATCAGAGCAGTCCCACAGAGAGGAGGACTTCTACTATACAAAGATCTCCTGTGAAGCTCCACCAACCCCCGTCCCGGCCTCGTCCCCTCACGTAACCTGGGTGTCCTGTGGCTCCCCTCTCCCCCCAGCCCCCGTCCCTGCCTCGTCCCGTCACGTCCCCTGTGCGTCCTGTGGCTCCCTTCTCCCCCCAGCCCCTGTCCCGGCCTCGTCCCCTCACGTCCCCTGTGCGTCCTGTGGCTCCCCTCCAGACCCTGGTCCAGGTTCCGTTCTCCAGATCCCCTCCTCTACCTCCTCCTCCTCAGGGTCAGGGAGCTCCAGGTCCAGCTCAGCCCCAGGGTCAGACCCAGGGTCAGCCCCAGGCCAGCCCAGCCCTCTCAGCCAGTCTGCCCCTAGCTCCTTCTGGCAGATACACAAAGACCACCTCTATCAGGTAGGTTGATTTATTTAAGCAGGATATTCCACTCAGTAACAATTGACACTCTGGGACTGCCCTGGCCTGCAGTGTCAGTGCTTCTCTGTTTCGCATTTTAAATAACTTGTCTTGTATGGCAAGGCAGTGATGTTGCCTTGTTGAATTATATTATTTGTTGTGTTTAGAAACAACAGCTGGCCATCTTAAAAAGGGGCGGGGTTTGACTAGAATGGCAGTAAAATAAATGGGAGTTTGAGAGACGTCTGCTCTGTTGTTATGTCTTCCTCTCCTCCAGGTGTCCCGCTGTTTGACCCCTCCCCGCCTCCCCGTCTCTAACCAGCACAGCCATCACAACTCCCAGGTACGTCTGCTCTCTTCTCTGGTTAGTCTCAACCCCAGTCCTTCCTTCCAGGTCTCTCCAGAACAGGAATACCTTGTGATATCTGGCTGACATCTCTCTCCTGGTTAACAGCTGAGCACCAGTTGGATAACAGGCGGATGTGATATTAATTGTGACTATTTAATGATTTGTTATTGCAAGAGATGCCATACATATCTAAAAATAAGTCTTCCTCCTCCCTCCTCTTCACTTCTCCCCTCCCCCCGCTCCCTCTCTCCTGCCCCCTACAGGTGGTGACAGGACGCCGCAGGTCTCTGAGTGTAGGAGAGCAGTGGCTTCAACAGAACAGCGCCACCAACAAGTTGACCGCCATGAGTGCAGCATCCCCGTCACGCTCTCACAGCTCCTTCAGGTAGTCACCGTGTACCCTCTCTCCTCTCTCCTCCTCTCCCCTCTTCTCTCCTCCATCTGAACTATCTCTCCTCTCTCCTCTCTCCTCCTCTCCCCTCTTCTCTCCTCCATCTGAACTATCTCTCCTCTCTCCTCTCTCCTCTCTCCTCCTCTCCCCTCTTCTCTCCTCCATCTGAACTATCTCTCCTCTCTCCTCCTCTCCCCTCTTCTCTCCTCTCTCCTCTCTCCTCCTCTCTCCTCCTCTCCCCTCTTCTCTCCTCCATCTGAACTATCTCTCCTCTCTCCTCTCTCCTCCTCTCCCCTCTTCTCTCCTCTCTCCTCCTCTCTCCTCTCTCCTCCTTTCCTCCTTTCCTTTCTACTCCTCTTTGTCTCATCTATCTGTCCTCTCCATTCCTTGTATCCACTCTATCTTTCTCCTCTATCTCTGTCTCTACACACACTCCACACCTCTCTCAATGTAATGAGAGGGCATTATTAGATGGCTAGATAAGAAACAGGAAGGAGAATTTGTCTCCCTAATCGTACTCTCTGTAACAGTCTTTTATCTTGTACTGGTACACAGTTGTCATTTTCTCTCAGCGTGCTGTATGTATTAAGTTTACCACATATCCCCACCTTGATTGTGTCTTCCCAGCAAACCAAAATTGTTTCTGTGAAGGTTCCCAGAACATTTGTTAGGTCGCGGCAAATGTTCTCATAACACAAAAACTCTCCAGTCTTAGTGATAATTATAGAATGTTCTGTATAAAACCACCTGATGTTGCAAGAATCTGTTCTTCAAAGCTTCTCAGAATGTATCATTAGGTTGTAGGAAGAGTCTGGTGAGAAGAATGTGGGGACGTCACGAAAGTTACTAGAATGTTCCCAGAACACATTTAATCTGTTCTTTAAGGGTTCCCAGAACATTGTGGGGACATCACAAAAGATATGTTGTCAAAACAAAAACTGTAAAGTGTGCTACAAGATGATTCTACAATGTTTCTTTTAGGTTGCAAAAAACATGTTGACGTTCTTTAGAAGTTCCTAAAACATTTCTTTAGGTTGTGGGAACATTGTGACAAAACACTAAAACTGTCCAGTTGTGCTGACATTCAGATACTGTTTGTATCAGGGTGCCCAAAATATTCATTTGATGTTGCAACAATGTTGACAGAACACTCTTTCTGAGTTATTTAAAGGTTCCCAGAACATTTGATTAGGTTGTGGGAACAGTGTGGGTACATTACAAGAGATAGGTTCCCAAAACACAAAATATGCTCAGATGGAATGACATTCATACACTGTTTAAGTTAGGTTGCACAAGATATTCCCTTAATGTTGTAAGGGAATATTTAATGAAATAAATATGTTTTTATTACGTTCATAGCATATTTGATTTAGGTTTAACATAATATTCCATTGATGTTCACACAATATGCATTTTACCTTTTCTTTGAGGTCCTCAGAACATTTCGAAATTGTTATGTTTAAGTTGACCTAAGATTACCGGAACATTCTCAGCATGCAAATGTGTAGCTCCTTGAAGTTTTAAACAACTCCTTTAAGAGGTAGTTGATTTTCCTGCTGTTCCTGGGTATTGGTGGTCGGTGCAGCTACAAAGAAACCACAATTTAATGGCAATTTGCGTTAGACAGGACATTTGAACAACATTTTGTTATGCAAACACACCCAAGGAATGTTATTCTTACAACATTGAGGGAATGTCCTAATGTTCTGGGAATGTTCCCGGTTTGTAGGAAGAGACGGGGAGAGGCCAGGAAGTGTCGTAAGGTGTACGGAGTGGAACGCAAGGAGCAGTGGTGCACAGCTTGCCGCTGGAAGAAAGCATGCCAACGCTTCCCTGACTAAACAAGTGCGTGAACAAAGGATGATGAAAGAAAGAGAGACTTGAAGAAAGAGAGGATACGATCTCTCCTGTAAGCCATCAAGAACAACAACTTCCTTTTTTTCTACCTTGTTTTTTCCCCCTCAAGGAATAAAGTGATTTATGTATTTTTTTTGTATACGTTGACTTGAGCAGTAAGTTAGTGTGTGATGGTGGTGCTTCTTCTGCTTCTTCTTCTTCTTCTTCTTCTTCTTCTTCTTCTTCTTCTTCTTCTTCTTCTTCTTCTTCTTCTTCTATACAGCACAAATAGATCTAGGTCCAGGATACTTCTACTTTCCCCTGAGAACATGTCTCCCATCACTTTACACTGAGAACATGTCTCCCCTCACCTTCCACTGAGAACATGTCTCCCCTCACCTTCCACTGAGAACATGTCTCCCCTCACCTTCCACTGAGAACATGTCTCCCCTCACCTTCCACTGAGAACATGTCTCCCCTCACCTTCCACTGAGAACATGTCTCCCCTCACCTTCCCCTCACCTTCCACTGAGAACATGTCTCCCCTCACCTTCCACTGAGAACATGTCTCCCCGCACCTTCCCCTGAGAACATGTCTCCCCTCACCTTCCACTGAGAACATGTCTCCCCTCACCTTCCACTGAGAACATGTCTCCCCGCACCTTCCCCTGAGAACATGTCTCCCCTCACCTTCCACTGAGAACATGTCTCCCCTCACCTTCCACTGAGAACATGTCTCCCCTCACCTTCCACTGAGAACATGTCTCCCCTCACCTTCCACTGAGAACATGTCTCCCCTCACCTTCCCCTCACCTTCCACTGAGAACATGTCTCCCCTCACCTTCCACTGAGAACATGTCTCCCCGCACCTTCCCCTGAGAACATGTCTCCCCTCACCTTCCACTGAGAACATGTCTCCCCTCACCTTCCACTGAGAACATGTCTCCCCTCACCTTCCACTGAGAACATGTCTCCCCTCACCTTCCACTGAGAACATGTCTCCCCTCACCTTCCACTGAGAACATGTCTCCCCTCACCTTCCACTGAGAACATGTCTCCCCTCACCTTCCACTGAGAACATGTCTCCCCTCACCTTCCACTGAGAACATGTCTCCCCTCACCTTCCACTGAGAACATGTCTCCCCTCACCTTCCACTGAGAACATGTCTCCCCTCACCTTCCACTGAGAACATGTCTCCCCTCACCTTCCACTGAGAACATGTCTCCCCTCACCTTCCACTGAGAACATGTCTCCCCTCTCTTCTTCCTTCAATCTCATCCTCCAACACGTCATTCTTCCCTGTGGTGTCTCCAGAAGCTATGGAATCACTGTACTTCTACATGCAGTGCTATCTGGGAGATATTCTTTTGGACAATTTTGTATTTTTGTGTTTTTTTATTGTTATATAAAGAGTTTAATGTCTGTCATGTTTTGGCACAGTCTGTTGCAATGTATTTTACAAGGAAAATTATGAATGAGCTACATTTGGTTTGAATCGAATCAGTTCCCTCCATACAATATTTAACTTTTTCCCGTCTTGGTGAACAGTGTTATGGTCCTGTCTGTATAAGACAGTGTTATGGTCCTGTCTGTATAAGACAGTGTTATGGTCCTGTCTGTTTGAGACAGTGTTAAGGTCCTGTCTGTATAAGACAGTGGTATGGTCCTGTCTGTATAAGACAGTGTTATGGTCCTGTCTGTATAAGACAGTGTTATGGTCCTGTCTGTAAAAGACAGTGTTATGGTCCTGTCTGTATAAGACAGTGTTATGGTCCTGTCTGTATAAGACAGTGTTATGGTCCTGTCTGTATAAGACAGTGTTATGGTCCTGTCTGTTTGAGACAGTGTTATGGTCCTGTCTGTATAAGACAGTGGTATGGTCCTGTCTGTATAAGACAGTGTTATGGTCCTGTCTGTTTGAGACAGTGTTATGGTCTTGTCTGTATAAGACAGTGTTATGGTCCTGTCTGTATAAGACAGTGTTATGGTCCTGTCTGTATAAGACAGTGTTATGGTCCTGTCTGTATAAGACAGTGTTATGGTCCTGTCTGTATAAGACAGTGTTATGGTCCTGTCTGTATAAGACATTGTTATGGTCCTGTCTGTATAAGACAGTGTTATGGTCCTGTCTGTATAAGACAGTGGTATGGTCCTGTCTGTATAAGACAGTGTTATGGTCCTGTCTGTAAAAGACAGTGTTATGGTCCTGTCCGTATAAGACAGTGTTATGGTCCTGTCTGTATAAGACAGTGGTATGGTCCTGTCTGTATAAGACAGTGTTATGGTCCTGTCTGTATAAGACAGTGTTATGGTCCTGTCTGTATAAGACAGTGTTATGGTCCTGTCTGTTTGAGACAGTGTTATGGTCCTGTCTGTATAAGACAGTGGTATGGTCCTGTCTGTATAAGACAGTGTTATGGTCCTGTCTGTTTGAGACAGTGTTATGGTCCTGTCTGTATAAGACAGTGTTATGGTCCTGTCTGTATAAGACAGTGTTATGGTCCTGTCTGTATAAGACAGTGTTATGGTCCTGTCTGTAAAAGACAGTGTTATGGTCCTGTCTGTATAAGACAGTGTTATGGTCCTGTCTGTATAAGACAGTGTTATGGTCCTGTCTGTATAAGACAGTGGTATGGTCCTGTCTCTATAAGACAGTGTTATGGTCCTGTCTGTAAAAGACAGTGTTATGGTCCTGTCTGTATAAGACAGTGTTATGGTCCTGTCTGTATAAGACAGTGTTATGGTCCTGTCTGTATAAGACAGTGGTATGGTCCTGTCTGTATAAGACAGTGTTATGGTCCTGTCTGTAAAAGACAGTGTTATGGTCCTGTCCGTATAAGACAGTGTTATGGTCCTGTCTGTATAAGACAGTGGTATGGTCCTGTCTGTATAAGACAGTGTTATGGTCCTGTCTGTATAAGACAGTGTTATGGTCCTGTCTGTATAAGACAGTGTTATGGTCCTGTCTGTTTGAGACAGTGTTATGGTCCTGTCTGTATAAGACAGTGGTATGGTCCTGTCTGTATAAGACAGTGTTATGGTCCTGTCTGTTTGAGACAGTGTTATGGTCCTGTCTGTATAAGACAGTGTTATGGTCCTGTCTGTATAAGACAGTGTTATGGTCCTGTCTGTATAAGACAGTGTTATGGTCCTGTCTGTAAAAGACAGTGTTATGGTCCTGTCTGTATAAGACAGTGTTATGGTCCTGTCTGTATAAGACAGTGTTATGGTCCTGTCTGTATAAGACAGTGGTATGGTCCTGTCTCTATAAGACAGTGTTATGGTCCTGTCTGTAAAAGACAGTGTTATGGTCCTGTCTGTATAAGACAGTGTTATGGTCCTGTCTGTATAAGACAGTGGTATGGTCCTGTCTGTATAAGACAGTGTTATGGTCCTGTCTGTATAAGACAGTGTTATGGTCCTGTCTGTATAAGACAGTGTTATGGTCCTGTCTGTATAAGACAGTGGTATGGTCCTGTCTGTAAAAGACAGTGTTATGGTCCTGTCTGTATAAGACAGTGTTATGGTCCTGTCTGTATAAGACAGTGTTATGGTCCTGTCTGTATATTAGACAACTGAATTTGTAATAGCCTTCTAATGAAATAAGAAACATTGTGTCTAACGTTATTAAAAACACAGTCAAATAAAGTACCAGAAATAACACAGAGAATATTAGGACAGTTTTCTGCATTACAATCCATGAGGAAAACACTTTTATTATATTTTTCTCTTCACAGGTTTCATTAAGACTTTTAAACGATGGTACACATTAGAAATGTGGTTAGAAATGTACACTGTATTCACAAAGTTATTTGTATATGAACGAGAGACATGTACTCACAAACACATACACACACACTCTTACATACCTCAGAAATGTACTGGATAAATACTGCCTGAATGAATGATCTGCAAAACAATATGACCCTATATTACTAACAGGTGAACTATAACAATATGACCCTATATTACTAACAGGTGAACTTGTAACCTATAACAATATGACCCTATATTACTAACAGGTGAACTTGTAACCTATAACAATATGACCCTATATTACTAACAGGTGAACTTGTAACCTATAACAATATGACCCTATATTACTAACAGGTGAACTTGTAACCTATAACAATATGACCCTATATTACTAACAGGTGAACTTGTAACCTATAACAATATGACCCTATATTACTAACAGGTGAACTTGTAACCTATAACAATATGACCCTATATTACTAACAGGTGAACTTGTAACCTATAACAATATGACCCTATATTACTAACAGGTGAACTTGTGACCTAAAACCATAACATAATGTTGTGTTATTGAGTATTTTCAAACAAGAAAACAAACTCTATTCCATACAGTAACAAGGACATAACATGCACAATATATCTCTCGCTCCCTTTGTGAAAATCAGATATGTGGTAAGTATGGTATGCATCCTGAAAGACAAACGCAGGACATGATCTACGTTCCCCCTCAGGAGACTGAAAAGATTTGGCATGGGTCCTCAGATCCTCAAAAAGTTCTACAGCTGCACCATCGAGAGCATCCTGACTGGTTGCATCACCGCCTGGTACGGCAACTGCTACAGAGGGTAGTGTGTACGGCCCAGAACACCCAGTTTATTATTTATGGTTTACTTCAGTTTATTTAATAAATACTTTCTTAACACTTATTTTTTCTTAAAACTGCATTGTTGGTTAAGGGCTTGTAAGTAAACATTTCACTGTAAGGTCTACACCTGTTGTATTCGGTGCATGTGACAAATAACATTCGATTTGATTTGATTTTGATTCAACTTTACAAACACCAGGGGGCAGTGTTGCCCTACGGTCTGGAATGCTGATCTACTCTACCAACACCAGAGGGCAACGTTACCCTACTGTCGGGGCTGCTTATCCTGCTCTGCGGTCCACACTATGTGGCCAAGCGGAAAAGTCAAAATTGGCTATATGGTTAAAAAAAAAAACCTAAGGTTAGGGTTAGGCATAACGTTAGCAGTGTGGTTAAGGTTAGGGTTAGGCATAACGTTAGCAGTGTGGTTAAGGTTAGGGTTAGGCATAACGTTAGCAGTGTGGTTAAGGTTAGGGTTAGGCATATCGTTAGCAGTGTGGTTAAGGTTAGGGTTAGGCATAACGTTAGCAGTGTGGTTAAGGTTAGGCATATCGTTAGCAGTGTGGTTAAGGTTAGGGTTAGGCATAACGTTAGAAGTGTGGTTAAGGTTAGGGTTAGGCATAACGTTAGCAGTGTGGTTAAGGTTAGGGTTAGGCATAACGTTAGCAGTGTGGTTAAGGTTAGGGTTAGGCATAACGTTAGCAGTGTGGTTAAGGTTAGGGTTAGGCATAACGTTAGCAGTGTGGTTAAGGTTAGGGTTAGGCATAACGTTAGCAGTGTGGTTAAGGTTAGGGTTAGGCATATCGTTAGCAGTGTGGTTAAGGTTAGGGTTAGGCATAACGTTAGCAGTGTGGTTAAGGTTAGGGTTAGGCATAACGTTAGCAGTGTGGTTAAGGTTAGGGTTAGGCATAACGTTAGCAGTGTGGTTAAGGTTAGCATTAGGTTTAAAATCAGATTTTAAGAAGATTAATTGTAGAATAGGCAGGGCTTCGACTTGACCAGATAGTGAGGACTATTCTCGTTGAACATCTCATTTCTAAATCATGGGCATTAATATGGAGTTGGTCCCCTCTTTACTGCTATAACAGCCTCCACTCTTCTGGGAAGGCTTTCCACTAGATGTTGGAACATTGCTGCAGGGTCTTGCTTCCATTCAGCCACAAGAGCATTAGTGAGGTCGGGCCCTGATGTTGGGCGATTACGTCCGGCAGCAACAGGTGTGGCTGAAAAAGCCGAATCCACTAATTTGAAAGGATGTCCACATACTTGAAGATACTTTTGCAATGTAGTTTACGGTGCATTCAGAAAGTATTTAGACCCCTTGACTTTTTCCACATTTTGTTACGTTACAGCCTTATTCTAAAATTGATAAAATTTGTTTTTTTCCCCCCTAATCAATCTACACACAATACCCCATAATGACGAAGCAAAAACAGGTTTTTAGAAATTTTTGCAAACCCTTTACTCAGTACATTGTTGAAGCACCTTTGGCAGCGATTACAGCCTCGAGTCGTCTTGGGTATGACGCTACAAGCTTGGTACACCTGTATTTGGGGAGTTTCACCAATTCTCTGCAGATCCTCTCAAGCTCTGTCAGGTTGGATGGGGAGCGTCGCTGCACAGCTATTTTCAGGTCTCTCCAGAGATGTTCGATCGGGTTCAAGTCCGGCCTCTGGCTGGACCACTCAAGGACATTCAGAGACTTGTCCCGAAGCCACTCCTGCGTTGTCTTGGCTGTGTGCTTAGGGTCGTTGAAGGTGAACCTTCGCCCCAGTCTGAGGTCCTGAGCACTCTGGAGCAGGTTTTCATCAAGGATCTCTCTGTATCATCCCCACAACATAATGCTGCCACCACCATGCTTCACTGTAGGGATGGTACCAGGTTTCCTCCAGATGTGACGCTTGGCATTCAGGCCAAATAGTTGAATCTTGGTTTCATCAGACCAGAGAAACTTGTTTCTCATGGACTGAGAGTCCTTTAGGTGCCTTTTGGCAAACTCCAAGTGGGCTGTCGTGCCTTTTACTGAGGAGTGGCTTCCGTCTGGTCACTGTACCATTAAGGCCTGATTGGTGGAGTGCTGCAGAGATGGTTGTCCTTCTGGAAGGTTCTCCCATCTCCACAGAGGAACTCTGGGGCTCTGTCAGAGTGACCATCGGGTTCCTGGTCACCTCCCTGACCAAGGCTCTTCTTCCCCAATTTCTCAGTTTGGCCGGGCGGCCAGCTCTAGGAAGAGTCTTGGTGGTTCCAAACTTCTTCATTTAAGAATGATGGAGGCCACTGTATTCTTGGGGACATTCAATGCTGCAGAAATGGTATCCTTACCCATTTCTGTGCCTCGATACAATCCTGTCTCGGAGCTCTACTGACAATTCCTTCGACCTCATTACTTGGTTTTTGCTCTGACATGCACTGTCAACTGTGGGACCTTATATAGACAGGTGTGTGCCTTTCCAAATCATATCCAATCAATTGAATTTACCACAGGTGGACTCCAATCAAGTTGTAGAAACATCTCAAGGATGATCAAGGGAAACAGGAAGCACCTGAGGTTAATGTCGAGTCTCATAGCAAAGGGTCTGAATACTTATGTAAGTAAGGTATTTCTGTTTTATATTTTTTATACATTTGCAAACATCTAAAAACCTGTGTTTGATTTGTCATTATGGGGTATTGTGTGTAGATTGATGAGGGCAAATAACTATTTAATCCATTTTAGAATAAGGCTGTAACTTTACAAATGTGGAAAAAGTCTGAATACTTTACGAATGCACTGTGTATATGACATAGAGAAGATGACCAGTTCTAGAATTACCCAGAGACCAGTTCTAGAATTACCCTGAGACCAGTTCTAGAATTACCCAGAGACCAGTTCTAGAATTACCCAGAGACCAGTTCTAGAATTACCCAGAGACCAGTTCTAGAATTACCCAGAGACCAGTTCTAGAATTACCCAGAGACCAGTTCTAGAATTACCCAGAGACCAACTGCAACCCTCACTCGCTCAAGATTGAAATAAAAAAAGATAAATTGCATACATACATCATAAACATATTATCATCACCATAACATGGTATTATATCCAGGATCTAGTATTATGTTGTCTGGCCTTACGATGCTGACACACAATATTACATTACACTTTTAGTTCATTAACTGAGGAGGAAGGAAAGAACCAAGACAACAGCGGATGGGTTTCAGAATGATGATGTCATTACTCTTCTTCATTATGCTGATGAGGTATGAGGGAGTTCACAGTCCCCCTAGCCGTAGCTGGAGACATGGTTGGTAACTATAGGAACAGGATACAACATAATGGTAGTCAACCAGTCATTCTATTTCTCTGGACGTACCTGGGAGTGTAGAGGCACGGGAGAAGAGAAGCGCAGAGAGGCCCCAGGGGAGGGAAGGGAAGGCTACAGCCGGCTGGGCGGCCTCCTGACGCTCTGGGCTGGGTTAGTGAACCTCCCAACACCGCGGCCAGGGGTTCTGCTGCTGGTCATCCCCAGGTACTGCCGGAGGAGCTGGCTCACCCTCTTCTGGTTGTTCCACTTCCTGGCCGACTTCCTGATCCCAATGAACCCTCCAAGGCGTTTCTGCAGCGACTTCCCCACCGGCCCGCCAATCAAGTTCCTGTAACCGTGGTGACCTTTTAGGAAGCCCCCGAAACGCTTGGTCAGCTGGACCACAGCATCGTCTCCTCCCTCCCCCTGGCCGCTCCTCCTCCTCCTGACCTCCTCCTCCTTCTCTTCCTCCTCCCTGTTCTCCAGACCCAGCGCCAGGGAGTCTCCCTCGCCAGTCGAGCCCAGCGGAGAGGAGTCGTACTGGGCATCACGTTGCTCCAGGGCCTCGTCTTCCTGGTCCGCTCCATCCTGCTGGTAACGCTCCATGGCTGCAGAGTAGAGCATTTCTCCATCTGACTCCAGATCTACAGGGCCCAGGTTTAAGGACAGTTTTTCCTCTGCTCTCTTAGACACAGCGCCACCGTCTGGTGGGAGGGGGTAGTGTGGTAGCGTGGCTCGCTGACAGAGCTCCCAGGTGAGGGCAGGGAAGACGTGACCGTCACACTCCAACAGACACATCTGTGGACAGAAGAGAAGAGCAGAGCAGAGAGAAATTATAGAGACCTGACACCCATACTGTAGTATCTTACTGTAGCATCTTACTGTAGTATCTTACTGTAGTATCTTACTGTAGTCTCTCAGACAGACAGACAGACAGACAGACAGACAGACAGACAGACAGACAGACAGACAGACAGACAGACAGACAGACAGACAGACAGACAGACAGACAGACAGACAGACAGACAGACAGACAGAGTAAGAGTAGAGATGTTGGGGTTATAACATGTCTGTTAGATGTTACCCCACTATAGCTTGGGGTTATAACATGTCTGTTAGATGTTACCCCACTATAGCTTGGGGTTATAACATGTCTGTTAGATGTTACCCCACTATAGCCTGGGGTTATAACATGTCTGTTAGATGTTACCCCACTATAGCCTGGGGTTATAACATGTCTGTTAGATGTTACCCCACTATAGCCTGGGGTTATAACATGTCTGTTAGATGTTACCCCACTATAGCCTGGGGTTATAACATGTCTGTTACTTCATTCAACAATGCTACTTTCGATTTGCCTCAGCCTCAAATACACCTCATTCACAAGGCCTGTAGGTTTGACTTGTTTGTATAGGTACAAGTGAATCGTTTTAGACTTTTGTGTGCAAACCACATGCCTATCAGTCCCTTGAGTAACTGTAATTGTCCGTTTTGATGAGGTAAATGGTATATCCTGTTTCCTGTAATCCCATTCAGATGAGAAGAATTAAATATTGTCGGAGGTTAGTGATAACCTGCTCAAATCAAAAGAGAATGGGGAGAGAGAGTTCTGAGGAGTTATCGACAGAACTTAATTACCCGTAGCAAATGAAATAGGTGGACTGATGGATTATTCCCAGCAATCTGTGGGTCTGCATGTGTGAATGCGTGTGTGGGTGCATACCATGTCATGGCCTTATGATCTCTCTCAGTGTGTGGTGAGGAAACTATAACAATATAACAATAAAACCCAGAGGATTCCATCTGGCCTAATAGGTCTATAACAATATAACAACAAACCCAGAGGATTCCATCTGGCCTAATAGGTCTATAACAATATAACAACAAACCCAGAGGATTCCATCTGGCCTAATAGGTCTATAACAATATAACAATAAAACCCAGAGGATTCCATCTGGCCTAATAGGTCTATAACAATATAACAACAAACCCAGAGGATTCCATCTGGCCTAATAGGTCTATAACAATATAACAATAAAACCCAGAGGATTCCATCTGGCCTAATAGGTCTATAACAATATAACAATAAAACCCAGAGGATTCCATCTGGCCAGTCAATTAGCTCCTATAATACCACAGAAACCCAGCTGCACAAGTCAATTAGGTCCTATATTACCACAGAAACCCAGCTGCACCAGTCAATTAGCTCCTATATTACCACATAAACCCAGCTGCACAAGTCAATTAGGTCCTATATTACCACAGAAACCCAGCTGCACCAGTCAATTAGCTCCTATATTACCACAGAAACCCAGCTGCACAAGTCAATTAGGTCCTATATTACCACAGAAACCCAGCTGCACCAGTCAATTAGCTCCTATATTACCACAGAAACCCAGCTGCACAAGTCAATTAGGTCCTATATTACCACAGAAACCCAGCTGCACCAGTCAATTACAGTGGGGAGAACAAGTATTTGATACACTGCCGATTTTGTAGGTTTTCCTACTTACAAAGCATGTAGAGGTCTGTAATTATTATCATAGGTACACTTCAACTGTGAGAGACGGAATCTAAAACAAAAATCCAGAAAATCACATTGTATGATTTTTAAATAATTAATTTGCATTTTATTGCATGACATAAGTATTTGATCACCTACCAACCAGTAAGAATTCCGTCTCTCACAGACCTGTTAGTTTTTCTTTAAGAAGCCCTCCTGTTCTCCACTCATTACCTGTATTAACTGCACCTGTTTGAACTCGTTACCTGTATAAAAGACACCTGTCCACACACTCAATCAAGCGGACTCCACACACTCAAATAAACAGCTGTGTAAGGACATCAGGGATAAAATTGTAGACCTGCACAAGGCTGGGATGGGCTACAGGACAATAGGCAAGCAGCTTGGTGAGAAGGCAACAACTGTTGGCGCAATTATTAGAAAATGGAAGAAGTTCAAGATGACGGTCAATCTCCCTTGGTCTGGGGCACCAAGCAAGATCTCACCTCGTGGGGCATCAATGATCATGAGGAAGGTGAGGGATCAGCCCAGAACTACACGGCAGGACCTGGTCAATGACCTGAAGAGAGCTGGGACCACAGTCTCAAAGAAAACCATTAGTAACACACTGCGCCGTCATGGATTAAAATCCTGCAGCGCACGCAAGGTCCCCCTGCTCAAGCCAGCGCATGTCCAGGCCCGTCTGAAGTTTGCCAATGACCATCTGGATGATCCAGAGGAGGAATGGGAGAAGGTCATGTGGTCTGATGAGACAAAAATAGAGCTTTTTGGTCTAAACTCCACTCGCCGTGTTTGGAGGAAGAAGAAGGATGAGTACAACCCCAAGAACAACATCCCAACCGTGAAGCATGGAGGTGGAAACATCATTCTTTGGGGATGCTTTTCTGCAAAGGGGACAGGACGACTGCACCGTATTGAGGGGAGGATGGATGGGGCCATGTATCGCAAGATCTTGGCCAACAACATCCTTCCCTCAGTAAGAGCATTGAAGATGGGTCGTGGCTGGGTCTTCCAGCATGACAACGACCCGAAACACACAGCCAGGGCAACTAAGGAGTGGCTCCGTAAGAAGCATCTCAAGGTCCTGGAGTGGCCTAGCCAGTCTCCAGACCTGAACCCAATAGAAAATCTTTGGAGGGAGCTGAAAGTCCATATTGCCCAGCGACAGCCCCGAAACCTGAAGGATCTGGATGGAGGAGTGGGCCAAAATCCCTGCTGCAGTGTGTGCAAACCTGGTCAAGAACTACAGGAAACGTATGATCTCTGTAATTGCAAACAAAGGTTTCTCTACCAAATATTAAGTTCTGCTTTTCTGATGTATCAAATACTTATGTCATGCAATAAAATGCAAATTAATTACTTAAAAATCATACAATGTGATTTTCTGGATTTTTGTTTTAGATTCCGTCACTCACAGTTGAAGAGTACCTATGATAAAAATTACAGACTTCTACATGCTTTGTAAGTGGGAAAACCTGCAAAATCGGCAGTGTATCAAATACTTGTTCTCCCCACTGTAGCTCCTATATTACCACAGTGTTCCAGCTGCACCAGTCAATTAGCTCCTATATTACCACAGAAACCCAGCTGCACCAGTCAATTAACTCCTATATTACCACAGTGTTCCAGCTGCACCAGTCAATTAGCTCCTATATTACCACAGAAACCCAGCTGCACCAGTCAATTAACTCCTATATTACCACAGTGTTCCAGCTGCACCAGTCAATTAGCTCCTATATTACCACAGTGCTGCAGCTGCACCAGTCAATTAACTCTTACAGTCCCTTCAGAAAGTATTCATACCCCTTTCATTCCACATTTTGTTTTGTTATAGAAATAATTCAAAATTAATTATTAATTAATTAATTATTATTAATTAATTCTTTTTCCTCACCCATCTACACACAATACCCCATAATGACCAAGTGAAAACATGTTTTTAGAATATTTTGCAAATTTCGTGAAAATGAAATACAGAAATATCAATAATTTGTAGAAGCACCTTTGGCAACGATTATACCTGTGCGTCTTTCTGGGTGAGTCTCTAGTGGTTTTGGAGCGTTGCTAGACAACCAGTTCAAGTCTTGCCATAGATTTTTATAAGCAGATTTAAGTCAAAACTTTAACTCTGCCACTAAGGAACATTCAATGTCTTCTTGGTCAGCAACTCCAGTGTAGAGTTGGCCTTGTGTTTTAGGTTATTGTCCTGCTGAAAGGTGTCTGGTAGAAAGCAGACTGAACCAGGTTTTTCTCTGGGATGTTGCCTGTGCTTAGCTACATTACATTTATTTTTTATCCTGAAAAACTCCCCAGTCCTTAACGATTACAAGCATACCCATAACATGATGCAACCACCACTATGCTTGAACATATGGAGAGTGGTACTCAGTGTTGTATTGGATTTGCCCCAAACACTTTGTATTCAAACACTATTTTTTTTTTTCTCCCCAATTTCGTCATATCCAATTGGTAGTTACAGTCTTGTCCAATCGGGACTCGGGAGAGGCGAAGGTTGAGAGCCGTGCGTCCTCCGAAACACAACCCACCAAGCCGCACTGCTTCTTGACACAATGAACGCTTAACCCAGAAGCCAGCCGCACCAATTTGTCGGAGGATCCACCGTAAACCTGGCGACTGAGTCAACGTGCATGCGCCCGGCCCGCCACAGGAGATGCTGGAGCGCGATGGGACAAGGACAACCCGGCCGGCCAAACCCTCCCTAAAGGTTAATGGGTCTGAATACTGTCCAAATACACTGTGCGCGCCAGAGCGCACACACACATAGTCACTCACCAGTGTGTTGAATGCTTGCTGCTGGCTCTGGCTCTGGCTCTGGGGGTTGGGTAGACGGAGGCCACAGGCCAGGCAGTCCCCCTGGCAGTCACTCCGTCCTGGGGAACACAGGCACAGTAGCAGCAGGCTCCCCAGACACCACTTCATGACTCACTACTGAGGGAGACCCAGTCGGACAGACAGAGGGCTGGAGGATAGAGATGGGAGGAGGGTGGAGGCCTGAGGGTGTCGGGCAGGTTGTAGGGTTTAGGGTGTAAAGTGTATCGTACAGCCTGGTGGGAAGACACAGAGGTGAGAAGAAGAAGAAGAAGAAGAAGAAGAAGAAGAAGAAGAAGAAGAAGAAGAAGAAGAAGAAGAAGAAGAAGAAGAAGAAAAGAGGAGGTTAGTCATTTCAAAATGTTCATTTCAAAGGGTTGAGCAGGTAGTCTGTCTGACACCCATGTGAGTCGGGTCAGCCAGACTAGTGATCAGGTTCATGATATCGTCACAACAACAACAACAACAACAACAACATCAACATCAACAACATCAACAACAACATAATACAATACAGAGAACTTAAATTGGCCAGGTGTTTCCACTTTCCAGATAGATAGATCCAGATAGATTCAGATAGATCCAGATAGATCCAGATAGATCCAGATAGATCCAGATAGGGTAGATAGATCCAGATAGAAACAGTAGTAGAACCAACGTGTGTGTATTATGAGTCAGATGATAATAATGGAGACTGGAGTGGTGCACTGGCGGCTGATATAATCAGGAAGTTAGTTCCGTCCTGAGAGGAGAAACAATACAGCTGTGTGACAGGAGTAAACACATTCTCCCAGATATAGTTATAGAGTCAGACAGAGAGGCACGTCATATATTGGGTTTTTATAGGTCTGTTTCTATCAGTCAAAGGGTTTTAAGTGTTCCTCACTAATGTAGGAGGAAGGTACAAGGGCAACATGAGTCAGAGCTTCGTTGGTTGGTCGGATCGTGAGCGAACCTTGCGCGTTCCTTCCTCGTGTTCCCCTACTCTCTCTCCATTCTCTCTCTCTCTTTAATCTCCATCTCATTATAAACCCTGAGGCAGCTAATTCATACCACAATTACTGAGCCTGATGAGTTGGAGTTCCATCCATGAACTTCACTTTAATTGTGAAATGAAGGTTTAGGAAAGTAATGAACTTCACTTTAACTCTGAAATGATGGTATTGTATGGAACAGCTGGTGCTGTATTGTTGTAGATAATTGAGAACTTTCTGTTCATCGACTCTCTGTGCTTTAGAAAACAGTTCCTCCAGATCTATCTGGATCTATCTGGATCTATCTACCCTATCTGGATCTATCTGGATCTATCTACCCTATCTGGATCTATCTGGATCTATCTACCCTATCTGGATCTATCTGGATCTATCTACCCTATCTGGATCTATCTGGATCTATCGGGATCTATCTACCCTATCTGGATCTATCTACCCTATCTGGATCTATCTACCCTATCTGGATCTATCTGGATCTATCTACCCTATCTGTATCTATCTGGATCTATCTACCCTATCTGGATCTATCTACCCTATCTGGATCTATCGGGATCTATCTGGATCTATCTACCCTATCTGGATCTATCTGGATCTATCCAAAGTATCTGGATCTATCTACCCTATCTGGATCTATCTGGATCTATCTGGATCTATCTACCCTATCTGGATCTATCTGGATCTATCTGGATCTATCTACCCTATCTGGATCTATCTGGATCTATCTGGATCTATCTGGATCTATCTATCTGGAAAGTGGAAACACCTGGCCAATTTAAGTTCTCTGTATTGTATTATGTTGTTGTTGTTGTTGTTGTTGTTGTTGTTGTGACGATATCATGAACCTGATCACTAGTCTGGCTGACCCGACTCACATGGGTGTCAGACAGACTACTTGCTCAACCCTTTGAAATGAACATTTTGAAATGACTAACCTCCTCTTTTCTTCTTCTTCTTTTTATGTAGTGTTTTGTAGTGTTTTGTAGTGTTTTGTGTAGTGTTTTGTAGTGTTTTATGTAGTGTTTTGTAGTGTTTTGTAGTGTTTTATGTAGTGTTTTGTAGTGTTTTGTAGTGTTTTATGTAGTGTTTTGTAGTGTTTTGTAGTGTTTTATGTAGTGTTTTGTAGTGTTTTATGTAGTGTATTATATAGTGTTTAATGTAGTGTTTTGTAGTGTTGCATGTAGTGTTTTATGTAGTATTTTGTAATGTTTTATGTAGTGTTTAATGTAGTGTTTTATGTAGTGTTTTATGTAGTGTTTTATGTAGTGCAACTTATTATGTGACTTGTTAAGAACATATTTACTCCTGAACTTATTAAGGAGTGCTATAACAAAGGGGTTAAATACTTATTCAGTCAAAACATTTCAGCTTTTAATTTTTGAAAATATTTAGAAAAATGTTGAAAACCATAATTCCACGTTGACTTTATGGGGTATGGTGTTTAGGTCAGTGACAAAAACCCCTCAGTTTATTCCATTTTAAATTCAGGCTGTAACAACAAAAGGTGGAAAAAGTGAAGGGGTGTGAATACTTTCTGAAGGCCCTGTGAATACCTATCCCATATCCCCAGCCTCCGTTCTGTGATCATGCTTTGACCTGCTGCTGTATGATACCACAGCTGTGTGGATCAACACTGCAGGATTAGAGTGTGTGTGTTTTTTTGTTTTTTTTACCAACTATACTTGTTGGTACCAGAAGTCAAATTAGTGTTAGAATGAGGGGTTAGGTTTAGGGTTCGGGTTACAGTTAGGGTTAGAATGAGGGGTTAGGTTTAGGGTTTGGGTTACAGTTACATACTAACACTAACTGTAACCCCTTCCCTTAACCTAACCCCTCATTCTAACACTATCTGTAACTGTAACTGTAACCCCTGCCCACACACACCCTAATCCTGCAGTGTTGATCCACACAGCTGTGGTATCATACAGCAGCAGGTCAAAGCATGATCACAGAACGGAGGCTGGGGATATGGGATAGGTATTCACAGGGCCTTCAGAAAGTATTCACACCCCTTCACTTTTTCCACCTTTTGTTGTTACAGCCTGAATTTAAAATGGAATAAACTGAGGGGTTTTTGTCACTGACCTAAACACCATACCCCATAAAGTCAACGTGGAATTATGGTTTTCAACATTTTTCTAAATATTTTCAAAAATTAAAAGCTGAAATGTTTTGACTGAATAAGTATTTAACCCCTTTGTTATAGCACTCCTTAATAAGTTCAGGAGTAAATATGTTCTTAACAAGTCACATAATAAGTTGCACTACATAAAACACTACATAAAACACTACATTAAACACTACATAAAACATTACAAAATACTACATAAAACACTACATAAAACACTACAAAACACTACATAAAACACTACATTAAACACTACATAAAACACTACATAAAACACTACATGCAACACTACAAAACACTACATTAAACACTATATAATACACTACATAAAACACTACAAAACACTACATAAAACACTACATAAAACACTACATTAAACACTACATAAAACATTACAAAATACCACATAAAACACTACATGCAACACTACAAAACACTACATTAAACACTATATAATACACTACATAAAACACTACAAAACACTTTAAAACACTACATAAACACTACAAAACACTACATACAACACTACAAAACTACATAAAGCACTACACAAAACACTACATAAAACACTACATGCAACACTACAAAACACTACATAAAACACTACAAAACACTACATAAAACACGACATAAAACACGACATAAAACACTACATAAAACACTACAAAACACTACATAAAAAACGTCATAAAACACTACAAAACACTATAAAACACTACATGAAACACTACATAAAACACTACAAAACACTACATGAAACACTACATGAAACACTACATAAAACACTACATAAAACACTACATAAAACACTACAAAACACTACATAAAACACTACAAAACACTACATAAAACACTACAAAACACTACATAAAACACTACATAAAACACTACACAAAACACTACATAAAACACTACATGCAACACTACAAAACACTACATAAAACACTACATGAAACATTACATAAAACACCACAAAAAACACTACAAAACACTACACAAAACACTACATAAAACACTGCATAAAGCACTACAAAACACTACATAAAACACTACAAAACACTACAAAACACTACAAAACACTACAAGAAACACTACATGAAACACTACATAAAACACTACATGAAACACTACAAAACACTACATAAAAGACTACAGAACACTACACAAAACACTACACAAAACACTACAAAACACTACAAAACACTACATAAAACACTACAAAACACTATAAAACACTACATGAAACACTACATAAAACACTACAAAACATTACATAAAACACTACATAAAAACTACAAAACACTACATAAAAAACGTCATAAAACACTACATAAAACACTACATACAACACTATAAAACACTACATGAAATACTACAAAAAAATCTAAATAACATTATTTTCTTGGTATTTCATTACTTTAACAGAATGTTTCATAAAAGTTTCCTACAAGTTCTGAGAAAGTTCCAAAGCCAAGCAACTATCCTGTACCATTTCCAGAATGTTGTGGAAAGGTTGTATGCAAAATAACCATAGGACAACCATACTCTCACCAAGCTCTAAGAAACATATGGTTCTCAGAACGTTATATGCTAGCTGGGAAGTCTCTCTCTTACCTGTATTTGTGGATTATAAACCTAATCTCATTCTCTTGTAGATGCAGAGTGGCAGATAGTAGTTAGGTCTTATCCTTGCACTTGGAGAGTTTGACTGAACCAACTGACTGCATCAGTCTCTCTGGCTTCTTATAGCGACACACCGCTTCCCCTAGCAAAACCCCCACCCCTCCCTCCTTCCCCTCACCTCACCCTTCACATAGCCGTGGGGAGGGATAGGGTGGTGGGGTATAGCCTGTTACGCACACAGTGGAACTACCATACACCATATACCAGACTTTTGCAACCCTAGTGGAGACTGGTCCTGAAGAGTTTCTGTGTGGTCTGATACAGAAATAAGAGTTGTGTCCCCTGTCTACCAGCCTGAACCACACACACACACACACACACACACACACACACACACACACACACGTACACACACACGTACACACACACGTACACACACACACACACACACACACACACACACACACACACACACACACACACACACACACACACACACACACACACACACACACACACACACACACACACACACTCTCTACGTTAGCTCTGCTATCTGTTATCTCTACTATCTCTGCTCTCTACTCTGCTCTGCTATCTCTTTACATTCTGCTATCTCTAATATCTCTGCTATCTGCTATATCGGTTCTCTGCTATCTCTGCTATCTACTCTCTAATATCACTGCTCTCTGCTATCTATGTTATCTCTGCTATATGCTATCTCTGGTCTCTCTATAATATCTCTGCTACCACTGCTCTCAACTATCTCTACTCTCTGCTGTATATGCTATCTCTGCTCTCTGCTGTATCTGTTATCTCTGCTCTATCTGCTATTTATAATCTCTGATATATCAGCGCACTGATATCTCTGCTATCTGCTTCTTCTGCTATCTCTGTGCTCTGCTATTTCTGTTCTCTGCTATCTCTAATATCTGCTATCTTGGCTCTTTGCTATCTCTGCTCTCTACTCTATCTGATCTCTGCTATCTCTGCTCTCTACTCTATCTGATCTCTGCTATCTCTGCTCTCTACTCTATCTGATCTCTGCTATCTCTGCTCTCCGCTATCTCTGCTCTTTACTATCTCTAGATAGATAGATAGATAGATAGATAGATAGATAGATAGATAGATAGATAGATAGATAGATAGATAGATAGATAGATAGATAGATAGATAGATAGATAGATAGATAGATAGATAGATAGATAGATAGATAGATAGATAGATAGATAGATAGATAGATAGATAGATAGATAGATAGATAGATAGATATATAGAAAGAGTTGAAGTCGGAAGTTTATATACACTTAGGTTGAAGTCATTAAAACTCATTTTTCAACCACTCCACAGATTTCATGTTAACAAACTATAGTTTTGGCAAGTCGGTTAGGACATCTACTTTGTGCATGACACAAGTAATTCTTCTTGTTTACAGACAGATTATTTCACTTATAATTCACTATATCACAATTCCAGTGGGTCAGAAGTTTACATACACTAAGTTGACTGCGCCTTTAAACAGCTTGGAACATTCCAGAAAATGATGTCATGGCTTTAGAATCTTCTGGTAGGCTAATTGACATCCTTTGAGTCAATTGGAGGTGTACCTGTGGATGTATTTCAAGGCCTACCTTCAAACTCAGTGCCTCTTTGCTCGACATCATGAGAAAATCAAAAGAAATGAAGGTGCCACGTTCATCTGTACAAACAATAGTACGCAAGTATAAACACCATGGGACCACGCAGCCGTCATACCGCTCAGGAAGGAGACGCGTTCTGTCTCCTAGAGATTAATGTACTTTGGTGAGAAAAGTGCAAATCAATCCCAGAACAACAGCAAAAGACCTTGTGAAGATGCTGGAGGAAACAGGTACAAAAGTATCTATATCCACAGTAAAACAAGTCCTATATCGACACAACCTGAAAGGCAGCTCTCCAAGGAAGAAGCCACCGCTCCAAAACCACCATAAAAAAACCATGAATTGACATGTCATTCTCTTTAGTGTTTGCTAAGCTTTAAAAGATAAGGATGGTGTTGCGGAGATAAAAGAAGACTGTGGACTTCAATAAGAGCTCCAGTCCAGAAACAAACAATGATTCATGAAAGAGTATCTACTATTCAGTAAATGGAGATGGAACTGAAACACTGTGGAGAATGTCTCTGTCTCTCTGAGAGATGCTGACACACACATACTTTACAACTAAACGAAAGGCTTTGACCCCAATCAGCTGACATTTCAACAGCCGTTAGATAATTAGCAACGGAACAGCAACCTCACAGAAGGACCAATCAGAGGTGTTTAAAGCCGTAACTCTTATTGGAGGGGCATTATGTCGTTTGTAGCCTCCCACGCACGCACGCATGCACGCACGCACGCACGCACGCACACACACACACACACACACAAACACACACACACAAACACCATGTCTTTGGTGGACTGAATGCTCTACAGAACTAGCTGAAGGAAATTCAGTGGTTCCCAAAAGTACTTTGTATTGATATTAATAATACCCGGTATTAATATACTGTATTTGTATGTTGATATATTATATACTGTATATCAAATTTGTGGATTTGGCTATTTCACCCACACCCGTTGCTGACAGGTGTATAAAATCGAGAACACAGCCATGCAATCTCCAAAGACAAACGTTGGCAGTAGAATGGCCTTACTGAAGAGCTCAGTGACTTTCAACGGGCACCTTCATAGGATGACACCTTTCCAACAAGTCAGTTCCTCAAATGTCTGTCCTGCTAGAGCTGCCCCGGTCAACTGTGAGTGCTGTTATTGTCACGCCTGCTCCGACTCTCCTTCCCTGGCGCTCGAGGGCGCCAGGATGGCCATCACTCCGCACTCCTGCCACCATCATTACGCACACCTGTTCCCCTCGTCACTTGCATCAGCGATATATTGGACTCACCTGGACTCTGTCACCTGTGTTATTACCTGCCCTGTTTCTGTCTGTTTCTCAGCTCTGTTCCTCTTCAGCATTATTGTCGTATGTCATTATGTTCCCTGGCTCGTCGGGCTTCCACACCCTAACTGGCTCGAGAGGTTTCCTTGCCCTGGTTGTCTCGGCAGGTGCCCATCCCACGTCATGCCTCAGATCGTCAGGGTTTTACGCCTCAGCCGGCTCGCCAGGCTCCCACGCCTCAGCCGTCTCCTCAGGCTTCTACGCCCAGCCGGCTTGTCCAGCGCTCATGCCTCGGCCGGCCCGTCAGGCTCGCCCAAGTGGGACGCCGGGTGGCGCCCATAGAGGGGGGTGTACTGTCATGCCTGCTCCCGCACTCCCTCCCTGGCACTCGAGGGCGCCAGGCTGCCCATCACTCCGTACTCCTGCCACCATCATTACACACACCTGTTCCCCTCGTCACGTGTATCAGCGATTCACACACACACCACAATGAGTCATGGTGCAGCCTCAGCCTGGTCTATGCTATCAGAGGAGGACACACACGCTCAACCTATTATCTGTTATCAAACACACACACACACACACACACACACACACACGCTCAACCTATTATCTGTTATCACCCACACACACACTGCTTCTACAAGAACAGTAGATGTTGATGCATCTTGTCCTCTTCTTTGTTCCGTTCAGCTTCGTGTGCCTGCCAGTGTTCCAATCATTTTCGTGTGCCTGCGAGTGACGTACCAGACTGGCGTACCAGATTGACGTAGTAGACTGACGTACCAGACTGACGTGCCAGACTGACGTGCCAGATTTGACGTGCCAGACTGACGTGCCAGATTGACTTGCCAGACTGATGTGCCAGACTGACATGCCAGACTGACGTGCCAGACTGACATACCAGACTGAAGTACCAGATTGACGTAGTAGACTGACGTACCAGACTGACGTGCCAGACTGACATGCTCCTTGAAGTGTTACATTTATAAATAATAGGGTATAATTACAGCAAAACACTCTCCTAAAATGTAGAGTTCATTGCAATAAATACTATGTCTCTGACTGGTATCTCTGTTGAGAAGGATGTTCTGTGTCTGGGAAAAATAAATACTATGTCTCTGATTGGTATCTCTGTTGAGAAGGATGATCTGTGTCTGGGAAAAATAAATACTATGTCTCTGACTGGTATCTCTATTGAGAAGGATGATCTCTGACTGGTATCTCTGTTGAGAAGGATGATCTGTGTCTGGGAAACATAAATACTATGTCTCTGACTGGTATCTCTATTGAGAAGGATGATCTCTGACTGGTATCTCTATTGAGAAGGATGATCTCTGACTGGTATCTCTGTTGAGAAGGATGATCTGTGTCTGGGAAACATAAATACTATGTCTCTGACTGGTATCTCTATTGAGAAGGATGATCTCTGACTGGTATCTCTATTGAGAATGATTATCTCTAACTGGTATCCCTGTTGAGAAGGATGATCTGTGTCTGGGAAACATAAATACTATGTCTCTGACTGGTATCTCTATTGAGAAGGATGATCTGTGTCTGGTATCTCTGTTGAGAAGGATGATCTCTGATTGGTATCTCTGTTGAGAAGGATAATCTCTGATTGGTATCTTTGTTGAGAAGGATAATCTCTGATTGGTATCTCTGTTGAGAAGGATGATCTCTGACTGGTATCTCTGTTGAGAAGGATGATCTGTGATTGGTATCTCTGTTGAGAAGGATGATCTGTGTCTGGTATCTCTGTTGAGAAGGATGATCTCTGATTGGTATCTCTGTTGAGAAGGATGATCTCTGATTGGTATCTCTGTTGAGAAGGATGATCTGTGTCTGGTATCTCTGTTGAGAAGGATGATCTGTGTCTGGTATCTCTGTTGAGAAGGATGATCTGTGTCTGGTATCTCTGTTGAGAAGGATGATCTCTGACTGGTATCTCTGTTGAGAAGGATGATCTGTGATTGGTATCTCTGTTGAGAAGGATGATCTGTGTCTGGTATCTCTGTTGAGAAGGATGATCTCTGATTGGTATCTCTGTTGAGAAGGATGATCTCTGATTGGTATCTCTGTTGAGAAGGATGATCTGTGTCTGGTATCTCTGTTGAGAAGGATGATCTGTGTCTGGTATCTCTGTTGAGAAGGATGATCTGTGTCTGGTATCTCTGTTGAGAAGGATGATCTGTGTCTGGTATCTCTGTTGAGAAGGATGATCTCTGACTGGTATCTCTGTTGAGAAGGATAATCTCTGACTGGTATCTCTGTTGAGAAGGATGATCTGTGTCTGGTATCTCTGTTGAGAAGGATGATCTCTGACTGGTATCTCTGTTGAGAAGGATAATCTCTGACTGGTATCTCTGTTGAGAAGGATGATCTCTGATTGGTATCTCTGTTGAGAAGGATGATCTGTGTCTGGTATCTCTGTTGAGAAGGATGATCTCTGACTGGTATCTCTTTTGAGAAGGATGATATCTGACTGGTATCTATGTTGTCCAGGTGAGTCTAATCACTGAGATTAAATGTATTTGCATTTATTAACACATTAAGAAACTTCCATTACATATGAAACAAAATCTAAAACAGTACTTTAGGTAACACTATTACACCACCACATATCCACAACAAAACACAATGTATTATAATCTAGACTGGACTAGAGCCATGTTTAGGCTGCCTGGGGTCAATGCTACTAACAGTGGAGAATGGTTGGACACAATAAGAATGGGGTTTACAATACAGTGGAATGGCCAAGCGCAATGTTAATTTAACTGTGGCAGCATCAGAACAAAAGGCCTATGGTTGAAGAACGAGGCTACCACACGTATCCACAGCTGACTTTGGGCTTTGGTAACACTGTGAACACATTTCTGATGTACAGTTGAAGTCGGAAGTTTACATACACCTTAGCCAAATACATTTAAACTCAGTTTTTCACAATTCCTGACATTTAATCCTAGTAACAATTCCCTGTCTTAGGTCAGTTAGGATCACCACTTTATTTTAAGAATGTGAAATGTCAGAATAATAGTAGAGAGAATGATTTATTTTAGCTTTTATTTATTTAATCACATTCCCAGTGGGTCAGAAGTTTACATACACTCAATTAGTATTTGGTAGCATTGCCTTTAAATTGTTTAACTTGGGTCAAACGTTTCAGGTAGCCTTCCACAAGCTTCCCACAATAAGTTGGGTAAATTTTGGCCCATTCCTCCTGACAGAACTGGTGTAACTGAGTCAGGTTTGTAGGCCTCCTTGCTCGCACACACTTTTTCAGTTCTGCCACAAATGTTCTATAGGATTGAGGTCAGGGCTTTGTGATGGCCACTCCAATACCTTGACTTTGTTGTCCTTAAGCCATTTTACCACAACTTTGGAAGTATGCTTGGTGTCATTGTCCATTTGGAAGACCCATTTACGACCAAGCTTTAACTTCCTGACTGATGTCTTGAGATGTTACTTCAATATATTCACATAATGGTCCCTTCTCATGATGCCATCTATTTTGTGAAGTGCACCAGTTTACTAAATAGTGTTTGCTGGATGTTCATCTCTCCCTGATGATCATTTATAACATGTCTAGTCACACATACAATGACAGCCTACATACTGCCTTGCTCAAGGACACATCGACGGCTTGGGTATTCGAACCAGCGACCTTTCAGTTACTGGCCCAACGTTCAAACCGCTAGGCTACTTGCCACCCTAAATTACAATGGAATGCTTTTTAAAACACAACCAGTGAACCACTGCATTAAGACGGAAAAAATACACCCAAATCGGACAGAGAGAGAACATCATTTTGGTGAGATGAGCTGAGGATTTGTGTAAATTGGTGGTGATACTATCTGGGTGATTATTGCACACAGTGTACTCTCAGGCTTGCTGCAAACTAAAGCATAGCCTGGAGGGGTTGACGACAATAGCCCATGAAATGCTATTGGACTCTCACAATGTCTGGGTTGCCCAGCAACAAGAGTTTTTGACAGTTCCCAAAATGCACTCGATCTGAACTGATACATTGAAAAAGACAAAACAATCTCACCTGATCGATTGACATAATAAAGCCATTCTGAAGATCTCAAATGCAAGAATGAACTGAGTATCATATTGATTAAAGTCACTGACACACAAACTCCATAAATATGTATTTATTCAATCACATTCCCTTAAAATCAAATGTTACAGTTCAATACATGTACATCAAGTGGTAGCTTCAAGCATCGCAATACATATACGTCAATACATGTACGTCAATACATGTATGTCATGATTAATGAAGTAGTTGATGAAAGATTACATATTTGGTGAGGATTCTGACCATTTCTGACCACAACGTAGGCCTATAGGCTAGCAAGCCAAACAGTGAAAGCACACATACTGTTTGTGGCATCGAGGACAGACGTCCACTGACTCCTTGATACATTAGTTATGTTGTCAATGGCGTGCCTAAAACAACAGCAGTTTCCCTCAGTCAGTAGACTAGTGCAGTATGTCGGTTGCTGATGACTTGGTGCATGCATTTTGAGTATTAGATGACTAGACCATTGGTCACCAAGGTTGTGGGTTCAACTCCCTCATGGTCCCTCCCACAGCTAGTAGATCTCTGCGTCCCAAATGGCACCCTATTCCTGATATAATGCACTTCTTATCACAAAAATCCCATGGGGCCCAGGTCAAAAGTAGTGCACTATGAAGAGGAATAGGCTGCCATTTGGGACGCTAACTGTTTACCCATGTCACTGTGTGCCCTCCTCCATGGCAGAGTGCTGGGTGGCGGTCGGCCTGGCGTCTGGGTCTAAGGCCAGCATGTCCAGTAGCAGGGTCCAGTAACAGCCTGGCCGGGATACACACCTGGAGGTCTAGGTTCTCACACAACACCTCGCCCAGGGGCATCAACCAGCGGGCCTTACACACATACGCACCTGTAGGGAGACACAGGTACAGGACAGATACCAGTATTACGGTCTGTCAGACTACAATCTGTGTATGTAGACCAACAACAAGTAATCATCTTGATACTTGACTGACCTGCACAGAGCCCTGACCTCAATCCCATCGAACACCTTCGGGATGAATTGGACGCTGACTGCGAGCCAGGCCTAATCACCCAACATCAGTGCCCGACCTTCACTAATGCTCTTGTGGCTGAATGGAAGCAAGACCCCGCAGCAATGTTCCAACATCTAGTGGAAAACCTTCCCAGAAGAGTCAAGGCTGTTATAGCAACAAAGAGGGGACCAACTCTATATTAGTATTCATGATTTTGGAATTGGATGTTTGTCAAGCAGGTGTTCACATACTGTTGGTCATGTAGTGTACTAGCCAAGGAACCTTTCACCCGTTTAGTATTACATTTCTTGTTGTCTGTCTACACACTTTTCAGTATGGACCGTAGTAACACTGAAGTGTTCAGTTGGTGCTCCTACAGTGACGAGAGGCCCGTTAGGGGTGAGAGAGACCAGCACGTTGTCTGGCTTCAGTACGATGCAGAGGCGGTGGAGGAAGGCCATGGCTGAGCTGAGCTGTTGGACCACCCTGTGGTTCCTCTGGCTGTCTGGACAACAGGTAGTGGTTCAGGTCTCTCCATCACAGTACTCCATCACCAGCCACAGGGCCAAGCAGCGTCTGGGACCATGGTTCTCCTTCTCTCTTCTGGGGGCTGGTCTTTTGGACATGGACAAGTCAGAGTTGGTTCTCTCCTGGGATTTGGACTTGAAGAAGTAAGACTCTGAGTTAGTTCTCAAACTGTCCTTGGTTCTGGACCTGAAGAGACCACCTGAGTTAGTTCTGTTCTTAGTTCTAGACTGAGATGAGTATGACTTTGCCCTTTTCTCCTGCTGGTTCTGCTCTATCCTTCCAGAAGGACAACCATCTCTGCAGCTCTCCACCAATCAGGCCTTTATGTAGTGGCCAGACGGAGTCCCCTCCTCAGGAAAAGGCACATTACAGCCCGCTTGGAGTTTGCCAAAAGGCACCTAAAGACTCTCAGACCATGAGAAACAAGATTCTCTGGTCTGATGAAACCAAGATTGAACTCTTTAGCCTGAATGCCAAGCATCACATCTGGAGAAAACATGGCACCATCTCTACAGTGAAGCAGACCCCTGGTGTGTTCATCACTGGACCCCCTGCAGTTCGCATATCAGCGCAACATCGGGGTGGATACCTTCTGCAGAGGGCCTACTCTCACATGGACAACACAGGTTGCACTGTGAGGGTTATGTTTCTTGACTTCTCCAGTGCCTTCAACACCATTCAGCCCCTGCTACTGGGTGAGAAGATGAAGAGGATGAAAGTGGAAGCGCCCTTAGTCTTGTGTGACACGGACCACCTGACCGGTAGGTCACAATTTGTTTGACTACAGAACTGTGTGTCAGAACGGACAGTGAGCAACACAGGGGCCCCCCAGGGGACGGTTCTGTCCCCCTTCCTGTTCACCCACTCTGGTCTGTAATCACTCATTCACTTATTTATTAATTCAGGTCTGTATATACATATTCATGTACAGTTGTTATATCATATCACGTGCAATATTGTAAGTAATTCTTGGACTGAACTTACGTAGTCATTCACTCAGGAATGGATATTAGTATCCTGTCAGTTGTATCTTTTTTCATTGCTTTTAGTATATCGAATGTGCAATACGTGCAGTTATCTGTAATTAAACCCTGCGCACTAAGGACTGTATTTTAAGGGAATTACTATTATTAGCCTAAATTATATCATACACACATTTAGCTATTTAAGTATCTCTTCCTGTCATTTACCTGTACAGTTAATGTAACCATGCAAATATTCACTTACCTGTACATTTAACTGTATATTTACCTGTACATTTAATTTAACCATGCAAAATATTCACTTACCTGTACATTTAACTGTATATTTACCTGTACAGTTAATTTAACCTGGCAAAATATTCACTTACCTGTTCTTTTAACCAGTCTCTATATTAAGTAAACTATTATTACCCTCACTTATATCATACGCACTTTTAGCTATTTAAGTATTTCTCTGCCATCGACCTGTAGATTATAGTTAACCATGCATCATCCAGTGTACATATTCAGCCATCCACCCATACAATGGGTGCAGACTTCTTGTATTTTGATACTTTTTCATACTGCTGCGCTATGTATCATGTATCTGTCTTTTGTGTATTTTCATTCTGGCATTTTGCACCTGCCCTATGTTATTTCGTAGATGCTTGAGAAAGAAATTTCCCCTCGGGGATCAATAAAGTATCTATCTATCTATCTATCTATCTATCTATCTATCTATCTATCTATCTATCTATCTATCTATCTATCTATCTATCTGAATTGGATACCAGTCTGCTTGCTCTAGACTTCAGTAGCCTCCTAGTCAGGTGAACATTATATTAGAATTGAGACAGATGAGACCTTTGTGAAATGTACAAAAATCAGTTGGTATGCAACTGGGAGGCTGAGGTGGTGGAGCTGAGGGGGGCAGATGGAGAGTTGGTGGAGCTGAAGAGGGCAGATGGAGAGTTGGTGGAGCTGAGGAGGGCAGATGGAGAGTTGGTGGAGCTGAGGGGGGCAGATGGAGAGTTGGTGGAGTTGAGGTGGGCAGATGGAGAGTTGGTGGAGCTGAGGAGGACAGATGGAGAGTTGGTGGAGCTGAAGAGGGCAGATGGAGAGTTGGTGGAGCTGAGGAGGGCAGATGGAGAGTTGGTGGAGCTGAGGAGGGCAGATGGAGAGTTGGTGGAGCTGAGGAGGGCAGATGGAGAGTTGGTGGTGCAGAGGAGGACAGACGGAGAGTTGATGGTGCCACCAAAATACTCACGTCTTATAACATGAAAATTGACTGTTGGGGAGAAAGTTAGCAGTTAGGGATTCTGAGGGGAAAGTATTTTTTTGATTTCACAGCTGATAGCAGACAGAACCTTAGTTTCCATTGGCACTTTAAAGGAGGGCCAAATTTGAGCTGGCTTGGAATGGAATTCTCAAATTCAATCTGGGTCGGGGGAAAACCCAAACCCGGGTTGACTTCAAAGTGACAATGGGCTTCAAAGAGAGAAAGAGAGGGAGCATAAGGTGGTCTGACAACTTGGATGGAAAATTACTGAGGATAATAGCGGACGATATTGCCACTCCTATTTGCCATATCTTCAATCTAAGCATACTAGAAAGTGTGTGCCCTCAGGCCTGGAGGGAAACTAAAGTCATTCCGCTACCCAATAATAGTAAAGCCCCCTTTACTGGCTCAAATAGCCGACCAATCAGCCTGTTACCAACTCTGAGTAAACATTTGGAAAGAATTATGTTTAACCAGATAGAATGCTATTTTACTGTAAACAAATTGACAACATACTTTCAGCACACTTATAGGGAACGATTGGCTGAGAGAATTTGATGATAAAAATATTATTTTGTTAGACTTTTGACATTATCTATCATAGTCTGTTGCTGGAAAAACATATGTGTTATGGCTTTACACCCCCTGATATATTGTGGATAAAGAGTTACTTGTCTAACAGAACACAGAGGGTGTTCTTTAATGGAAGACTCTCCAACATCATCCAGGTAGAATCTGGAATTCCTCTATAGACCCCTTACTTTTTTCAATCTTTACTTTGAGTTAAGCCAGCGTGTCTATGTATGTGATGACTCAACACTATACACGTCAGCTACTACAGCGACTGAAATGACTGCAACACTTAACAAAGAGCTGCAGTTAGTTTCAGAATGGGTGGCAAGAAATAAGTTAGTCCTAAATATTTCAAAAACGAAAAACATTGTATTTTGGGACAAATCATTCACTAAACCTCAACTAAATCTTTCAATAAATAATGTGTAAATTGATCAAGTTGAGGAGACTAAACTGCTTGTAGTAACCCTGGATTATAAACTGTCATGGTCAAAACATACTGATACAACAGTATCTAAGATAGGGAGAAGTCTGTCCATAATAAAGTTGCCTTGGCAGGAACTAATGGGGATCCATAATAAACCCCAGGAAGAATAGCTGCTGCCTTGGCAGGAACTAATGGGGATCCATAATAAACCCAAGGAAGAGTAGCTGCTGCCTTGGCAGGAACTAATGGGTCCATAATAAACCCCAGGAAGAGTAGCTGCTGCCTTGGCAGAACTAATGGGTCCATAATAAACCCCAGGAAGAGTAGCTGCTGCCTTGGCAGAACTAATGGGTCCATAATAAACCCCAGGAAGAGTAGCTGCTGCCTTGGCAGAACTAATGGGTCCATAATAAACCCCAGGAAGAGTAGCTGCTGCCTTGGCAGAACTAATGGGTCCATAATAAACCCCAGGAAGAGTAGCTGCTGCCTTGGCAGAACTAATGGGTCCATAATAAACCCCAGGAAGAGTAGCTGCTGCCTTGGCAGAACTAATGGGTCCATAATAAACCCCAGGAAGAGTAGCTGCTGCCTTGGCAGAACTAATGGGTCCATATAAACCCCAGGAAGAGTAGCTGCTGCCTTGGCAGAACTAATGGGTCCATAATAAACCCCAGGAAGAGTAGCTGCTGCCTTGGCAGAACTAATGGCTCCATAATAAACCCCAGGAAGAGTAGCTGCTGCCTTGGCAGAACTAATGGGTCCATATAAACCCCAGGAAGAGTAGCTGCTGCCTTGGCAGAACTAATGGGTCCATAATAAACCCCAGGAAGAGTAGCTAATGCCTTGGCAGAAGTAATGGGGTCCATAATAAACCCCAGGAAGAGTAGCTAATGCCTTGGCAGAAGTAATGGGATCCATAATAAACCCCAGGAAGAGTAGCTGCTGCCTTGGCAGAACTAATGGGTCCATAATAAACCCCAGGAAGAGTAGCTAATGCCTTGGCAGAAGTAATGGGATCCATAATAAACCCCAGGAAGAGTAGCTGCTGCCTTGGCAGAACTAATGGGTCCATAATAAACCCCAGGAAGAGTAGCTGCTGCCTTGGCAGAACTAATGGGTCCATAATACACCCCAGGAAGAGTAGCTGCTGCCTTGGCAGAACTAATGGGTCCATAATAAACCCCAGGAAGAGAAGCTGCTGCCTTGGCAGAACTAATGGGTCCATAATAAACCCCAGGAAGAGTAGCTGCTGCCTTGGCAGAACTAATGGGTCCATAATAAACCCCAGGAAGAGTAGCTGCTGCCTTGGCAGAACTAATGGGTCCATAATAAACCCCAGGAAGAGCAGCTGCTGCCTTGGCAGAACTAATGGGTCCATAATACACCCCAGGAAGAGCAGCTGCTGCCTTGGCAGAACTAATGGCTCCATAATAAACCCCAGGAAGAGTAGCTGCTGCCTTGGCAGAACTAATGGGTCCATAATAAACCCCAGGAAGAGTAGCTGCTGCCTTGGCAGAACTAATGGGTCCATAATAAACCCCAGGAAGAGTAGCTGCTGCCTTGGCAGAACTAATGGGTCCATAATAAACCCCAGGAAGAGTAGCTGCTGCCTTGGCAGAACTAATGGGTCCATAATAAACCCCAGGAAGAGTAGCTGCTGCCTTGGCAGAACTAATGGGTCCATAATAAACCCCAGGAAGAGTAGCTGCTGCCTTGGCAGAACTAATGGGTCCATAATAAACCCCAGGAAGAGTAGCTGCTGCCTTGGCAGAACTAATGGGTCCATATAAACCCCAGGAAGAGTAGCTGCTGCCTTGGCAGAACTAATGGGTCCATAATAAACCCCAGGAAGAGTAGCTGCTGCCTTGGCAGAACTAATGGCTCCATAATAAACCCCAGGAAGAGTAGCTGCTGCCTTGGCAGAACTAATGGGTCCATATAAACCCCAGGAAGAGTAGCTGCTGCCTTGGCAGAACTAATGGCTCCATAATAAACCCCAGGAAGAGTAGCTGCTGCCTTGGCAGAACTAATGGCTCCATAATAAACCCCAGGAAGAGTAGCTGCTGCCTTGGCAGAACTAATGGGTCCATAATAAACCCCAGGAAGAGTAGCTGCTGCCTTGGCAGAACTAATGGCTCCATAATAAACCCCAGGAAGAGTAGCTGCTGCCTTGGCAGAACTAATGGGTCCATATAAACCCCAGGAAGAGTAGCTGCTGCCTTGGCAGAACTAATGGCTCCATAATAAACCCCAGGAAGAGTAGCTGCTGCCTTGGCAGAACTAATAAATACAAATAAGAAGAGAAGCTCATTGTGTCAGTGTTGAAAGTGAAACCACACAGCAAAGTCATGAGAGCTCAGCCAGTTCAGACGCTACACCACACTGAAGAATACGAGAGATGGGGAAGATCTTAATTGCATTCGCCGCATGTCCTCACGCCTCAACTCCATCTCAAAACCCATGGGAGAAGGTCATGGGTGAGGGAGAAGGTCATGGGTGAGGGACCTGTGGCTTTCTCTTCCAATTGGTTTTGAGAAGGAGGGGAGGAGAGAGGAAAGGGCGCAAGGAGCATGCAATTAAGATCTTCCCATGGTCTCTATGTATGAAGGTTTCAGATTTATATGGCCACGCCTCCTTTAGGGAGGGTCCCAAATGGCACCCTGTTCCCTTACATACAGTAGTGCACTACTTGTCAAAAGTAGGGGATTATATAGGGCCCTCAAACTCAATTCGAAGCCAGTTCCACAGCTCCTTGTTTCCCTCTAATCAGGCACTGATTTAGACCTGGGACACCAGGTGGGTGTAATTAATTATCAGGTAGAACAGAGAACCAGCAGGCTCCGGACCTCGTAGGGTAAGAGTTGAATAACCCTGATATAGGGAATAGGGTGCCATTTAAGATGCAATCAGTGGGACTGATCAGGCCACTCAGAGACAGTGCAGTGGATAGAGATTTCATTGGACTGGCTCTGTGTCAAATGAGTAAAAGCCATCAGAGTACTCATCATCTGGCGTCTCCTGATCTGCACCGAGCATAACCTCTGACAGGCTACTCTAGATTCTAGAATATATTGTCATCCGAAGTGCTACCATGGTGATGGAGCCAGGTACTTCACCTCAATGGGGTTTCAGAGTCCAAGGCAAAGGCAGATTTTATTTATTTATTTATTATTGAAATGTTCCATTCTTTTCAGACAGCTGAAAAACATGTTGACATTTCTGTAGTCTTTTTTTTTTTTTTTTTACAGGAAACTCGTGCAGGATAATTTGAGAATGTATCTTAAGGGCCTTCTCTGACAGTCAAGTAGGCCTACATTTGTAATGTTTTTGTAATTTATCACTCTTATCAAGAGTAAACACATTTAATAACAAAGCACAGGCAAAAAGAGACAACAGTTCAAATTGAACATAGACTAGTGATATGATGTACATGCAGTAAGTATTAGTGGGTCAATATCTTAAACAACCGTTCTGGTCAGGAACCTACCAAGCTCTAAGGGCCTGAGTTAAATTTTCTCTCTAAGCATATTCTGACCCTGAATTTAAGCGTGCTATTCACCTATTCGTTTTTGGTGGAGATCGAATAAATTAAGGTGTGGTGTGCCTACGGATATGCTGTATTCTGACTGACTTAATTCCCTAATCATTTCATCACCTTTACTAGCAAGGAAACCATGAATAAGGTCTAGCAAACCTACAAGTGGAAAAAGCATAGACTTTTCACAACTTGATAACAGCTAACAGTTTGGATGAGGGAACGGTAAATATAAATGACTTGTTTTAGATATATTGGACCTTAAAATTCATTTAGCAGCAAACTGAAGCACATCAATTTTCCCACTGTAAAAGTTGATGAAATGCGGTGTCTTTATGCAGAATTTAAATTGTAAGGCCTTTCACTCTCGAATGTCTTAATTATAAGCTACTAGGTCTAATAATCACACATATTCAACTGCCAATTTACTGATAGTTCCCTTCAGTTGGTATAGCCTACACTTTCAGCCTTTTCATGTTTATTTTTTCCCCAATAAAAATACTCTTACATACCGGTCTAGGTTGGAACTGTTGCTGTTAAAATACAAAAATCATTCAATTCTGAACTGGAATGAATTGATTGATTACATCACATCACAATGTAGATCACATCACACACACACACACACAGTCCTAATGAGAGGTGTGTGGCTGGTTGAAGTTTTCAACAAGCATGTCTATTCTGGGCTCAGTTTTTGACAGTGCAACAATGAGGTCATGCTCAGCATTGACACGGTTTCTGTACTTGAGAACCCTGACTCGCATAGGTATGTGGTGCCGAACTGGATCAGAACATCTACTGCTTCCTCAGTCAGGCAGGAGACACTTCCTGCTGTGGATGAACATCTACTGCTTCCTCAGTCAGGCAGGAGACACTTCCTGCTGTGGATGAACAACCCAGAACTGTGTTTGCCTAAAAAAAGCTTGCTTCAATCAGTTTATTCCACTTGAGAATAAAAATTACTTTTATTTTAACAGCAACAATTCCAACCTGGACTTGTTTTCAACAATAATTTATACAGTAAAATGTACAGTAGGCCATCTTCATCTGTCAGTTAGCATTGACTCACAAAACTACCTCTAACTTCTTTCACACAGGACACAGAGACATACAAATTGTATCCATTAGTTCATCAGACTCTGGGGAAGTAGATAAAGGCCGTATTGCCAAAGTATCCCTTTAAGACTTGTATGCTGTACTCACTCTGGGCAGAAGTGATCTAGGACCCCAAACTGACCTATTCACTCTACCCTCTGATATCACAAGCATATTGTCCTTCATATACTCTGATGATAACAAGCATGTACTAGTAATAATTAATTAATGTCTTGTCTATTGGTAAAAACAATGATACTAAAATAGGTTTTCATTCCCCAGTCTGCCTAGACACCTCCAGGTGTTTCACCATATACGGTCCCTCCAGCTCATAACCCATCTTCCTGTAGTAGTTCCTAGTCCCCACACCTGAAACACAGACCCAGATCATATGTCACACAATATCCACAACATTATGAGAGGAATTAGAATAACACTGACAGACTGGACCATCCGTCTACGGCTACTCGGCATGGAGGAGAGGGTGAAAGAAAGAGACCCACCTGAGATGACGGCTAGTTTCCTGGAGCCGTGTTCCTCGATGGCGATCCTCTCTGCTTCCTCCATAAGCATCATCCCAAAGCCCTGCAAACAGAAGGATCAAATTAAAAGACAAATCAAGTAGCTAGTAATAGTTGAATAGTGCTGTGTTGGAACACTGTAGTGTTCCTTTGTCCAGGATCAGGGTGTGTGTATACCTGGTGTTGGAACTTGCTGGGGTCTCTGCTACTGACAGGAACAACGCTGCCGTAGACATGCAGCTCACGCACAATAGACACGCCCCCTTTGAGTTCAGGGCGAAATGATTGGGCGGAACAGCACCGCAGACGCAGTAGTCCAATCAGAATGTCCTGTTCTGGGTCCTCGTACGACAGGAAGGTCTCCCAGCCACCGTTTGCTACATAGTCTCTACGAATCAGCTCCACCTGGTAGGGACGCACTTTGTGATGGATCTCCTGGATGCCCACTTCTCTTGTTCTCACATCTCGACACTAGGGATGAGAGAAATAAAATGTCATCCTGTATTAGATCGTGGATGCTGATTGGCTGAAATCGCATTCCAGCCGTGTGTGTATATCAGACCGTATACCACAAGTATGACACAAAACGACTTCACTGTTCTAATTACATTGGTAACCAGTTTATAATAGCAATAAGGCACGTCGGGGGTTTGTGGTATATGGCCACGGCTAAAAGCAAAGGCTAGCTTTTTCAATCGGAAATTCGCATCCTGTAGTACTAATTCCAAAAAAGTTCTGAGACACTGTCCATGGAGAATAAGAACACCTCCTCCCAGTTGCCCACTGCACTGAGGCTAGGAAACACTGTCACCACCGAAAAATGTACGATAATCGAACATTTCAATACAGCTGGCCATGCTTTCCACCTGGCTACCCCTACCAACAGCTCTGTACCCCCCCACAGCAACTTGCCCAAGCCCCACCCCGCTTCTCCTTCAAACAAATCCAGATAGCTGATGTTCTGAAAGAGCTACAAAATCTGGACCCCTTGAAATCTGCTGGGCTAGACAAGATGGACCCTTTCTTTCTAAAATTATCCATCGAAATTGTTTCTGACTTAGAATACGTGGACACCTACAAATACCTAGACGTCTGGTTAGACTGTAAACTCTCCTCCCAGACATTAAATCATCTCCAATCCAAAATTAAATCTAGAATTGGCTTCCTATTTTGCAACAAAGCCTCCTTCACTCATGCTGCCAAACATGCCCTTGTAAAACTGACTATCCTACCGATCCTTGACTTCAGCGATGTCATTTACAAAATAGCCTCCAACACTCTGCTCAGCAAATTGGATGTAATCTATCACAGTGCCATCCGTTTTGTTACCAAAGCCCCATATACTACCCACCACTGCGACCTGTACGCTTTCGTTGGCTGGCCCTCACTTCATATTCGACGCCAAACCCACTGGCTCCAGGTCATCTATAAGTCCTTGCTAGGTAAATCCCAGCCTTATCTCAGTTCGCTGGTCACCATAGCAACACCCACCCGTAGCATGCACTCCAGCAGGTATATTTCACTGGTCATCCCCAAAGCAAACACCTCCTTTGGCCGCCATTCCTTCCAGTTCTCTGCTGCCAATGACTGGAACGAACTGCAAAAATCCTTGAAGCTAGAGGTTCCTATCTCCCTCACTAACTTTAAGCATCAGCTGTCAGAGCAGCTTACCGATCACTGCACCTGTATATAGCCCTTCTGTAAATAGCCCACACTACTATCTCATCCCCATATTATTATTTTTGCTCATCTGCACCCCAGTATCATCTATTTGCACATCATCATCTGCACATCAATCAGTCCAGTGTTAGATTTTCTGTTGTTTTTGTAGCACTGCTTTGCTTGGTCTTGGCCAGGTCGCAGTTAAATAAAGGTTAAATCAAAAATTAAATTGTATAATGGCTGTCAGCCAATCAGCATTCAGGGCTCAAACGACCCAGTTTATAATGCCGATTATAAATCTGGTAGTTTGGGTCCTGGATGCTAATTGGCTGAAAAATGTGTAAAAATGAGACATACGAATATGATGCAAAAACACTTGTTTACTGTTCCATTTGAAGCATTATTACAAGAGTGAGCGCTGTATATTGGCCATATACCACACGACCTCTGGCTTTATTGCGTAATAATACTTTGCATTTCCAGTATATTTCCATGTGATTTAAGTCTAACCTCAGTCCCCATGTCTTTCATCCTGGCCAGAGCCAGCTCTCTGAGGTTACCATGCTCCACTCCAGAGCTCACCAGAGGCATGGGGATGTCTCTGAGAGAGAAGAGAAGAAAGAAAGAAGAAAGAAAGAAAGAAAGAAAGAAAAGAAAGAAAGAAAGAAGAAAGAAAGAAGAAGAGAAAGAAAGAAAGAAAGAAAGAAAGAAAAAAGAAGAAAGAAGAGAAAGAAAGAAAGAAAGAAAAGAAAGAAAGAAGAAAGAAGAAAGAAAGAAAAGAAAGAAGAAAGAAAGAAGAAAGAAAGAAAGAAAGAAAGAAAGAAAGAAAGAAGAAAAGAAGAAAGAAAGAAGAAAGAAAGAAAGAAAGAAAGAAAGAAAGAAAGAAAGAAAGAAAGAAAGAAGAAAGAAGAAAGAAGAAGGAAAGAAAGAAAAGAAAGAAAAGAAGAAAGAAAGAAAGAAAGAAAGAAGAAAGAAGAAAGAAAGAAAGAAAGAAAGAAGAAAGAAGAAAGAAAAGAAGAAAGAAAGAAGAAGAAAGAAAGAAAGAAAGAAAGAAGAGAAGAAAGAAAGAATAAAGAAGAAAGAAAGAAAGAAAGAAAGAAAGAAGAAAGAAAGAAAGAAAGAAGAAAGAAAGAAAGAAAGAAGAAAGAAAGAAAGAAAGAAAGAAAGAGAAAGAAAGAAAGAAAGAAAGAAAGAAAGAAAGAAAGAAAGAAAGAAAGAAAGAAAGAAAGAAAGAAAGAAAGAAAGAAAGAAGAAAGAGAAAGAAAGAAAGAAAGAAAGAAAGAAAGAAAGAAAGAAGAAAGAAAGAAAGAAAGAAAGAAGAAAGAATAAGAAAGAAAGAAAGAAAGAAAGAAAGAAAGAAGAAAGAGAGAGAGAGAGAGAGAGAGAGAGAGAGAGAGAAGAGACAGAGAGTAGAGTATTTATGGTGTGTTCCAATATCCAAAATAGCATATTACTTATCATACAACATGAATTAGTGGTATGGCATGGTAGCGATGTTTCAATGTCCATGCCAACATACCACATAGAATACATGTCTAATGCAGTACGTTAACTCATACTAACTGATAGTGTAGACTTTGGAACCGAGCCATACTTCTTCAAAAGAGTTCATTGGCTAGTTTCCAAGTTGAAATGCTGACTACATATGGAGTAGTCAGCATTACATAAGTATACTTAATTTAAAGGGTATAAAGCTGTTCTCCATATTGGCACCCCAATGGTGGAACCAGCTTCCCCCTGAAGCTAGGACAGCAGTCCCTGCCCTTCTTCTGAAAGCTACTCTATGACAGACGTGGTTGTCCCACCTAGCTCTGGATAAGAGCGTCTGCTAAAATGTCTACAATGTTCTATATTGTACATACTTTACAAAGTTCTCTCTCACACACACACACCTCTGAACGCGGTAGACTCTGGTCCAGGGTGGCACCAGTGCCAGGATGCGTGCCACCAGATCCACCAGGGCAGAGGGGGAGTAGCTCTTGTAGCGACCAGTCTTCCAAAGCTCATACAGACCTGTACCCCTGATCACCAGGGTGGGGTACAGCTTCAACCCATCCGGCCTGAACGCTGGGTTCTCAAAGAACTCCTGGAGGGCAGAGGGGTTACAGACATACAAGAGTTAGAGATAAGATTAAAAGCCTCTCTGGCAGAATAGGACAACTCCTAGTTGAAATAGGATTGAGAGTTTGTCCTTGATTAAACTAGCTGTGGTGGGGGGGGGAACAACTTGTTAACCAGGCCTGCAGCGCACAAAACAACTTGTTAACCAGGCCTGCGGCGCACAAAACAACTTGTTAACCATGGTACCAACAATTTGATCAAAGGACGTGTGCTTGACAACCAAGTGTCACGAGAATTTCTCTCTCAATGTTCTAAATGAACTCTGTGTCCTGAAGGTTGTAAGGCTTCAGTTTTAAATAATACAGACAGTCCCAGTCTTGCAATGGTCAGTATTTTATTCAGATCTCTGCCCCGGTCATGAGGAGCCCCTCTTTTTATATACACACACACAAGTTCCTGTTCTCTCATGTCACTCCCTTCAAAGACACACGGTCCTGTTATCTCATGTCCATACATTGTTTACTGAACCCACACTCAATCATGTTGTCTATACTTTGCAAACAAGCCTAACAATTCCTCCCCTCCCTGGGTGGAGGAGACCTCTGTCCTATTATCAGTCCTATTCTCCTTTGTTGTCTTAACTACATCCTGACTGTTTTGATGAATACTAACATACTGACCTAGTCTTGACTTGTCTATGCACACACATTCTTAGAATTATAATCTTATGACTAATACATTTCACAACTTACACAGTTTCAGGGTGGAATACTTTAGACATTACTTTAAACATACACATTTCTTTATCAACAAGTGATGAGGGACCGTTTGGTCAGTCTGACCCAACCGGCCAGTCAGCTTGGGGCTGGAGCCTCATATTTCCCCTGAGGTAGTAGATATGGTCTGTGGGGAGGAGCAGAACAGCACACAAAACAACGTCTAACTATTTCTTACTAAAAAGACGAGGGACTATTTGATCAGTCTGCGACAGAACCGTTAATATTTCTTAGCCCCAGATGAAACGTCCTGTCTGGCTAAAAGGGTACTGGAGGAGCCTGCACAGTAGTAGATGCATCTAGGGTTGTTATCCATAAATCCCAGTCGGAGGACCCCTGGATATCCTGCTTATTCCAGGAATCTTCCAACCAGGATTTCTGGGAAACCAAGGAATTTGGGGCAAGTTACCGGAATTTTTAAATCCTGTCCTGTTTGAGGCCTGGAGGAGCCAGGTGCACAGTGGTAGATAACAGAGAGCGAGAGAGAGAGAGAGCTTGGGAACTGAGACGTCTGTAATGAGATTCTATTATCACCCCTAGCTCCAAGCTACAGCCTCCCAGCTGGGTTCTGTGATAGCAGCACAGCAGAACACACCAGAGTGATCTGTCTACAGTACCCACTTCAGGTGAGAGGGGAGCTGATAAACAGGAGCTCCCAGTGACGCAGGTGTGTGTGTGTCAGTATGATAGGAGAGTAGGAGTGACCAGGAGACGTTTGGCCAAATACACCATTAATATCCTGCTCTCACACACCAACACGCTTAGATTACGATCATACCCACATGCATGCAGATGCGCATACCCAGTGTGAGTGCAATTCTGTTCTTAAGGCCTCTAATGGGATAGATTATCTGATGTCTGATAGAAGGTCTGGTAACGCCTGATAGAAGGTCCGGTAGAAGGTCTGGTAATGTCTGGGAGAAGGTCTGGTAATGTCTGATAGCAGGTCTGGGCCAGTTAGTGATGTACCATTTAGACTATATAATGTCTCACCGGGGTGCCGTGCCGTCTGCAACATAGACCTGGAAATGTTGGGGTGCTAGGACCTAGTTTAACAATTAAGAATCCATCCGTGAGTAACTCTGGTCCGTCATCACTCATTCACTCCGGACCTATTTATTCATGCAGGTCTGTATATACACATACTCCTGTACAGTTGTTTATCATATCACATGCAATACTGTAATTGCAATACAAGTAATTCTTGGACTGAACTTACGTAGTCATTCACTCAGGAATGCATATTAGTATCCTGTCAGTTGTATCTTTTTTCATTGCTTTTAGTATATCGAATGTGCAATACGTGCATTTATCTGTAATTAAACCCTGCGCACTAAGGACTGTATTTTAAGGGAATTACTATTATTACCCCAAATTATATCATACACACATTTAGCTATTAAAGTATCTCTTCCTGTCATTTACCTGTACAGTTAATTTAACCATGCAAATATTAACTTACCTGTAAATTTAACTGTATATTTACCTGTACAGTTAATGTAACCATGCAAGTATTCACTTCTGTTCATTTAGCCAGTCTGCCTGTTAAGTAAACTATTATTACCCTCGTTCACATTTTTAGCTACTGAAGTATTTCTCTGCCATCGACCTGTATAGTATAGTTAACCATCCAACAATGTATAGTGTACATATTCAGCCAACCACCCATACTATGCAATGTCTTTTTTTGCACTCCAGATATCTTGTATTTCTATATTTTTTGATACTGCCGCTCTATGTATCATGTATCTGTCTTTTGTGTACTTCCGTTGTGGCATTTGGCACCTACCTACCTACCTACCTACCTACCTACCTACCTACCTACCTACCTACCTACCTACCTACCTTAGAGTAGGAGTGCTGATCTAGGATAAGCTCCTCCCCTGTTTGTGGAATCTTATTTATTTATGATATAGTAACTCCAGTGCTTCCAGATTTATTTGAAATATAACCTATAATTAATTACAATATTAGTGAAACACTTTTACTTCCAAATGTTTCTAATTAACCATGTTAAAAACAGCTTTTCATTGTTGGAACGGTGTGGACGTACCCAACAGCAGAACAGAACGGTGTGGACGTACCCAACAACAGAACAGAACAGAGTGGAGGTACCCAACAACAGAACAGAGTGGACGTACCCAACAACAGAACAGAACAGAACAGTGTGGACGTACCCAACAACAGAACAGAACAGAACAGAGTGGACGTACCCAACAACAGAACAGAGTGGACGTACCCAACAACAGAACAGAGTGGAGGTACCCAACAGCAGAACAGAACAGTGTGGACGTACCCAACAGCAGAACAGAACAGAACAGTGTGGACGTACCCAACAGCAGAACAGAACAGAACAGTGTGGACGTACCCAACAGCAGAACAGAACAGTGTGGACGTACCCAACAGCAGAACAGAGTGGAGGTACCCAACAACAGAACAGAGTGGAGGTACCCAACAGCAGAACAGAGTGGAGGTACCCAACAGCAGAACAGAGTGGAGGTACCCAACAGCAGAACAGAACAGAACAGTGTGGACGTACCCAACAGCAGAACAGAACAGAACAGTGTGGACGTACCCAACAGCAGAACAGAACAGAACAGTGTGGACGTACCCAACAGCAGAACAGAACAGAACAGAGTGGACGTACCCAACAACAGAACAGAGTGGACGTACCCAACAACAGAACAGAGTGGAGGTACCCAACAGCAGAACAGAACAGTGTGGACGTACCCAACAGCAGAACAGAACAGAACAGTGTGGACGTACCCAACAGCAGAACAGAACAGTGTGGACGTACCCAACAGCAGAACAGAACAGAACAGTGTGGACGTACCCAACAGCAGAACAGAACAGTGTGAAGAACCTTTAAGGGTGTCAATCATTTTGACCTCTACCTTCGAGAAATAAAAGTACTTGTTAAGGAGGAATTGTTTTAGTAGAAAATAATATAAATTTCCCAAATTTCTTGAGCATATAATTTAGCTCAGTATTTTACACGGTCATTATTGTTCATCTATATAAAATTTTCAATTTCAGAAACCCTCCGTATAATAATATAACATGTCATTATTGAAGACTGTGGATCCTTCACACTGTAAAAGGTTAGACAGTGAGTCATGGTGGAATACAGGTAGACTTGATAAAGCTCAGATTTAACTCATTATCCCTTCACAGCGTGGTCATGCTCTTACATCTGCACCAGGCAGCAACACTGCAACGGTAGCTCTTTGTAAATTAACAAAGGCGGAAGATGTATACAGAGGATGTAGAAGAGGTCATTTTATGCTAGCTGGCTCTGAATGGACTATTATACTAAACCCTTTCACACTATTGTGCCATACCATACTGCGCTGGATAGCTCAGATTCATTTGATATACTTTCCAATACACATGGTTCATTACCATAGCAACTATACACGTGGTTCATTACCATAGCAACTATACACGTGTTTCATTACCATAGCAACTATACACGTGGTTCATTACCATAGCAACAATACACGTTGTTCATTACCATAGCAACAATACACGTGGTTCATTACTATAGCAACAATACACGTGGTTCATTACTATAGCAACAATACACGTGGTTCATTACTATAGCAACAATACACGTGGTTCATTACTATAGCAACAATACACGTGGTTCATTACTATAGCAACAATACACATGGTTCATTACTATAGCAACAATACACATGGTTCATTACTATAGCAACAATACACATGGTTCATTACTATAGCAACAATACACATGGTTCATTACTATAGCAACAATACACATGGTTCATTACTATAGCAACAATACACATGGTTCATTACTATAGCAACAATACACATGGTTCATTACTATAGCAACAATACACATGGTTCATTACCATAGCAACAATACACATGGTTCATTACCATAGCAACTATACACATGGTTCATTACCATAGCAACTATACACATGGTTCATTACCATAGCAACTATACACATGGTTCATTACCATAGCAACTATACACATGGTTCATTACCATAGCAACTATACACATGGTTCATTACCATAGCAACTATACACATGGTTCATTACCATAGCAACTATACACATGGTTCATTACCATAGCAACTATACACATGGTTCATTACCATAGCAACAATCCACATGGTTCATTACTATAGCAACAATCCACATGGTTCATTACTATAGCAACAATACACATGGTTCATTACTATAGCAACTATACACATGGTTCATTACCATAGCAACTATACACATGGTTCATTACCATAGCAACTATACACATGGTTCATTACCATAGCAACAATCCACATGGTTCATTACTATAGCAACAATACACATGGTTCATTACTATAGCAACAATCCACATGGTTCATTACTATAGCAACAATACACATGGTTCATTACTATAGCAACTATACACATGGTTCATTACCATAGCAACTATACACATGGTTCATTACCATAGCAACTATACACATGGTTCATTACCATAGCAACTATACACATGGTTCATTACCATAGCAACTATACACATGGTTCATTACCATAGCAACTATACACATGGTTCATTACCATAGCAACTATACACATGGTTCATTACCATAGCAACAATCCACATGGTTCATTACTATAGCAACAATCCACATGGTTCATTACTATAGCAACAATACACATGGTTCATTACTATAGCAACTATACACATGGTTCATTACCATAGCAACTATACACATGGTTCATTACCATAGCAACTATACACATGGTTCATTACCATAGCAACAATCCACATGGTTCATTACTATAGCAACAATACACATGGTTCATTACTATAGCAACAATCCACATGGTTCATTACTATAGCAACAATACACATGGTTCATTACTATAGCAACTATACACATGGTTCATTACCATAGCAACTATACACATGGTTCATTACCATAGCAACTATACACATGGTTCATTACCATAGCAACAATCCACATGGTTCATTACTATAGCAACAATACACATGGTTCATTACTATAGCAACAATACACATGGTTCATTACTATAGCAACTATACACATGGTTCATTACTATAGCAACTATACACATGGTTCATTACCATAGCAACTATACACATGGTTCATTACCATAGCAACTATACACATGGTTCATTACTATAGCAACTATACACATGGTTCATTACCATAGCAACAATCCACATGGTTCATTACTATAGCAACAATCCACATGGTTCATTACTATAGCAACAATACACATGGTTCATTACTATAGCAACTATACACATGGTTCATTACCATAGCAACTATACACATGGTTCATTACCATAGCAACTATACACATGGTTCATTACCATAGCAACAATCCACATGGTTCATTACTATAGCAACAATACACATGGTTCATTACTATAGCAACTATACACATGGTTCATTACCATAGCAACTATACACATGGTTCATTACCATAGCAACTATACACATGGTTCATTACCATAGCAACAATCCACATGGTTCATTACTATAGCAACAATACACATGGTTCATTACTATAGCAACTATACACATGGTTCATTACCATAGCAACTATACACATGGTTCATTACCATAGCAACTATACACATGGTTCATTACCATAGCAACAATCCACATGGTTCATTACTATAGCAACAATACACATGGTTCATTACTATAGCAACTATACACATGGTTCATTACCATAGCAACTATACACATGGTTCATTACTATAGCAACAATACACATGGTTCATTACTATAGCAACTATACACATGGTTCATTACCATAGCAACTATACACATGGTTCATTACCATAGCAACTATACACATGGTTCATACGTGGTGTCCCAAACGGCACCCTATTCCCTATGTAGGGTCCATAGGGCTTTGGTTATAGTAGTGCACTAAAAATAGGGAATACGGTCCTATTTGGGACATAGCTGAGATGGAGAAACTCAGCAGTGGGTTGGGCCCAGTCAGCATGCTGTGGAAAAATTAGCTACCACACATTAAAATGGAGCCCTTTTGAGATCAGGGACAAACCACTGTAGGAGTGGTGGTTGGACTTTGCCCCTTCGAAACCCTGTGTGTCGCCTGTTAAGCAGATACCATTATTAGTGTGTTAATTGTTGTTTTAGTATGTTTTTCACAACAGTTGAACTATAATAGTTCAGGATTATGGAGTGCTACTGTTTTGTGAAGGTTTTAACGGTCCTTTATTATCACTGAGGCACTTTCTTACATTTAGCAGTGCCTAACGTACATGCGAGTCCTCAATTATTTATAACAGAGCCCAGCTATTGGATTTAGCTCACTCAGCGCTGCTGCACCCCAGGGAAAAGTTTGTTATACCGGACAAATTGAAATGGCGACGGCCTGGATGCAGGGCGGGATTGAAGTGTAGGATGAAGTACAAGCCGGCTATCCAGTCTATCATTATGGGCAACGTGAGATCGCTACATAACAAGATGGAGGAACTCGAGGGTCTAGTCCGTGGACAGAGGGATTACAGAGAAGCTAGTCTAGTGTGTCTGACCGAGACATGGCTGAATGATAACATCACCATAGAGAACGTCACTAACGGCAGTTTCCAGACCATTCGAGCGGACAGGGATAGAGCTTCTTCTGGTAAGAGTAAGGGAGGGGGGCTGGCTTTATTAGTTAACAGATGGTGTAATCCGAGCCATATTACTGTTAAGGAACAGTTTTGTAGCCCGGACATTGAGCTGTTAGCCGTTAGCCTGAAACCCTACTATTTGCCGAGGGAATTCACGGCGGACATTGCTGTTAGTTTACATCCCGCCCTCCGCTTACGCAAAACACAGCGTGTGATGTCATCCACTCTGTTATCGCGAGGTTACAGACAACGCATCCCAGTGCCTTAGTTGCCATTTCTGGGGATTTTAACCATGTCTCTCTCTTCAACGCTTTAAGGTTAGTCCTCGCTCACCTCAAACACTGGTGTGTACATCACTGGACCCACTGCAGTTTGCATACCACCACAACATCGGGGTGGATGATGCAATCATCTACCTTCTGCAGAGGGCCTACTCTCACCTGGACAACGCAGGTAGCACTGAGGGCTGTTACTTACTTCTCCAGTGCCTTCAACACCATCCTGCCCCTGCTACTGGGTGAGAAGATGAAGAGGATGAAAGTGGAAGCACCCTACGTCTCCTGGGTTACGGACTACCTGACCGGTAGGCCACAATTTGTGGGGCTACAGAGCTGTGTGTCAGAACGGGCAGTGAGCAACACAGGGGCCCCCCAGGGAACGGTCCTGTCCACCCTTCACACCTCAGACTTCAGATATTACTCTGAAACATGCCACCTGCAGAAGTTCTTGGATGACTCCACAATTGTGGGGTGGGCAGGAGGAGGAGTACAGGAGCACAATCAATTACTTTGTGGTGTGGTGTGAGCAGAACCACCTTCAGCTCAACAAAGGAGATGGTTGTTGACTTCAGGAGAACCAAGGCCCAACTGACTGCAGTCCCTATATAGGGGATGGATGTGGAAATGGTTGGGTCATACAAGTTCCTGGGAGTCTATATGGACAGCAGGCTGGAATGGGCTGGTAACACCGGGGCTCTGTACAAAAAGGCCGGTGATGCTTCTCGGGTAAATAAGCTGATCAGGAAGGCTAGCTCTGTCCTGGGGATGAGCCTTGACACTCTAGAGGAGGTGGCGGAGAGACGGATCCTGGCCAAACTGCTGGCCATCATGGACAACGTCACCCACCCTCTGCACGCCATGGTTATGACGCAGAGGAGCACCTTCAGTCACAGACTGATCCCACCACGGTGTGCCAGAGAGCGCTACAGGAGGTCCTTCTTGCCGGCGGCTATTAGACTATTTAATGCCTCACCAGGGTGCCGTGCCGTCGTCAACATAGACCTGGAACTGTTGGGGTGTTAGGACCTAGTTTAACAATTATGCATCCATCCGTGAGTAACTCTGGTCTGTAATCACTCATTCACTCAGGACTTATTTATTCAGCACTCATTTACTCAGGACTGTATATACATATTCATGTACAGTGTTAGATCATATCACTTGCAATATTGTAAGTAATTCTTGGACTTAACGTACATAGTCATTCACTCAGGAATGCATATTAGTATCCTGTCAGTTGTATTTTTATTCATTCATTGCATTTAGTTTATCAAAAGTGCAATACGTGCATTTATCTGTAATTAAACCATGTACTAAGGACTGTATTTTAAGAGAATTATTATTATTACCCTACATTATATCATACACACATTTAGCTATTTAAGTATCTCTTCCTGTCATTTACCTGTAGTTAATTTAACCATGCAAATATTCACTTACCTGTACATTTAACAAGTATATTAAGTAAACTATTATTACCCTCACATATATCATACACACATTCAGCTATGTAAGTATCTTTCTCTGCCATCAACCTGTATAGTATAGCTAACCATGCAAATATTTATTTATATGAACTTGCAATATTTGTACAACACTAACAATGTATAGTGTACATATTCAGCCATTCACTTATACTATGCAATGCCTTTATAGCTTTTTGCACTCCAGACTTCTTATATCTTTTCAATACTGCCGCACTATGTATCAGCTTTGTCTCTCAATGTGTCTGTGTTACTCACTATGAACTGCTCAATGTCTCTCTCTATGCCGACGTTAGGGAGGTCAGGCATCATGTGGGACACCACCTTGAAACCTGCATCTTTGGAGAAGTGGAATGACTCACACACCGCCCTCACCGTGTGACCTCTGGACAGACGGACACACACACACAGTGAGCATGTAACACACCCCCCCACAATCACTTTCACCATGATGATCACAATTACACATACACAATAGATTCCATGGTGAGCTTGTAACAGACACATAACATTGTGCTGACATAACCAGTGGCTAAGACTACTGACATAATCATAGCCACTGGTTGTACTAACCCTACTGACAAAGTGCATTGGGAAGTATTCAGACTCCTTCCCTTTCTCCACATTCTGTTGTGTTACAGCCTTATTCTAAAATGGATAGAATTATTTCTCATCTATTTTACACAAAATACCCCATAATGACAAAGTGAAAACATATATGAAACACCTTATTTACATTGGTATTCAGACCCTTTGCTACGAGACTCGAAATTGAGCTCAGGTGCTTCCTGTTTCCATTGATCATCCTTGAGATGTTTCTACAACTTGATTGGAGTCCACCTGTGGTAAATTCAATTGATTGGACATGATTTGGAAAGGCACACACCTGTCTATATAAGGTCCCACAGTTGACAGTGCATGTCAGAGCAAAAACCATGCCATGCTGTCTAAGGAATTGTCTGTAGAGCTCCGAGACAGGATTGTGTCGAGGCACAGATCTGGGGAAGGATACCAAAACATTTCTGCAGCATTGAAGGTCCCCAAGAACACAATGGCCTTCATCATTCTTAAATGGAAGAAGTTTGGAACCACCAAGACTCTTCCTAGAGCTGGCCGCCCGGTCAAACTGAGCAGTCGGGGGAGAAGGGCCTTGGTCAGGGAGGTGGCCAAGAACCCAATGGTCACTCTGACATAGCTCTAGAGTTACTCTGTGAAGATGGGAGAACCTTCCAGAAGGAAAACCATCTCTGCAGCACCCCAAGTAAAAGGCAAAACAGCCCACTTGGACTTTGCCAAAAGGCACCTAAAGGACTCTGACCATGAGAAACAAAATTCTCAGGTCTGATGAAACCAAGATTGAACTCTTTGTCCTGAATGCCAAGCTTCACGTCTGGAGGAAACCTGGCACCATCCCTATGGTGAAGCATGGTGGTGGCAGCATCATGCTGTGGCGATGTTCTTCAGTGGCAGGGACTGGGAGACTAGTCAAGATCGATGGAAAGGTGAACGGAGCAAAGTACAGAGAGATCCTTGATGAAAACCTGCTCCAGAGCACTCAGGACCTCAGACTGGGGTGAAGGTTCACCTTCCAACAGGACAACGACCCTAAGCACACAGCAAAGACAATGCAGGAGTGGCTTCAGGACAAGTCTCTGAATGTCCTTGAGTGGCCCAGCCAGAGCCCAGACTTGAACCCAATCAAACACCTCAGCGACGCTCCCCATCCAACCTGTCAGAGCTTGAGAGGATCTACAGAAAATAAATGTGAGAAACTCCCCAAATAAAGCGTGCCAAGCTTATAGCGTCATACCCAAGAAGACTTGAGGCTGTAGTCGATGCCAAAGGTGCTTCAACAAAGTACTGAGTAAAGGGTCTGAATACTTATGTAAATGTGATATTTTTTGCAAAAAAAACACTTAGTTTGTCATTATGGGGTGGTGTGTGTAGCTTGATGAGGGGGAAAAAACAATACAATTTATAATAAGGCTGTAACGTAACAAAATGTGGAAAAAGTCAAGGGGCCTGAATACTTTCCGAATGCACTGTATAACCAGTAGCTACAACTAACCCATTTTAGAAAACACTAATCCAGTGCGAGTTACAGTAGTAAGTGCATACATTTTGTATACTTTCCCAACCATGGAAAACACTGGCGTTGAAAGCACTATGCTCTACCAACTGAGCCACACTGGACCAGTGGCTATGACTACTGACATATGAGTGACATGACTAGTGACATATTAGTCATGACTAACACGAACATATGATTAGTAGCCATGACTCCATTCAAACCCCGGGTTTAGATAAAAAAAATTAATTTTATAAAAATCACATGCTTGGTAAGCAACAGGTGTAGACTAACAGTAAAACGCTTACTTACAGGCCCTTCACAACAATGCAGAGAGAAAAATAACACACACAATGACTAACTTGTCTATATACACAGGGTACCAGATCTGAGTTGATGAACAGCATTCTCAGAGGTGTAGTCGCTATGAAGATTTATTTCAAAACCCCTCCTGACTCTTAAATCCTGCCCTCTGACCTGTTGGTGTCTCGTACTACGTCCTCGTAGATGTCGGAATATCACTCAGAATATCACACGCATACTCTCTGATGACCTCTGACCCTCACCTGTTGGTGTCTCGTACTATGTCCTCGTAGATGTCGGAATATCACTCAGACACACACGCATACTCTCTGACCTCTGACCCTCACCTGTTGGTGTCCCGTGCTACATCCTCGTATACGCTCTGGACCCCTATCTCCAGCCGGGTACAGCCGTACCCGAGCATGTCACTGAGGTGTCTCTTCAGACAGTAGTCAGGACGCGTCTCAATGGTGATGCCCACACACTTGGTGTTACTGCGTTCTGAGTACCTAAACAGGAAAGGGAGAAGTTGTCAGTAACAGGCCGCTGATACCAAAGAACTACAATTAGATTCTATTTATATGTCTGATGGGTCAGATTGAGTCATGTAATCCAGCCTCCTGCTCTAATCGTCTGAAGTTTACATACACTTAGGTTGAAGTCATTTTTCAACCACTCCACAGATTTCATGTTAACAAACTATAGTTTTGGCAAGTCGGTTAGGACATCTACTTTGTGCATGACACAAGTAATTCTTCCAACAATTGTTTACAGACAGATTATTTCACTATATCACAATTCCAGTGGATCAGAAGTTTACATATACTAAATTGACTGTGCCCTTAAAGAGAAAATCCAGAAAATTATGTAATGCTTTAGAAGCTTCTGATAGGCTAATTGACATCCTTTGAGTCAATTGGAGGTGTACCAGTGGATGTATTTCAAGGCCTACCTTCAAACTCAGTGCCTCTTTGCTCGACATCATGGGAAAATCAGAAGAAATCAGCAAAGACCTCAGGAAAATAAATTGTAGACCTCCACAAGTACCACGTTCATCTGTACAAACAATAGTGCGCAAGTATAAACACCATGAGACCACGCAGCCGTCATACCGCTCAGGAAGGAGAGACGTTCTGTCTCCTAGAGATGAACGTACTTTGGTGCGAAAAGTGCAAATCAATCCCAGAACAACAGCAAAGGACCTTGTGAAGATGCTGGAGGAAGCAGGTACAAAAGTATCTATATCCACAGTAAAACTAGTCCTATATCGACATAACCTGAAAGGCCGCTCAGCAAGGAAGAAGCCACTGCTCCAAAAACACCATTAAAAAAAAAAACAAAAAAAAAAACAGACTACGGTTTGCAACTGCACATGGGGACAAAGATCGTACCATAATGACCATCGTTATGTTTGGAGGAAAAAGGGGGAGGCTTGCAAGCCGAAGAACACCATCCCAACCGTGAAGCACGGGGGTGGCAGCATCATGTTGTGGGGGTGCTTTGCTGCAGGAGGGACTGGTGCACTTCACAAAATAGATGGCATCATGAGGAAGGAAAATTATGTGGATATATTGAAGCAACATCTCAAGACACCAGTCAGGAAGTTAAAGCTTGGTCGCAAATGAGTCTTCCAAATTGACAATGACCCCAAGCATACTTCCAAAGTTGTGGCAAAATGGCTTAAGGACAATAAAGTCAAGGTATTGGAGTGGCCATCACAAAGCCCTGACCAGAACTGAAAAAGCGTGTACGAGCAAGGAGGCCTACAAACCTGACTCAATTACACCAGTTCTGTCAGGAGGAATGGACCAAAATTACCCAACTTATTGTGGGAAGCTTGTGGAAGGCCACCCGAAACGTTTGACCCAAGTTAAACAATTTAAAAGGCAATGCTACCAAATAACAATTGAATGTATATAAACTTCTCACTGGGAAAGTGATGAAAGAAATAAAAGCTGAAATAAATCTCTATTATTCTGACATTTCACATTCTTAAAATAAAGTGGTGATCCTAACTGACCTAAAACAGGGAATTTTTACTAGGATTAAATGTCAGAAATTGTGAAAAACTGAGTTTAAATGTATTTGGCTAAGGTGTATGTAAACTTCCGACTTCAACTGTACGCATGTCTTTCTGTTAGACCTTGTGTACAATTGGATATTAAAGAAATCTTAAATCGGATTATAGATCTGTGATTACATTAGGGGCAACTTCTATCTCAAGCGCAAGTACCTGGACCGCCCCACCCCAGGCAGGAAAATGTGAGAATAAATCACGTCATTGAATGTTACAACAAAGTTACATTTTGTCTGTGTAACTGTAGGAACAAGGAGGGCAGATTGAATTGAGATTCACAACTCATGACAAGAGAGAGACACCACAAGACTACATAAAGAGACCTAAGACAACATAACATGGCAGCAGCACAAAACAGGGTACAAACATTATTGGGCACAGACAACAGCACAAAGGGCAAGAAAGTAGAGACGACAATACATCACGCTTACACAGGCGCTGACACATAGGCAGACACGAGCTGACAGGCAGACGAGCTTAGACATGCAGACACGCGCTGACAGGCACAAACACAGTAGAGAATGGCCTCACGTCTCAGCCTGATAAGCAGCCACAACAATTAGTGTAATCTGTTTTAACGAACCTGCTGATAACGCTGCTGTTTTAACAGCCACTAGGGAGTAAATACCCTAACAAACAAACCCTCCATTCCCCCACTCCTCTACCACATCCCTCCATCTGCCCTCCATCTCCCAGAAGTCACACAAACCTTCTCCCTCCTACTGTAGGGAAGTCATGAGTCACGTAACTCCCAAAGACAAGCCAAGCCATAGGGGACACTAGGGCAAACTTCATAATCTAAGCTAACTTCATAATCTAAGCTAACTTCATAATCTAAGCTAACTTCATAATCCCTCTTCATAAGTAAACAAATATCAGCACTAACACTACATTAGACATGGCAAAATGTTGCTTTAAAACTGCAACGTTTTCTTAGCACCCCATGACAAAATGTGTAGAATTACAGGAAATAAGCTTTTAAAATTGCAAAATTCTCTCCATCTACAAAAAGGGGTATGAACAGTTTCAAATCAAATCTAATTTCATTGGTCACATACACATATTTAGCAGCTGTTTATTGCAGGTGTAGTGAAAGCCTGTGTTCCTCACTCCAACAGTGCAGTAATATACTGTAGAGCAATAAGCAACAACACACACACATCTAAAAGTAAAATAATGGAATTAAGAAATATATCAATATTAGGACGAGTAATGTTGCAGTGGCATCGACTAAATACAGTAGATACATATGAGATTAGTAGTTTGTCATGAACAGTGCTTGTGCCATTATAAAATAGACATGTTCTCCATTTGAAGCTAGAGAACAGCGCCATCAGGTGGAACAAACTAACCATCACACTCCAGACAGTAACCATTTCACAAAGAGAGACCAGATGGATCAGAGTCCTCCATATAACATGAGCTATATCGTAGAGGCGTGTCCTGACAGGGTTAGAGGTGTGTCCTGACAGGGTTGGGGGGGAGGGGTAGTACAGTCGTGGCCAAAAGTTGAGAATGACACGAGTATTGGTCTCCAAAGTTTGCTGCCTCAGTGTTGATGATGGCAATTTTCATATACTCCAGAATGTCATGAAGAGTGATCAGATGAATTGCAAAGTCCCTCTTTGCCATAAATTAACTTAATCCCAAGGGTTAGAGGCGTGTCCTGACAGGGTTAGAGGCGTGTCCTGACAGGGTTAGAGGCGTGTCCTGACAGGGTTAGAGGCGTGTCCTGACAGGGTTAGAGGCGTGTCCTGACAGGGTTAGAGGCGTGTCCTGACAGGGTTAGAGGCGTGTCCTGACAGGGTTAGAGGGGGTAGTAGTATTACCTTACTGCCTCAGCTACGTTGTTAGAGGCGTGTCCTGACAGGGCGTCGTGGAGGTTCCTGATGAAGAAGTCTCTGTACTCCTCAGCCAGGGCCATGAAGGTCCCTCCCATCACTATGAACTCCACCTTGTCCACATTGTGGCCCAGCTGCTTCAACTGGATGGACAGACAGGAGAGACTTTAAAAAGTCCTATGTAAATGCTAACCATCATTATTCAATATCAGCGGCCAGCACTTCTCTAGTGTAGGCCATAATAGGAGCAAAACAATGTTACGGGTACTGAGGATACCTAGAAATGCAGGTACCTAGAAGTGCAGGCACCTAGAAGTGCAGGCACCTAGAAGTGCAGGCACCTAGAAATGCAGGCACCTAGAAATGCAGGCACCTAGAAGTGCGGGTACCTAGAAATGCGGGCACCTAGAAGTGCAGGCACCTAGAAGTGCAGGCACCTAGAAGTGCAGGTACCTAGAAGTGCGGGCACCTAGAAGTGCGGGCACCTAGAAGTGCGGGCACCTAGAAATGCGGGCACCTAGAAGTGTGTGCAGGAATGTGTCACTGACCTGTTCCACTCGATGCCTGGTCTGCAGGTAGGGATCATAACGTGCTCTGATGGCTCTCATAGACGTCGGCTGATGGGAAGAATTATAGAAGACCCTTTAGACTCAATACGATGCCTGAATAGCACATACGGAGTTGGTATTGAGCTTGTAGGCTTCAGGGGGAACAGTTGTGAATGGCTTACCTCATAGCCAGTGTAAGACTGTGTGGAGTATTCAAAGTCTGAGTCTGGACCACCTGGACAGTAGCTGTTGAAGTAGAGGCAGATTCACAATTCAATACCTGGTTATTTTTTTGATCAATAAATAAATAAACACATAGCTGGTTATTTGTATAATCAATAGGACCCTGTGGCCAGAGTTATTCTGGTCTCACTGAAGCTACAACATGAATGTACTCACACACAGATGTTTCCTGTGAAGCTGATGTGAGGGCAGCGATGAGGTTTACACATCACAGCCACTACTGCGATCTGGACACAGAGATACAAGCATAAACATTCCTTGTGTTGTCTACAACTTATTCTGAATTGTAAATTATAGTCCATTTTAAGTAGCGGGACCCTCAAAAACACACGGGTACGCACCCCGCTGGCAGTGCGGATAGGCTTGGCCTTGAGTTTGGGCACCAGGGCACGGCGGTATTGGGGCGGAACAGCGGCTATGATGTCTACTAGCCTGGGCTGGGCTGACAGACCATACTTAGCGGAGCACTTGGTCTTCACCCTGATAGCGAAGTGTAAAGAACAGTTTTAAAAAGAGGTTAGTGCACAACGTTTCTCATCTGATACGAGAAAATGTGAGTTTCTATTGGACAAATTGTGGTTGGTCCCTCCCTGTTTGGTCACTGGTGAATACACCTGGAACATCATTACACACCGCACAAGGTTGCAGGCAAATCCATTTGAGCTTAAGACAGGTTTCTGGCTTGACATAATGCTTTGACTTGGTGGGTCACAAGACACCTCCGAGGGCTTTCGTGAGGTGGTGGACTGGGAGCTTTTAGATGTACTACAGGACCCTAAGTATGGTCCTGCTTGACGAATATCTCTCCAAAATCATGGGCATTAATATAGTTGGTCCCCCCCCATCGCTGCTATAACAGCCTCCACTCTTCTAGGAAGGCTTTCCACTACATGTTGGAACATTGCTACAGGGACTTGCTTCCATTCAGCCACAGGAGCATGAGTGAGGTCAGGCACTGATGTTGGGTGATTAGGCCCGGCTCGCAGTCTGCGTTCCAACTCATCCCAAACGTGTTCGATGGAGTTGAGATCAGGGCTCTGTTCAGGCCAGTCAAGTTCTTCCACACCGATTTCGACAAACCATTTCTGTATGGACCTCGCTTTGTGCACGGGGGCATTGTCATGCTGAAACAGGAAAGGGCCTTCCCCAAACTGTTGCCACAAAGTTGGAAGCACAGAAGTCTAGAATGTCATTGTATGCTGTAGCATTGAGATTTCCTTTCACTGGAACTAAGGAGCCTGAACCATGAAAAACAGCCCCAGACCATTATTCCTCCTCTACCAAACTTTACAGTTGGCACTATGAATTGGGGCAGGTAGCGTTCTCCTGGCATCCACCAAACCCAGATTCGTACGTTGGACTGCCAGATGGTGAAGTGTGATTCATCCCTCCACAGAACGCGTTTCCACTGCTTCAGTGTCCATGGAAACCAATTTCATGAAGCTCCTGAATAACAGTTATTGTTCTGACGTTGCGTCCTGAGGCAGTTTGGAACTTGGTAGTGAGTGTTGCAACAGACAGACGATTTTTATGCACTACGCGCTTCAGCACTCTTGTTCTGCGAGCTTGTGTGGCCTACCACTTCGCGGCTGAGCCGTTTATGCTCCTAGACGTTACAATAATTCATGAAATTTCCCCCCCGGGTGGATCAATAAAGTACCTATCTATCTATAACAGCACTTACAGTTGAGCAGGGCAGCTCAAGCAGAGCGGAAATTTGACAAACTGAATTATTGAAGTGGCATCCTATTACAGCGCCACGTTGAATGTCACGGAGCGCTTCATCACGGAGCGCCATTCTACTGCCAGTGTTTGTCTATGGAGATCGCATGGCGGTGTGCTCGATTTTTATTTAACTAGGCAAGTCAGTTAAGAACAAATTCTGATTTACAATGACGGACTACATACAGGGTCAGGCCGTGGAGCAAATTAGGGTTAAGTGCCTTGCTCAAGGTCACATCGACAGGTTTTTCACCTTCTCGGCTATGGGTATTCGAACCAGCGACCTTTGAGTTACTGGCCCAACGTTCTAACCAGTAGTCTACCTGCCGGGGTTAGACCCTGTCAGCAATGGGCGTGGCTGAAAATAGCCGAATCCTCAAATGTAAAGGTCCAATTAGAGAACTGTTGTGGTTGAGGTTCTTACTTGTTGAGGTTGATGTCTTTTCCTTCTTCATGCGCCTCGACCAGCTGATTGATGACATCAGCAATGGTCATCATCATCAACTCTGCTCGGCTTAGATCAGCTGGCAAACATTAACTAGTTAACGTCACATAGCAACAACAACATAGATACATAACTAGCTTTTTAGATACTCAACCCATACCTAGCATTCTCACTTTTGATTCATCTAGGGTTGGTTGTTTACATAGACATGCAGCTTGGCCTAGCTAGTTAGCTGAATGCTACATTAGCAGCATGGCTACTTTATCAAACCTATCAGAGAACCATTTCTGAAATGTAGAGGACAGTTCCACACGCTTACTCTTTTTCTTTGGCTTCCCCATAACGTCGGTTACGGTGACACTCTCAACTGACAATATGAAAGGCGTTATAACGCCTACAATAGCAGAGAGAAGAGGGAGAACAGTCCACGTTATAAACCACGCTGGCACGACTCATGCCGTCCGTTGGTGGAAATTGTCGTAAAATAAATAATAACATCAACGCACAGCGCTTATTTATTTTATTTTATTTTAATTCCCATAAATCCCCTAATATTGGAACATGTTGGACGCTGTCTCGATTGAAAGGAGCTTTTGAAAAGTGCATCCGACATCAATAATTCTAATATTTTTTAACGTCTACTATAAATATTAGAAGTATATTTTCTGAATCAAATTGAACAATAAATCAGGATACTCTGGAACGGTTTATTCCTGATGATCAATCCTTTGCGCAAATCTCCAAGTGTGGCGTAATTGGTGTCCCCACGGGTTTCAGGACAGTCCGGGACGACTCTCTACGGGCGGTAGCAGGAAATGCAACAGGTGGAAAGCGTTTCATTCTCGCAGTGCGCTGTCGTCGTTCCCCGTGAGTTTACAACGATATGAATGTCTTTTGTGTTTATTGAGAATGTTTTGTAATAGCAAGAAGTCAAGATAACATGCTACCTGAACTGTTTATATTTGTTGCTGGCTAATTTTGTCCGCCGATGTCACCATATGTTAGTTTTTATCCAGCTAACACACAAGCTAGCCAAGGAAGGTGAACTTCTGGAACAGATCTGCCTGAATTTGGGACTCGAGGAAGGGGAAATAAACTATTCCCAAGGTGAGTTGATAGTTTTCTTTGTCAGCTAAACTCTATTTAGTTTTTCCTTTTCTTTGCGAGAGTTTGCTTTTCCTTCTTGGGACACACTGGATTGAATACAAAACGTACAATACATTCTGTCTCTTCGTGTGGTTTAATAACCTGTGGTTAGAGATCAACCATTCGAAGTTAAGGAGGATGTGGCACTATCCATACATGTAGGGTAATGTTCTGCATTATTACTGAATCTGATTGACCAACAGAGAACCTGCAGCCAGGCGCCATGGACGACAGCTTGAGTAAGTCCAATGTAAAGGTCGCTGTTCGCCTCCGACCAATGAACAGAAGAGGTGAGTTCATAATGCAATCCTTGTGACCAGTGCTTGCTTGATTTGGACTGAAATAGCATGGTGCTTCACTATTAGAATCAACAACTCCTCCTATATTTATTATGTAAACATTACAACATTTCAGTGTGGTTACGTTGATGCACTAGCTGTGTTTTTCTTTAGTTGGTGCCACCCTTGAATCATCAGCTATTCCTGGCACAGAGATTAGACTTTCTCAACCATCACAACTGTTCTTGTTTACTGTTGTTGTAATACTGCATGTCTCGTGTGTTCCCCACCAGAAAAGGATCTGAAGACTAAATGTGTGGTGGAGATGGAGGGGAACCAGACAGTGTTGAATCCAGCTAGTCAGAACCTGAGCAAGGGAGACCCTAGGTAGGAACAAACACACACACACACACACACACACACACACACACACACACACACACACGTACCTTTCAGCGGGAGCTCCAGGAATGCTGCTGTCAGCTCAAGGTACGAGGACAGCGACAAGCAACGGCTCATTGTTTGCCAGGACTACATTCCAATATCTAGCCTACACTAGCTTACGACTAAGAATACATGCCATATACAGTTCATGCCAGATACAGTTCATGCCAGATACAGTTCATGTCAGATACAGTTCATGCCAGATACAGTTCATGTCAGATACAGTTCATGCCAGATACAGTTCATGCCAGATACAGTTCATGCCAGATACAGTTCATGTCAGATACAGTTCATGCCAGATACAGTTCATGCCAGATACAGTTCATGCCAGATACAGTTCATGTCAGATACAGTACATGTCAGATACAGTTCATGTCAGATACAGTTCATGTCAGATACAGTTCATGTCAGATACAGTTCATGTCAGATACAGTTCATGTCAGATACAGTTCATGCCAGATACAGTTCATGCCAGATACAGTTCATGCCAGATACAGTTCATGCCAGATACAGTTCATGCCAGATACAGTTCATGTCAGATACAGTTCATGCCAGATACAGTTCATGTCAGATACAGTTCATGTCAGATACAGTTCATGTCAGATACAGTTCATGTCAGATACAGTTCATGCCAGATACAGTTCATGTCAGATACAGTTCATGTCAGATACAGTTCATGTCAGATACAGTTCATGTCAGATACAGTTCATGCCAGATACAGTTCATGCCAGATACAGTTCATGCCAGATACAGTTCATGCCAGATACAGTTCATGCCAGATACAGTTCATGTCAGATACAGTTCATGTCAGATACAGTTCATGCCAGATACAGTTCATGTCAGATACAGTTCATGTCAGATACAGTTCATGCCAGATACAGTTCATGTCAGATACAGTTCATGTCAGATACAGTTCATGCCAGATACAGTTCATGTCAGATACAGTTCATGTCAGATACAGTACATGTCAGATACAGTTCATGCCAGATACAGTTCATGTCAGATACAGTTCATGCCAGATACAGTTCATGCCAGATACAGTTCATGCCAGATACAGTTCATGCCAGATACAGTTCATGTCAGATACAGTTCATGTCAGATACAGTTCATGTCAGATACAGTTCATGTCAGATACAGTTCATGTCAGATACAGTTCATGTCAGATACAGTACATGTCAGATACAGTACATGTCAGATACAGTTCATGTCAGATACAGTTCATGTCAGATACAGTACATGTCAGATACAGTACATGTCAGATACAGTTCATGTCAGATACAGTTCATGTCAGATACAGTTCATGTCAGATACAGTACATGTCAGATACAGTACATGTCAGATACAGTTCATGCCAGATACAGTTCATGCCAGATACAGTACATGTCAGATACAGTTCATGTCAGATACAGTACATGTCAGATACAGTTCATGCCAGATACAGTTCATGTCAGATACAGTTCATGTCAGATACAGTTCATGCCAGATACAGTTCATGCCAGATACAGTTCATGCCAGATACAGTTCATGTCAGATACAGTTCATGCCAGATACAGTTCATGTCAGATACAGTTCATGCCAGATACAGTTCATGTCAGATACAGTTCATGTCAGATACAGTTCATGTCAGATACAGTTCATGCCAGATACAGTACATGTCAGATACAGTTCATGTCAGATACAGTTCATGTCAGATACAGTTCATGCCAGATACAGTACATGTCAGATACAGTTCATGTCAGATACAGTTCATGCCAGATACAGTTCATGTCAGATACAGTACATGCCAGATACAGTACATGTCAGATACAGTTCATGCCAGATACAGTACATGTCAGATACAGTACATGCCAGATACAGTACATGCCAGATACAGTTCATGCCAGATACAGTTCATGTCAGATACAGTTCATGTCAGATACAGTTCATGTCAGATACAGTTCATGCCAGATACAGTACATGTCAGATACAGTACATGTCAGATACAGTACATGTCAGATACAGTACATGCCAGATACAGTACATGTCAGATACAGTACATGTCAGATACAGTTCATGTCAGATACAGTTCATGTCAGATACAGTACATGTCAGATACAGTACATGTCAGATACAGTACATGTCAGATACAGTACATGTCAGATACAGTACATGTCAGATACAGTACATGCCAGATACAGTTCATGCCAGATACAGTTCATGTCAGATACAGTACATGTCAGATACAGTACATGCCAGATACAGTTCATGTCAGATACAGTTCATGTCAGATACAGTACATGTCAGATACAGTACATGTCAGATACCAGATACAGTTCATGCCAGATACAGTTCATGCCAGATACAGTTCATGCCAGATACAGTTCATGCCAGAAACAGTACATGTCAGAAACAGTTCATTCCAGATACAGTTCATGCCAGATACAGTTCATGCCAGATACAGTTCATGCCAGATACAGTACATGTCAGATACAGTTCATGCCAGAAACAGTACATGTCAGAAACAGTTCATGCCAGATACAGTTCATGCCAGATACAGTTCATGCCAGATACAGTTCATGCCAGATACAGTTCATGCCAGAAACAGTACATGTCAGAAACAGTTCATGCCAGATACAGTTCATGCCAGATACAGTTCATGCCAGATACAGTTCATGCCAGATACAGTTCATGCCAGATACAGTTCATGCCAGATACAGTTCATGCCAGATACAGTTCATGCCAGAAACAGTACATGTCAGATACAGTTCATGCCAGATACAGTTCATGCCAGATACAGTTCATGCCAGATACAGTTCATGCCAGATACAGTTCATGCCAGATACAGTTCATGCCAGATACAGTTCATGCCAGATACAGTTCATGCCAGATACAGTTCATGCCAGAAACAGTACATGTCAGAAACAGTTCATGCCAGAAACAGTTCATGCCAGATACAGTTCATGCCAGATACAGTTCATGCCAGATACAGTTCATGCCAGATACAGTTCATGCCAGATACAGTTCATGCCAGATACAGTTCATGCCAGATACAGTTCATGCCAGATACAGTTCATGCCAGATACAGTTCATGCCAGAAACAGTACATGTCAGAAACAGTTCATGCCAGATACAGTTCATGCCAGATACAGTTCATGCCAGATACAGTTCATGCCAGATACAGTTCATGCCAGAAACAGTACATGTCAGAAACAGTACATGCCAGATACAGTTCATGCCAGATACAGTTCATGCCAGATACAGTTCATGCCAGATACAGTTCATGCCAGATACAGTTCATGCCAGAAACAGTACATGTCAGAAACAGTTCATGCCAGATACAGTTCATGCCAGATACAGTTCATGCCAGATACAGTTCATGCCAGATACAGTACATGTCAGATACAGTTCATGCCAGAAACAGTACATGTCAGAAACAGTTCATGCCAGATACAGTTCATGCCAGATACAGTTCATGCCAGATACAGTTCATGCCAGATACAGTTCATGCCAGAAACAGTACATGTCAGAAACAGTTCATGCCAGATACAGTTCATGCCAGATACAGTTCATGCCAGATACAGTTCATGCCAGATACAGTTCATGCCAGATACAGTTCATGCCAGAAACAGTACATGCCAGATACAGTTCATGCCAGATACAGTTCATGCCAGATACAGTTCATGCCAGATACAGTTCATGCCAGATACAGTTCATGCCAGATACAGTTCATGCCAGAAACAGTACATGTCAGAAACAGTTCATGCCAGAAACAGTTCATGCCAGATACAGTTCATGCCAGATACAGTTCATGCCAGATACAGTTCATGCCAGATACAGTTCATGCCAGATACAGTTCATGCCAGATACAGTTCATGCCAGATACAGTTCATGCCAGATACAGTTCATGCCAGATACAGTTCATGCCAGATACAGTTCATGCCAGAAACAGTACATGTCAGAAACAGTTCATGCCAGATACAGTTCATGCCAGATACAGTTCATGCCAGATACAGTTCATGCCAGATACAGTTCATGCCAGAAACAGTTCATGCCAGATACAGTTCATGCCAGATACAGTTCATGCCAGAAACAGTACATGTCAGAAACAGTTCATGCCAGATACAGTTCATGCCAGATACAGTTCATGCCAGATACAGTTCATGCCAGATACAGTTCATGCCAGATACAGTTCATGCCAGATACAGTTCATGCCAGATACAGTTCATGCCAGATACAGTTCATGCCAGATACAGTTCATGTCAGATACAGTTCATGCCAGATACAGTTGTCATGACGCCCGCTTCCCCCTTTCTTGTGGGGCAGTTTATAACTTAACAACACGTCGTAAATCCTTTTAGATACTTGGACGTGATGCGCGAAAAATACTGTACCCTGTACCAAATAAAAAATCTAAAGTTAAATGTGTTTCCATTGCATTTTCAACTCAACCGATGGTTTTGTCACAAACTGTTGTGTTAAATAGCAACGATGCCCGCTCTGGTTGTGGCACTACAGTATGGGTAGGCTAGCCTACAATATGCATACGGTAGATGGTATAGACTGCAGTGTAGAGAAGGAAAACAACCTGAAACTTCCCTGTTGACCATTGTCTCCTCTGGTCCATCAGCCTAAACTACCTACTGTACAGTATATGTGTTCTATTCCATGTTATCAGCTCCTTTAAGGACCTACAGCTGCCTGGTCTGCTGTGAATGTAGACTCAGTCACAGAAAGAGAACTTAGCACCAACCCTCTACCCTCCTCCCTGCTATGGCCCGGCCTGGCCTGTGTCTCTCTTTACAAAGGGTGTGTCTGTTCTGTACTCATACTTTTCAGTCAGTCAGTGAGTGTGCAGATGTGATGGATGCCCACGGGGGGGGGGGGGGGGGTTGGGGGGTTGGTTGTCTACCTGCCCAGGTGAGGTGGTGACCTGTTTCAGCAGGTATTCACCTCCAGAACAAATGCCTGTCCTGGTAAGTTGGGGATTTGTTAGCCTATGGGCCCCTTTCTATAGACTACAATCAGCAGTAGGACATTTTTGTATTTGATTGTGATTTCTGCCCTGACGTGCTGTCTGTCTGTGAGGGCTGTCTTTCTGTCTATCTGCTGGGCTCAATATGAACAGGTTTTACAGACTTCAGACTGAATCTCTTCCCAGATTCTATTTTATCAGAGCATCAGACTGCTGCATTGAGGTCTGGGCCTTTTAATGAATAAATGTCCTTGGAAGTATTCTATATGGGTCTCTTATTAAATGACTATGACTTTTATATTGGTTTAGGAGATCACAAGGCTAGTAAACAGATAGTGGGGGATCCCAGCCAGCAGAAGCCTCGGGCTATAATAAACCTGCTGTCTTTAGGGTCTTATCAGGGATGGAATGTTCTTGTAATGACAAACTGTCAGTCATTTCTTGTGGGGTATTCTCGCCAGGTTTGCTTTTAACCAGTGGTGGAAAAAGTACCCAATAGTCATACTTGAGAGTAAAAGTAAAGATGCCTTTTAATAGAAAAGTCTGAAGGTATTTGGTTTTAAATATACTTAAGTTTCAAAAGTAAATGTAGTTGCTAAAATGTACTTAAGTATCAAAGTTAAAGTATAAATTATTTCAAATTCCTTAAATTAACGGCACCATCTTTTTTCAAATTAATTTATGGTTAGCTAGTGGCACACTCAGACATAATTTACAAACAAAGCATTTGTGTTTAGTGAATCTGCCAGATCAGGTAGTAGGGATGTTCTCTGTGTGTGAATGTGTCCATTTTTCTGTAACCAGTACTTTTGAGTGTCAGGGAAAATGTATGGAGTAAAAAGTACATTATTTTCTTTAGGAATGTAGTGAAGTAAAAGTAGTCAAAAATATAAATACTTTACACCACTATTTTTAACATGTATGATTGGAGCCCCTCTATTTTTAACATGAGAGAGAGAGAGAGAGAGAGAGAGAGAGAGCTCTGTGGCTGGCTGAGAAGATGTGGCAGCTATCAGAGTTGAGGAATGTGCTGGCAGGCCAGGAGAAGGCTTAATGTTGCTCTTTCATACACTACTGCTGTTTAAAGTCAGCCAAGCTACCCTGTGGTTTAGTTGCAACTAGGCATAAATATGCTAAAATCACCCCACTACCATCTCTAAGTGTAGTTGGTATGTACAGGTAACTGTCAAAATAAAGGAAACCCCAACATACAGTGTGTTAATAGGGTGTTGGGCCAGAACAGCTTCAGTGCACCTTGGCATAGATTCTGCAAGCGTCTGGAACTCAATGCGACACAATTTATCCACAAGAAATTCCATAATTTGATGTTTTGTTGATAATGGTGGAAAATGCTGTCTCTGGAGCCGCTCCAAACCTCCCATAAGTGTTCAATTGGGCTGAGATCTGGTGACTCTCTCTCTCTCTCTCTCACACACACACACACACAGACACCCTTTAAACCCCCTTTGCTCCCTTGAGACCCCTCTTTTAAAATCACTGAGATCTCTTCTAACCATGGTACCCAAAATAATGGGCAACTTGGCATTTCTATACATGACCTTAAGCATGATGGGATGTTAATTGCTTAATTAATACAGGAACCACACCTGTGTGGAAGCACCTGCTTTCAATATAATTTGAATCCCTGATTTAGTGTTTCCTTTATTTTGGCAGATACCTGTATGTACTGTATAAACTTAGACAACTTGTATGTATGTATGTATGTATGTATGTATGTATGTACAGATGGTTATAAAGGTGTTATTGCCTTGGACCTAAAATCAATTGAGGCATATTGAAGTTGTGATGTAGAAACGGATGAATGTCCGTCTGGGTTTGAAGGGCACGTGGCGTAGCCTAGCCTTAACTGACCTGCCTAGTTAAATAAATAAAAAAACGTAGTGAGTGAAGGTCACAGTGTTCTCATGTCTCAGAGCCATGGCATGAGGATTAGTTGTCTTGACGGCTTGTTTTAAGCCTATGCTGATTAAAAAGTATGTGCTTTTTTAAAATATATTTTTTACACCCGTCTTATGTCACCTTCTGACTTCATGGATTGTGTTAGTAAATACATTATTAATAGCATAATGTTTTATCCTGTACCAGGATGCTACCGCACACTGCTATTATTAGTTAGCTCACTTTGTTTGGAGTGAAGCTGTTTTAACTGAGTCTTTCCATGTCTCCTCTATGTTGTCCTGTCCAGGAATCAGCCTAAGGTGAGCCCTTAACCAGGACAGTGTTTTGAGGTTACAAAATCACTATCTAATCACTACTGTGAATGTAAGGTTTTACATGTGTTCCTCAACTGGCTGTCGTTTTCCCCTCAGGTCTTTGCTTATGACCACTGCTTCTGGTCCATGGACGAGGCTGACACAGACAAGTTTGCAGGTTAGTTACATATCAAAATGTTAAATACATAAATTCTCTATTCAATTACAAAATAATGCTCTGGGTTAAGTTCCCCCTAGGTACAGATCTAGGATCAGATTCCCTTCCCCCAATCCTAGCCTTAACCATTGCTAAACAGACCCAGGAACTGCATCTAGGGGCATTTTCACCCTACACCCAGAATAACAGGACAAAAGGACATAGCTACAAAATCCACACAACCTTCTTTTATGAATTTTAGCTAAATTGTACAGCCAACATTTTGTCTAAATCTATCCTTATACAGTAAAGAAATGGTTGGATAAACAAATAATTGGTGAAATCACAATGTAACGTGGCCTAATGCAGCAGATGACATGGAGTGAGTTTAGAATACCAAAGTTAAATTGCCAGACCTGTTAGCAACGAGCTAACCAAGCTAACAACAAACTCACTAGCTAGTGCAGCTCATGTTGAACAATTCCAGTTGAAACTGGTTCCGAACTTTCGAATGGATCACATGACAAAAGCATTCATTTTGATTGGCTGTTGCTTGCAACTATTGCAACTGGATGAAACCAAGTAGCAGATGAGTTGCTTATTATTTGCAGGGGTTGTTTCATGAAGCAATCAAGAATCAACTCTGCTACAAGCAACTACAATAGCGTGCAAGTTGCGTTGTGTAACCCCAGCCTTAGAATAGAAGCACCATGTTTCCTGGTCCCAGAGCGCTGCATGGAGGGACTGGAACCACTATTTTTCCTGGTCCCAGAGCACTGCATGGAGGGACTGGAAGCACCATGTTTCCAGGTCCCAGAGCGCTGCATGGAGGGACTGGAAGCACCATGTTTCCAGGTCCCAGTGCGCTGAATGGAGGGCCTGGAACCACTATTTTTCCTGGTCCCAGAGCGCTGAATGGAGGGCCTGGAACCACTATTTTTCCTGGTCCCAGAGCGCTGAATGGAGGGCCTGGAAGCACCATGTTTCCTGGTCCCAGAGCACTGCATTGAGGGAAAAGCAGGCCCCATCTTTAACTGAACAAGTACACCTGTAGAAAGGAACAGACCTGGAAAAACAGCCTCTTGTCTTCAGGGAAGAGAAATCTCAGCTTTAGAGAAAGATCCACATATTCTAATGCAATTCAATTGGAATGTAATGTAAGTGTTTGTGTCTCAGGTCAAGATGTCGTGTTCCAGTGCCTTGGAGAGAGTCTTCTGGACAATGCCTTCTTGGGCTATAACGCCTGTATCTTCGCTTATGGACAGACCGGTTGGTACCAGTCAATATATTAGATATAGTTTATGAAGCCCTTTTAACATCAGCAGTTGTCACAAAGTTTTCTACAGATAGCCAGCCTAAAACCCCAAAGAGCAAGCAATGCAGAAACAGTGGCTAGGAAAAACTCCCTAGAAAACCACCAGACATTCAATAACACACACACACACACACACACACACACACACACACACACAGTGTAACACACTTCAAACTCAGTTCAAACACACTTTTAGTCCAATTATTATTTTGCATTTCCTCAAACAAAAACAAAACCTTTTTGGCCTGTGACTTAATTGGCAGTGCCTCACCTCTCCTAGCTTTGATTGGCTGAGCCCTCCAGATCCAGTGATTTCATTGGCTAAGCCTCACTGATCCTCTGATTTGATTGGCTGTGTGCCCCACCAGGCTCAGGGAAGTCATACACCATGATGGGTTCGTCAGAGCAGCCAGGTCTGATCCCGCGGCTGTGCAGCTCTCTGTTTGACCGAACCCTACAGGAACAGAGGGAGGGAGAGAGCTTCACTGTAGAGGTCTCCTTTATGGAGATCTACAACGAGAAGGTCCGAGATCTACTGGACCCCAAAGGGTGAGGAGAACAGGAACTTTATTTTATTTTATTAAAAAAATGTCATCAGTGAACGACAGATAAACATGAGTAAAGCAAAGCCGTCACTCTGATACATCCAGGGTCAGCATTTATGTGGACACACTGAACACAGATTCATATCGCTGCGTTGAGATGGTCTCTCACACATGATGATAACATTTATTTCAAGTGATCAAGGGTAGAAAATTAAAGTTTTTCAAAGGATTGTCTGTATTGATAAAACCTGTCTGTCCTCAGAAGTCGTCAGGCCCTGAGAGTGAGAGAACACAAGGTGTTCGGGCCTTACGTTGATGGTCTGTCCCGTCTGGCTGTAGCCTGCTATAAGGTGCTCTTAAAGAATTATTTTACGTCTTATAGAATTACATTTTGTTTACCTTTGTTCGCCCAGGTTGGTCTCATTGGAGTACATTTTCTTTGTTACTATGTTTAAATACTTACATTAGAGAGACCAGCCAATACAACCGTCTCTCTCTCTCTCTCTCTTTGTCTCTCTCTCTGTCTCTCTCTCTGTCTCTGTCTCGTGTCTCTGTCTCGTCTCTGTTTCTCTCTTTGTCTCTCTCTGTCTCTCTACAGGACATAGAGTGTCTGATGTCAGAGGGTAACAAGTCTCGTACAGTAGCAGCCACCAATATGAACGAGGAGAGCAGCAGATCCCACGCTGTCTTCAACATCATCCTCACACACACACTCCTGGACCCGGGTTCTGGGGTAGGACCAACACACACACACACACACACTCCTGGACCCGGGTTCTGGGGTAGGACCAACACACACACACACACACTCCTGGACCCGGGTTCTGGGGTAGGACCAACACACACACACACACTCCTGGACCTGTGTTCTGGGGTAGGACCAACACACACACACACACACTCCTGGACCCGGGTTCTGGGGTAGGACCAACACACACACACACACTCCTGGACCTGGGTTCTGGGGTAGGACCAACACACACACACACTCCTGGACCCGGATTCTGGGGTAGGACCAACACACACACAGACCTGGGTTCTGGGGTAGGACCAACACACACACAGACCTGGGTTCTGGGGTAGGACCAACACACACACGGACCTGGGTTCTGGGGTAGGACCAACACACACATGGACCTGGGTTCTGGGGTAGGACCAACACACATAGACCTGGGTTCTGGGGTAGGACCAACACACACACAGACCTGGGTTCTGGGGTAGGACCAACACACACACAGACCTGGGTTCTGGGGTAGGACCAACACACACACAGACCTGGGTTCTGGGGTAGGACCAACACACACACAGACCTGGGTTCTGGGGTAGGACCAACACACACACAGACCTGGGTTCTGGGGTAGGACCAACACACACACAGACCTGGGTTCTGGGGTAGGACCAACACACACACAGACCTGGGTTCTGGGGTAGGACCAACACACACAGACCTGGGTTCTGGGGTAGGACCAACACACACAGACCTGGGTTCTGGGGTAGGACCAACACACACAGACCTGGGTTCTGGGGTAGGACCAACACACACAGACCTGGGTTCTGGGGTAGGACCAACACACACAGACCTGGGTTCTGGGGTAGGACCAACACACACAGACCTGGGTTCTGGGGTAGGACCAACACACACAGACCTGGGTTCTGGGGTAGGACCAACACACACAGACCTGGGTTCTGGGGTAGGACCAACACACACAGACCTGGGTTCTGGGGTAGGACCAACACACACAGACCTGGGTTCTGGGGTAGGACCAACACACACAGACCTGGGTTCTGGGGTAGGACCAACACACACAGACCTGGGTTCTGGGGTAGGACCAACACACACAGACCTGGGTTCTGGGGTAGGACCAACACACACAGACCTGGGTTCTGGGGTAGGACCAACACACACAGACCTGGGTTCTGGGGTAGGACCAACACACACAGACCTGGGTTCTGGGGTAGGACCAACACACACAGACCTGGGTTCTGGGGTAGGACCAACACACACAGACCTGGGTTCTGGGGTAGGACCAACACACACAGACCTGGGTTCTGGGGTAGGACCAACACACACAGACCTGGGTTCTGGGGTAGGACCAACACACACAGACCTGGGTTCTGGGGTAGGACCAACACACACAGACCTGGGTTCTGGGATAGGACCAACACACACAGACCTGGGTTCTGGGGTAGGACCAACACACACAGACCTGGGTTCTGGGGTAGGACCAACACACACAGACCTGGGTTCTGGGGTAGGACCAACACACACAGACCTGGGTTCTGGGGTAGGACCAACACACACAGACCTGGGTTCTGGGGTAGGACCAACACACACAGACCTGGGTTCTGGGATAGGACCAACACACACAGACCTGGGTTCTGGGATAGGACCAACACACACAGACCTGGGTTCTGGGGTAGGACCAACACACACAGACCTGGGTTCTGGGGTAGGACCAACACACACAGACCTGGGTTCTGGGGTAGGACCAACACACACAGACCTGGGTTCTGGGATAGGACCAACACACACAGACCTGGGTTCTGGGGTAGGACCAACACACACAGACCTGGGTTCTGGGGTAGGACCAACACACACAGACCTGGGTTCTGGGGTAGGACCAACACACACAGACCTGGGTTCTGGGGTAGGACCAACACACACAGACCTGGGTTCTGGGGTAGGACCAACACACACAGACCTGGGTTCTGGGATAGGACCAACACACACAGACCTGGGTTCTGGGATAGGACCAACACACACAGACCTGGGTTCTGGGGTAGGACCAACACACACAGACCTGGGTTCTGGGGTAGGACCAACACACACAGACCTGGGTTCTGGGGTAGGACCAACACACACAGACCTGGGTTCTGGGATAGGACCAACACACACAGACCTGGGTTCTGGGGTAGGACCAACACACACAGACCTGGGTTCTGGGGTAGGACCAACACACACAGACCTGGGTTCTGGGGTAGGACCAACACACACAGACCTGGGTTCTGGGGTAGGACCAACACACACAGACCTGGGTTCTGGGGTAGGACCAACACACACAGACCTGGGTTCTGGGGTAGGACCAACACACACAGACCTGGGTTCTGGGGTAGGACCAACACACACAGACCTGGGTTCTGGGGTAGGACCAACACACACAGACCTGGGTTCTGGGGTAGGACCAACACACACAGACCTGGGTTCTGGGGTAGGACCAACACACACAGACCTGGGTTCTGGGGTAGGACCAACACACACAGACCTGGGTTCTGGGGTAGGACCAACACACACAGACCTGGGTTCTGGGGTAGGACCAACACACATTCAAAACCAGCATCTTGCAAATTATTGCTTTAATACTTGTATAAGTGAATACATCTTGTTGACATCACTAGAGACTGCTCTAAAATCATCACTAAATCACTAGACTGCTCTAAAATCATCACTAAATCACTAGAGACTGCTCTAAAATCATCACTAAATCACTAGAGACTGCTCTAAAATCATCACTAAATCACTAGAGACTGCTCTAAAATCATCACTAAATCACTAGAGACTGCTCTAAAATCATCACTAAATCACTAGAGACTGCTCTAAAATCATCACTAAATCACTAGAGACTGTTCTAAAATCATCTTGTGTTGACATCACTAAATCACTAGAGACTGCTCTAAAATCATCACTAAATCACTAGAGACTGTTCTAAAATCATCTTGTGTTGACATCACTAAATCACTAGAGACTGCTCTAAAATCATCTTGTTGACATCACTGAATCACTAGAGACTGCTCTAAAATCATCTTGTGTTGACATCACTAAATCACTAGAGACTGCTCTAAAATCATCTTGTGTTGACATCACTAAATCACTAGAGACTGCTCTAAAATCATCTTGTGTTGACATCACTAAATCACTAGAGACTGCTCTAAAATCATCTTGTGTTGACATCACTAAATCACGAGACTGCTCTAAAATCATCTTGTGTTGACATCACTAAATCACTAGAGACTGCTCTAAAATCATCTTGTGTTGACATCACTAAATCACTAGAGACTGCTCTAAAATCATCTTGTGTTGACATCACTAAATCACTAGAGACGGCTCTAAAATCATTTAACAAAACAAATATTTTAATTTCGCTCTATTGCCTTTATTTGAGGCAGTGGAGCTCAGTTGGAGCTTATTTTCTCCAACTGGCTTTGTTGAGATATGTGTTGTGAACAAAATACCTTTTTCATAGTGCTCTATTTAGTGCCATGTGTTTCATAGTGCTCTATTTAGTGCCGTGTTTCATAGTGCCATGTGTTTCATTGTGCTCTATTTAGCGCCATGTGTTTCATAGTGTTCTATTTAGTGCCATGTGTTTCATAGTGCTCTATTTAGTGCCATGTGTTTCATAGTGCTCTATTTTGTGCCATGTGTTTCATAGTGATCTATTTAGTGCCATGTGTTTCATAGTGCCATGTGTTTCATAGTGCTCTATTTAATGCCATGTGTTTCATAGTGCTCTATTTAGTGCCATGTGTTTCATAGTGCCATGTGTTTCATAGTGCTCTATTTAGTGCCATGTGTTTCATAGTGCCATGTGTTTCATAGTGCTCTATTTAGTGCCATGTGTTTCATAGTGCTCTATTTAGTGCCATGTGTTTTATAGTGCTCTATTTAGTGCCATGTGTTTCATAGTGCTCTATTTAGTGCCATGTGTTTCATAGTGCTCTATTTAGTGCCATGTGTTTCATAGTGCTCTATTTAGTGCCATGTGTTTCATAGTGCTCTATTTAGTGCCATGTGTTTCATAGTGCTCTCTTTAGTGCCATGTGTTTCATAGTGCTCTATTTAGTGCCATGTGTTTCATAGTGCTCTATTTAATGCCATGTGTTTCATAGTGCTCTATTTAATGCCATGTGTTTCATAGTAGTGCTCTATTTAGTGCCATGTGTTTCATAGTGCTCTATTTAGTGCCATGTGTTTCATAGTGCTCTATTTAGTGCCATGTGTTTCATAGTGCTCTATTTAGTGCCATGTGTTTCATAGTGCTCTATTTAGTGCCATGTGTTTCATAGTGCTCTCTTTAGTGCCATGTGTTTCATAGTGCTCTATTTAATGCCATGTGTTTCATAGTGCTCTATTTAGTGCCATGTGTTTCATAGTGCTCTATTTAGTGCCATATGTTTCATAGGGCTCTATTTAGTGCCATGTGTTTCATAGTGCTCTATTTAGTGCCATGTGTTTCATAGTGCTCTATTTAATGCCATGTGTTTCATAGTGCTCTATTTAGCGCCATGTGTTTCATAGTGCTCTATTTAGTGCCATGTGTTTCATAGTGCTCTATTTAGTGCCATGTGTTTCATAGTGCTCTATCTAATGCCATGTGTTTCATAGTGATCTATTTAGTGCCATGTGTTTCATAGTGCCATGTGTTTCATAGTGCTCTATTTAATGCCATGTGTTTCATAGTGCTCTATTTAATGCCATGTGTTTCATAGTGCTCTATTTAATGCCATGTGTTTCATAGTGCTCTATTTAATGCCATGTGTTTCATAGTGCTCTATTTAATGCCGTGTTTCATAGTGCTCTATTTAGTGCCATGTGTTTCATAGTGCTCTATTTAATGCCATGTGTTTCATAGTGCTCTATTTAGTGCCATGTGTTTCATAGTGCTCTATTTAGTGCCATGTGTTTCATAGTGCTCTATTTAGTGCCATGTGTTTCATAGTGCTCTATTTAGCGCCATGTGTTTCATAGTGCTCTATTTAGCGCCATGTGTTTCATAGTGCTCTATTTAGTGCCATGTGTTTCATAGTGCTCTATCTAATGCCATGTGTTTCATAGTGATCTATTTAGTGCCATGTGTTTCATAGTGCCATGTGTTTCATAGTGCTCTATTTAATGCCATGTGTTTCATAGTGCTCTATTTAATGCCATGTGTTTCATAGTGCGCTATTTAGTGCCATGTGTTTCATAGTGCTCTATTTAGTGCCATGTGTTTCATAGTGCTCTATTTAATGCCATGTGTTTCATAGTGCTCTATTTAGCGCAATGTGTTTCATAGTGCTCTATTTAGTGCCATGTGTTTCATAGTGCTCTATTTAGTGCCATGTGTTTCATAGTGCTCTATCTAATGCCATGTGTTTCATAGTGATCTATTTAGTGCCATGTGTTTCATAGTGCCATGTGTTTCATAGTGCTCTATTTAATGCCATGTGTTTCATAGTGCTCTATTTAGTGCCATGTGTTTCATAGTGCTCTATTTAGTGCCATGTGTTTCATAGGGCTCTATTTAGTGCCATGTGTTTCATAGTGCTCTATTTAGTGCCATGTGTTTCATAGTGCTCTATTTAGTGCCATGTGTTTCATAGGGCTCTATTTAGTGCCATGTGTTTCATAGTGCTCTATTTAGTGCCATGTGTTTCATAGGGCTCTATTTAGTGCCATGTGTTTCATAGTGCTCTATTTAGTGCCATGTGTTTTTTTGTAGACGAGTGGTGAGAAGGTCAGTAAGCTGAGTCTGGTGGATCTGGCTGGCAGTGAGAGAGCTGCTAAGACTGGAGCTACTGGAGAGAGAATGAAGGAAGGAAGCAACATCAACAAGTATGTTACGTCTCTGTTTGTCTGTCTCTGTCTGTCTCTCTGTTTCTGTCTGTCTCTGTCTGTCTCTGTCTGTCTCTGTCTGTCTCTGTCTCTTTCTCTCTATCTCTCTGTTTCTGTCTCTCTGTCTCTGTCTCTCTGTCTATCTCCCTCTCACTACTGTCACACATACACAGTCACATTCTGGTCCTATGAATACTATTTTACAATGTAACATTCATTACTGTGTGTGTGACCAGGTCTCTAAGCACACTGGGCCTGGTGATCTCAGCTCTGGCAGACCAAGGAGCAGGGAAGAACAAGACCAAGTTTGTTCCCTACAGAGACTCAGTTCTCACCTGGCTACTCAAGGTAGGCCTAGCCATATTACCATGGGTTATTATCATTCAACATTCTCCATCTATAACAGTATCCACCCGGTGTCTCTTTCCACACTATATATGTGGAGAAACAGTCTGCTTAAATGGAATAACCCCATATCTTCAGATCTCACATTCCTCCTCTCAGTCTGCGTGGTAACAGTATGTCTTTCTAACAGAGTAACCTCTCTCTCTCTCTTTCTTTCTCCGTCTCTCTCTCTCCTCTCTCTACCTTCCTCTCTCCCTCTCCAGGACAGTCTGGGTGGTAACAGTATGTCTTACTGACAGAGTAACCTCTCTACCTTCCTCTCTCCCTCTCCAGGACAGTCTGGGTGGTAACAGCAGGACAGCCATGGTGGCCACAGTGAGTCCAGCAGCTGATAACTATGATGAGACTCTGTCCACGCTGCGCTACGCTGACCGGGCTAAAAGCATCATCAACCACGCCGTCGTCAACGAAGACCCCAACGCACGCATCATCAGAGAGCTACGGGAGGAGGTGGTGAAACTACGAGACCAGCTCACTGAGGCTGAGGTACTGAACAGTTAATAATGATATATCATGCATCACCAGCTCACTGAGGCTGAGGTACTGAACAGTTAATAATTATATATATCAGGCATCACCAGCTCGCTGAGGTACTGAACAGTTAATAATGATATATCAGGCATCACCAGCTCGCTGAGGTACTGAACAGTTAATAATTATATAACAGGCATCACCAGCTCACTGAGGCTGAGGTACTGAACAGTTAATAATGATATATCATGCATCACCAGCTCACTGAGGCTGAGGTACTGAACAGTTAATAATTATATATATCAGGCATCACCAGCTCGCTGAGGTACTGAACAGTTAATAATGATATATATCAGGCATCACCAGCTCGCTGAGGTACTGAACAGTTAATAATTATATAACAGGCATCACCAGCTCACTGAGGCTGAGGTACTGAACAGTTAATAATGATATATCATGCATCACCAGCTCACTGAGGCTGAGGTACTGAACAGTTAATAATTATATATATCAGGCATCACCAGCTCGCTGAGGTACTGAACAGTTAATAATGATATATATCAGGCATCACCAGCTCGCTGAGGTACTGAACAGTTAATAATTATATAACAGGCATCACCAGCTCGCTGAGGTACTGAACAGTTAATAATTATATAACAGGCATCACCAGCTCGCTGAGGTACTGAACAGTTAATAATTATATATATCAGGCATCACCAGCTCGCTGAGGTACTGAACAGTTAATAATGATATATATCAGGCATCACCAGCTCGCTGAGGTACTGAACAGTTAATAATTATATAACAGGCATCACCAGCTCGCTGAGGTACTGAACAGTTAATAATTATATATATCAGGCATCACCAGCTCACTGAGGCTGAGGTACTGAACAGTTAATAATGATATATCAGGCATCACCAGCTCACTGAGGCTGAGGTACTGAACAGTTAATAATGATATATCAGGCATCACCAGCTCACTGAGGCTGAGGTACTGAACAGTTAATAATTATATATCAGGCATCACCAGCTCGCTGAGGTACTGAACAGTTAATAATTATATAACAGGCATCACCAGCTCACTGAGGCTGAGGTACTGAACACTTAATAATGATATATTTCAGGCATCACCAGCTCACTGAGGCTGAGGTACTGAACAGTTAATAATTATATAACAGGCATCACCAGCTCACTGAGGCTGAGGTACTGAACAGTTAATAATTATATAACAGGCATCACCAGCTCACTGAGGCTGAGGTACTGAACAGTTAATAATTATATAACAGGCATCACCAGCTCACTGAGGCTGAGGTACTGAACAGTTAATAATGATATATCAGGCATCACCAGCTCACTGAGGCTGAGGTACTGAACAGTTAATAATTATATAACAGGCATCACCAGCTCACTGAGGCTGAGGTACTGAACAGTTAATAATTATATAACAGGCATCACCAGCTCACTGAGGCTGAGGTACTGAACAGTTAATAATGATATATCAGGCATCACCAGCTCACTGAGGCTGAGGTACTGAACAGTTAATAATTATATAACAGGCATCACCAGCTCACTGAGGCTGAGGTACTGAACAGTTAATAATTATATATCAGGCATCACCAGCTCACTGAGGCTGAGGTACTGAACAGTTAATAATTATATATCAGGCATCACCAGCTCACTGAGGCTGAGGTACTGAACAGTTAATAATTATATAACAGGCATCACCAGCTCACTGAGGCTGAGGTACTGAACAGTTAATAATTATATAACAGGCATCACCAGCTCACTGAGGCTGAGGTACTGAACAGTTAATAATTATATAACAGGCATCACCAGCTCGCTGAGGTACTGAACAGTTAATAATGATATATATCAGGCATCACCAGCTCGCTGAGGTACTGAACAGTTAATAATGATATATCAGGCATCACCAGCTCACTGAGGCTGAGGTACTGAACAGTTAATAATTATGTATCAGGCATCACCAGCTCACTGAGTTACTGAACAGTTAATAATGATATAACCGCTCGCTGAGGTACACATCGACTGTGAAACCTTCGTAACGTTGCAGAATGCTGCCATCTTGAACAGGTCCCTCTTATCTCAGTGACACTAACATGGATAAATAATGGTTCAATGAAAACAGTTAGTAGCAAACATTGGTAGACTTAGAACACAGGTTGGTTGAATGACTTGTTGCTGTGGTTGAATGACTTGTTGCTGTGGTTGAATGACTTGTTGCTGTGGTTGAATGACTTGTTGCTGTGGTTGAATGACTTGTTGCTGTGGTTGAATGACTTGTTGCTGTGGTTGAATGACTTGTTGCTGTGGTTGAATGACTTGTTGCTGTGGTTGAATGACTTGTTGCTGTGGTTGAATGACTTGTTGCTGTGGTTGAATGACTTGTTGCTGTGGTTGAATGACTTGTTGCTTTGGTTGAATGACTTGTTGCTTTGGTTGAATGACTTGTTGCTGTGGTTGAATGACTTGTTGCTGTGGTTGAATGAGAGTAGTTACATTTTTCCAGCCACAGTGTTGGGGCTGCTGTTGGGTTGAATCACAAACTCCAGATTGTGGCTTTAATGTGTGTGTGTTTATAATAGTTATGTGTGTGTTATAATGGTTGTGTGTGTGTTATAATGGTTGTGTGTGTGTGGTGTGTTATAATGGTTGTGTGTGTGTGTGTGCGTTATAATGGTTGTGTGTGTGTGTGTGTGTGTGTGTGTGTTATAATGGTTGTGTGTGTGTGTGTGTGTGTGTGTGTGTGTGTTATAATGGTTGTGTGTGTGTGTGTGTTATAATGGTTGTGTCTGTGTGTGTTATAATGGTTGTGTCTGTGTGTGTTATAATGGTTGTGTCTGTGTGTGTTATAATGGTTGTGTCTCTGTGTGTTATAATGGTTGTGTCTGTGTGTGTGTGTGTGTGTGTGTGTGTGTTATAATGGTTGTGTGTGTGTGTGTGTGTGTTATAATGGTTGTGTGTGTGTGTGTGTGTGTTATAATGTGTGTGTGTGTGTGTGTGTGTGTTATAATGGTTGTGTGTGTGTGTGTGTGTGTGTGTGTGTTATAATGGTTGTGTCTGTGTGTTATAATGTTTGTGTGTGTGTGTGTGTGTTATAATGGTTGTGTGTGTGTGTGTGTGTGTGTGTTATAATGGTTGTGTGTGTGTTATAATGGTTGTGTGTGTGTGTGTCTTATAATGGTTGTGTGTGTGTGTGTGTGTTATAATGGTTGTGTGTGTGTGTGTGTGTTATAATGGTTGTGTGTGTGTGTGTGTGTGTTATAATGGTTGTGTGTGTGTGTGTGTTATAATGGTTGTGTGTGTGTGTGTTATAATGGTTGTGTGTGTGTGTGTGTGTGTGTGTGTGTGTGTGTGTTATAATGGTTGTGTGTGTGTGTGTGTGTTATAATGGTTGTGTGTGTGTGTGTGTGTGTGTTATAATGGTTGTGTGTGTGTGTGTTATAATGGTTGTGTGTGTGTGTGTTATAATGGTTGTGTGTGTGTGTGTTATAATGGTTGTGTGTGTGTGTGTTATAATGGTTGTGTGTGTGTGTGTGTGTGTGTGTGTTATAATGGTTGTGTGTGTGTGTGTGTGTGATAATGGTTGTGTGTGTGTGTGTGTGTGTGTGTGTGTGTGTTATAATGGTTGTGTGTGTGTGTGTTATAATGGTTATGTGTGTGTGTGTTATAATGGTTGTGTGTGTGTGTGTGTGTGTTATAATGGTTGTGTGTGTGTGTGTGTGTGTGTTATAATGGTTGTGTGTGTGTGTGTTATAATGGTTGTGTGTGTGTGTGTTATAATGGTTGTGTGTGTGTGTGTGTGTGTGTGTGTTATAATGGTTGTGTGTGTGTGTGTTATAATGGTTGTGTGTGTGTTATAATGGTTGTGTGTGTGTGTTATAATGGTTGTGTGTGTGTGTGTTATAATGGTTGTGTGTGTGTGTGTGTGTGTTATAATGGTTGTGTGTGTTATAATGGTTGTGTGTGTTATAATGGTTGTGTGTGTGTGTGTGTGTTATAATGGTTGTGTGTGTGTGTGTTTTAATGGTTGTGTGTGTGTGTGTGTGTGTGTTATAATGGTTGTGTGTGTTATAATGGTTGTGTGTTATAATGGTTGTGTGTGTGTGTGTGTGTTATAATGGTTGTGTGTGTGTGTGTTTTAATGGTTGTGTGTGTGTGTGTGTGTTATAATGGTTGTGTGTGTTATAATGGTTGTGTGTGTGTGTGTTATAATGGTTATAATGGTTGTGTGTGTGTGTGTGTGTGTGTTATAATGGTTGTGTGTGTGTGTTATAATGGTTATAATGGTTGTGTGTGTGTGTGTGTGTGTGTTATAATGGTTGTGTGTGTGTGTGTTATAATGGTTGTGTGTGTGTTATAATGGTTGTGTGTGTGTGTGTTATAATGGTTGTGTGTGGGTGTGTGTGGGTGTGTGTGTTATAATGGTTGTGTGTGTTATAATGGTTGTGTGTGTTATAATGGTTGTGTGTGTGTGTGTTATAATGGTTGTGTGTGTGTGTGTGTGTGTTATAATGGTTGTGTGTGTGTGTGTGTGTGTTATAATGGTTGTGTGTGTGTGTGTTTTAATGGTTGTGTGTGTTATAATGGTTGTGTGTGTGTGTTATAATGGTTATAATGGTTGTGTGTGTGTGTGTGTGTGTGTGTTATAATGGTTGTGTGTGTGTGTTATAATGGTTATAATGGTTGTGTGTGTGTGTGTGTGTGTGTGTTATAATGGTTGTGTGTGTGTGTGTTATAATGGTTGTGGTTGTGTGTGTGTTATAATGGTTGTGTGTGTGTGTGTTATAATGGTTGTGTGTGTTATAATCATAATAATAATCTCTAATATTAAGTCTTGAGGTTTTGCTCGGCAGAGTTAGAATACCTTCTGATTTACCATAATAAATGACTCCCCCCCCCCCCCCCGTGCACTAACTACCCCCCCCCCCCCCGTGCACTAACTCCCCCCCCCCGTGCACTAACTCCACCCCCCGTGCACTAACTCCACCCCCCGTGCACTAACTCCCCCCCCCGTGCACTAACTCCCCCCCCCCGTGCACTAACTCCCCAACCCCCCCCCGTGCACTAACTCCCCAACCCCCCCCCCAGAGCACTAACTCCCCCCCGTGCACTAACTCCCCCCCAGTGCACTAACTCCCCCCCCCCCCCCTGCACTAACTCCCCCCCCCCCGTGCACGAACTCCCCCCCCCCCGTGCACTAACTCCCCCCCCCGTGCACTAACTAACCAAAACCCCCCCCCCCCCCCCCGTGCACTAACTCCCCCCCCCCCCCCGTGCACTAACTCCCCCCCCCCCCCGTGCACTAACTCCCCAACCCCCCCCCCCGTGCACTAACTCTGATTTGGAAAGACACACACCTGTCTATATACAGTTGACAGTGCATGTCAGAGCAAAAACCAAGCCATGAGGTCGAAGGAATAGTCCGTAGAGCTCTGAGACAGGATTGTGTCGAGGCACAGATCTGGGGAAGGTTACCAAAACAATTCTGCAGCATTGAAGGTCCCCAAGAACACAGTGGCCTCCATCATTCTTAAATGGAAGAAGTCTGGAACCACCAAGACTCTTCCTAGAGCTGGCCGCCCGGCCAAACTGAGCAGTCGGGGGAGAAGGGCCTTGGTCAGGGAGGTGACCAAAAACCTGATGGTCACTCTGACAGAGTTCTAGAGTTCCCCTGTGGAGATGGGAGAAACTTCCAGAAGGACAACCATCTCTGCAGCACTCCACCAATCAGGCCTTTATGGTAGAGTGGCCAGACGGAAGCCACTCCTCAGTAAAAGGCACGACAGCCCGCATGGAGTTTGCCAAAAGACACCTAAAGACTCTCAGACCATGAGAAAGAAGATTCTGTTTTTGTTTTGTCATTAAGGGGTATTGTGTGTAGCTTTGTCAGGGCCAAAAACTATTTAATACATTTTAGAAGAAGGCTGTAATGTAACAAAATGTTGAAAAAGTCAAGGGGTCTGAATAGTTTCCAATGGCACTGTATGTACATATCGACCGCCATTACCTCATACCCCTGCACATAAACTCAGATCTTGTACCCTGTGTATATAGTTATTTTATATATTTTTCTATTATTTCAGTTTTTCTCTCTGCCTGTAAGTAAGCATTCCACTGTTAGTCTACACCTGTTGTTTACCGAGCATGTGATTTGATTTGTCTCTTCTCCTTGCCAGTCCATGAAGGCTCCAGATCTGAAGGAGAGGCTGGAGGAATCTGAGAAACTGATCCAGGAGATGACTGTTACCTGGGAGCAGAAACTACTCAAGACTGAGGCAGTTGCCCAGGTAACTAAACACGTTTGTCTGCTCTGTCCTACAGTACGGATTGTTTTATGTGTTTTAATATGTTCCTTGACAAGCAGCTATAATCTCTCTAATCTCTCTCCTGTCTACTACTGTTTACTGATGTCTTCTCCTGTTTACTGATGTCTTCTCCTGTTTACTGATGTCTTCTCCTGTTTACTGATGTCTTCTCCTGTTTACTGATGTCTTCTCCTGTTTACTGATGTCATCTCCTGTTTACTGATGTCATCTCCTGTTTACTGATGTCATCTCCTGTTTACTGATGTCTTCTCCTGTTTACTGATGTCATCTCCTGTTTACTGATGTCTTCTCCTGTTTACTGATGTCTTCTCCTGTTTACTGATGTCTTCTCCTGTTTACTGATGTCTTCTCCTGTTTACTGATGTCTTCTCCTGTTTACTGATGTCTTCACCTGTTTACTGATGTCTTCACCTGTCTACCGTCTCCTACTGTCTACTATCTGTCTGTCTGTCTGTCTGTCTGTCTGTCTGTCTGTCTGTCTGTCTGTCTGTCTGTCTGTCTGTCTGTCTGTCTGACTACTGTCTCCGGAGTCTCTAGGTATCTCTCTCCAGTCCTCTATGTTATGGTGTGTGTTCTCTAGGAGAGACAGAAACAGTTGGAGTCTCTAGGTATCTCTCTCCAGTCCTCTATGTTATGGTGTGTGTTCTCTAGGAGAGACAGAAACAGTTGGAGTCTCTAGGTATCTCTCTCCAGTCGTCGGGCATCAGAGTGGTAGACGACAAGTGTTTTCTTGTCAACCTCAACGCTGACCCCGCCCTCAACGAGCTGCTGGTTTACTACCTAAAGGTACAGTCAGCAACTTCACATCCTATTCACAGATCTTAAAGCTACAATCTGGAATTAGTTTTTTCATGGCAGTGGCTGTGATTGAGTGCCGTGTGTAGGAGCACACGTGTGCGGGCTTGGCTGACGAATAACGTATTAACCCACCTCTCTATGGTCTGTCCCATATTTGAGTCCCGTGTGTAGGAGCACACGTGTGTTGGATCTGCTGACTCTCAGGATATTCAGCTGTGTGGTATGGCCATCCACCCTGAGCACTGTGTCCTCAACATCACTGCTGAGACTGGAGTGGTGCTCACCCCGCACCGCACTGCACGGTAGGCCTGCACACAGACATACCACACCGCACGGTAGGCCTGCACACAGACATACCACACCGCACGGTAGGCCTGCACACAGACATACCACACCGCACGGTAGGCCTGCACACAGACATACCACACCGCACGGTAGGCCTGCACACAGACATACCACACCGCACGGTAGGCCTGCACACAGACATACCGCACCGCACGGAAGGCCTGCACACAGACATACCACACCGCACGGTAGGCCTGCACACAGACATACTGTGTCCTATATACTACTGTAAATAGTCATGACTCTCTCCGTCTCTGTCTGCAGTACGTGTGTGAATGGCTCTTCAGTCACCAACCCAGTCCAGCTTCACCATGGAGACCGTATCCTGTGGGGAAACAACCACTTCTTCAGGTTACTGGGATGAGTTTACAGATCAGCTGTCTCCCTCTACTTGAGTGACAGCTGTTATGATGTATTGAAGCTTTTCATGTCTATACACACACTGTTTGGTTCTATTCCTCTGTCTCTCACTCTGTCTCTCTCTCTGTCTCTCTCTCTGTCTCTCTCTCTGTCTCTCTCTCTGTCTCTCACTCACTCTCACTCTGTCTCTCACTCTGTCTCTCACTCTGTCTCTCACTCTGTCTCTCACTCTGTCTCTCACTCTGTCTCTCACTCTGTCTCTCACTCTGTCTCTCACTCTGTCTCTCTGTCTCTCTCTCTCTGTCTCTCTCTCTCTGTCTCTCTCTCTCTCTCTCTCTCACTCTGTCTCTCTCTCTCTGTCTCTCTCTCTCTCTCTCTCTCTCACTCTGTCTCTCTCTCTCTCTCTCTCTCTCACTCTGTCTCTCTCTCTCTCTCTCTCTCTCTCTCTCTCTCTCTCACTCACTCACTCACTCACTCACTCTGTCTTTCTCTCTCTCTCTCTCACTCTGTCTCTCTCTCTCTCTCTCTCTCTCTCTCACTCTGTCTCTCTCTCTCTCTCTCTCTCTCTCACTCACTCTGTCTCACTCTCTCTCACACACAGGATCAACCTGCCCAGACACCTGGCCCATGCGGGGGGTGAGGATGAGGACGGGGGTGTGATGAAGAGTTGTCTCAGTACTGACCAGTTGGAGGTGGACTTTGATACGACCAGTGACGTCTCCAGTGAGGTCAGCTTCGGATACGAGTTTGCCCAGACAGAGGTCATGCTGAAGGGCATGGGCAACAACGGTGAGAAATACATGACATTCCTTTGCATTCCTTTACTTAACTTTACACAACAATACATTACTTTATTTTACATTACATTACTTCACATTACTTTACACTACGTTGCAGCATATTTTACAATCCCTCCCTCCCTCCCTCCCTCCCTCCCTCCCTCAGACCCCATGCAGTCTGTCCTCCAGACGTTGGAGCGACAGCACGAGGAGGAGAAGAGGACGGCTCTAGAGCGCCAGCGACAGATGTTCGAGCAGGAGCTGCAGGAGCTGAGGAAGTGGCTCCCCCCTGCAGAGAAACAGCTGACCGCTGGGCCTGCAGGCCTGGAGAAACAGCTGACCCCTGGGCCTGCAGGCCTGGAGCCAGCCGGACCCTCGGCAGCAGCAGCAGCACCCTGCGCCCCGACACGCATGCGCCGCTGGAGCGAGGACAGGTGAGGGGTCAGGAGTTAAACGGCCAACAGCACAAGCTACTTTTACACAACTCCCCATATTCATCATACTGAACCAGCAGAAATCATCTACATCATCACATCACATGGTATGTAGAGAGGCGATGCTGACTCTGAACAGATCGTCAGAGCTAACCTGCTGGTCCTATAACTAACCCTCTGTTTCTGTCTCCGCGCTGTAGAGAGGCGATGATGACTCGTAGCCTGCGTAGACTGAGGGAACAGATTGTCAGAGCTAACCTGCTGGTCCAAGAGGCTGGCTTCATAGCTGAGGAACTCAACAAGAGGACGGAGTACCTGGTCACACTGCAAATACCTGCTGCTAACCTCAACGCCAACAGAAAGGTAGGGTGGTGTGTGTGTGTTTGACTGACTGTGCAGTAACTACCATAATAACACTATCAGCTTTATAGTACACAGTATGTCAGTATTTGTCTAAGGTGGTGTGTGTGTCTACATTGCTGTCATGTGAGGTTGTCTCTCTCTCTCTCTCTCTCTCTCTCTCTCTCCTTCTGCCACGCTCTTTGCCTCCCTCCCTCTCTTCTCTCTCTCTCTCCCTCTTTCTTTTTCTCTCTCCCCCCCCAGCGTGATGCGGTGCTAAGTGAGCCTGCTGTGCAGGTGAGGCGAATAGGTAAAGGGAAACAGATCTGGTCCCTGGAGAAGATGGAGAACAGACTGGTGGACATGAGAGAACTCTACCAGGAATGGAAGGACTACGACGACGACAACCCTGTGAGTTTACAACAGTCTACCGTCTCACCCTGTCTCAGAGCCCTAGACTACTTTCACACCCTGTCTCACCCTGTCTCAGAGCCCTAGTCTACTGTCTCACCCTGTCTCAGAGCCCTAGTCTACTGTCTCACCCTGTCTCAGAGCCCTAGTCTACTGTCTCACCCTGTCTCAGAGCCCTAGTCTACCTCTCACCCTGTCTCAGAGCCCTAGTCTACCTCTCACCCTGTCTCAGAGCCCTAGTCTATGTCTCACCCTGTCTCCCCTTTTCGTCTACTCTCTCGCTGTCTACCGTCTGACCCTCTCTCCTGTCTCTCTGTGTCCCCCTGTCTCCCCCTGTCCCTCTGTCTCCCCCTGTCTCTCTGTCTAGGTGATGCGTTCTTACTTCAAGCGTGCCGACCCGTTTTTTGACGAACAGGAGAACCACAGTCTGATAGGAGTGGCCAACGTGTTTCTGGCCTGTCTCTTCTACGACGTCAAGCTGCGATACGCTGTACCTATCATCAACCAGAAGGGAGAGGTGAGAGAGAGAGAGAGAGAGAGAGAGAGTTCTATGACATTAATCATCAATCAATCAATCAATCAAATGTATTTATTAAGCCCTTTATTCAGCCTATACAGAAACCCAGCCTAAAACCCAATGTGCACTTCATAAATCTCATGTCAAATACAGTGTCAACGGTTATGATCAGCATGTTGGATTAACAGTCCCAAGATAACATGGCATCATATCCTGGCTTGTTCCTTTCTATGGCCACCAGAATGATGATGTGTTTCCCTGAATTACATGTGAAAACCTAACACTGTAATATCGTATTTTAGAACGTAGCTAGTCACGTTGGCAATAGAACAGGCTTTCAAATGATGCCCACCTGGCCCAGATTGTGATTTAAAATGGCCGTTTAGGATTGCGTAAACAACAGTAATTGTGTGATAACGGGGATGCAGGGCTGTGTTCCAAACAAAACAACTACCAGTCTGCTTGCTCTAGTTCCTCAACGACACGGCTAGGAGAACTCAATAAAGCACCTTATAGTTGAAGACTCTTCTTTGAGGCATTGAAATTACTTAGGAACTGTGCACACTTTAGAGACGTGTGGACACTTGGCTACACCAGTTAGAACTCTCACTCAAACCCTTTTCATTTTTTTTGTCTTATGTTGTACCTACCCCACATTTCCAGGAATTTATAATAATAATAATAATGTTTGGATTCAGTCTTGTCAGGTGAACTGTTGTCCTCACCTTTTGGTCTAATAATTCTCCCATAATCTCCAAACTGTTCCCTTTCAATTTCTACCATGGTTATGCATTCTCATAAGAAACATTTCTTCTGTAAGAAACATTTCAGTTTCCATATAGGCCAATTCCCACGAGTATAAAGGGTTAGTGAGATGTGTGTTTCTCTCTGTTAGGTGGCAGGGCGTCTCCATGTAGAGGTGTGGCGGGGCAGCGAGGGGCTGGAGGAGACCTCTCAGAGCTCTGAAGATGGAGAGACTCGCAAAATGGAGTGTGTGGTAAGAGACTCCCAACAGAAACACTGAAACCTCAGGTCCTGAAACACATACAGTTGTAGTCGGAAGTTTACATACACCTTAGCCAAATACATTTAAACTCAGTTTTTCACAATTCCTGACATTTAATCCTAGTAAAAATTCCTTGTCTTAGGTCAGTTAGGATCAATACTTTATTTTAAGAATGTGAAATGTCAGAATAATAGTAGAGAGAATGATTTATTTCAGCTTTTATTTCTTTCATCACATTCCCAGTGGGTCAGAAGTTTACATACACTCAATTAGTATTTGGTAGCATTGCCTTTAAATTGTTTAACTTGGGTCAAACGTTTCAGGTAGCCTTCCACAAGCTTCCCACAATAAGTTGGGTGAATTTTGGCCCATTCCTCCTGACAGAACTGGTGTAACTGAGTCAGGTTTGTAGGCCTCCTTGCTCGCACACACTTTTTCAGTTCTGGTCAGGGCTTTGTGATGGCCACTCCAATACCTTGACTTTGGAAGTATGCTTGGGGTCATTGTCCATTTCGAAGACCCATTTGCGACCAAGCTTTAACTTCCTGACTGATGTCTTGAGATGTTGCTTCAATATATCTACATAATTTTCCTTCCTCATGATGCCATCTATTTTGTGAAGTGCACCAGTCCCTCCTGCAGCAAAGCAACCTCACAACATGATGCTGCCACCCCCGTGCTTCACGGTTGGGATGGTGTTCTTCGGCTTGCAAGCCTCCCCCTTTTTCCTCCAAACATAACGATGGTCATTATGGCCAAACAGTTCTATTTTTGTTTCATCAGACCAGTGGATATTTCTCTAAAAAGTACGATCTTTGTCCCCATGTGCAGTTGCAAACCGTAGTCTGCTTTTTTTTATGGCGGTTTTGGAGCAGTGGCTTCTTCCTTGCTGTTGATATAGGACTCTTTTTACTGTGGATATAGATACTTTTGTACCTGTTTCCTCCAGAATCTTCACAAGGTCCTTTGCTGTTGTTCTGGGATTGATTTGCACTTTTCGCACCAAAGTACGTTAATCTCTAGGAGACAGAACGCGTCTCCTTCCTGAGCGGTATGACGGCTGCATGGTCCCATGATGTTTATACTTGTGTACTTTTGTTTGTACAAATTAACGTGGTACCTTCAGGCCTTTGGAAATTGCTCCCAAGGATGAGCCAGACTTGTGGAGGTCTACAATTCTTTGGCTGATTTCTACGTGATTTGATGCCGAGCAAAGAGACACTGAGTTTGAAGGTAGGCCTTGAAATACATCCACAGTTACACCTCCAATTGACTCAAATGATGTCAATTAGCCTATCAGAAGCTTCTAAAGCCATGACATCATTTTCTGGAATTTTCCAAGCTGTTTAAAGGCACAGTCAACTTAGTGTATGTAAACTTCCGACCCTCTGGAATTGTGATATAGTGAATTATAAGTGAAATAATCTGTCTGTAAACAATTGTTGGAAGAATTACTTGTGTCATGCACAAAGTAGATGTCCTAACCGACTTGCCAAAACTATAGTCTGTTAACATGAAATCTGTGGAGTGGTTGAAAAATGAGTTTTAATGACTTCAACCTAAGTGTATGTAAACGTCCGACATCAACTGTACTGTGGAAGATGTCTAGTGTTTGACTTCATTTAGCCATCGCTACTCTGCCAACAGTCCAATCAGTTCACCTCTCATTGTTTAAACCCAATTAATCCTTGAATGCTAACGATACAATTTGAAATAGACAGTGTTCTGTTATGTTTCCAGTGGTTTCTGATGGTTGTCCCGTCTTTAAGCGGTTATCATGGAAATTATCATTCAGAATCTCTAGTTACTTGACTGTATTATGGAATGTGTTCATATAGTCGCGGGGTGTCTCCTCTCTCCTCTGTCCAGGTGAGGATCCTGCAGGCTACTGGTCTTCCCCGTCACTTGGGTAACTTTGTGTTCTGCCAGTACCACTTCTGGGGGCAGGATGAGCCTGTGTTCATCGCCCCGGAGGTAGAGCCCTCACCTCCATCAGCCACCAGCAGAGAGCCCCTCTGCACCGTGCTGTTCGACAGTAGCAAGGTGGGACTATGGGGTAGTCACATAAAGAAAGGTCTAGAATCTTTTAAGAGTCTCTCACTTCATATTGTATAGAGAAGCCTAGAAGCTTCTGCATGTGTCCTGTGCTATAATGTGTTGGTTATATTTAGATTAGATTAGATTAAATTAGATTAGATTAGCTAAAACAGACTCATTCTAACTCAACGCTGGGTGTACAGCTGACAGTAGACATTGGACAATGGAGTAGGCCTGTGACTACTAACATGGAGGATATTACATGTCTGATGAAACATGGAGGCCATGACATGTCTGATGAAACATGGAGACCATGACATGTCTTGTAACAGAGAGGCCATGACATGTCTTGTAACAGAGAGGCCATGACATGTCTTGTAACAGAGAGGCCATGACATGTCTTGTAACAGAGAGGCCATGACATGTCTTGTAACAGAGAGGCCATGACATGTCTTGTAACAGAGAGGCCATGATATGTGTCTTGTAACAGAGAGGCCATGATATGTGTCTTGTAACAGAGAGGCCATGACATGTGTCTTGTAACAGAGAGGCCGTGACATGTGTCTTGTAACAGAGAGGCCGTGACATGTGTCTTGTAACAGAGAGGCCGTGACATGTGTCTTGTAACAGAGAGGCCATGACATGTGTCTTGTAACAGAGAGGCCGTGACATGTGTCTTGTAACAGAGAGGCCGTGACATGTCTTGTAACAGAGAGGCCGTGACATGTCTTGTAACAGAGAGGCCATGACATGTGTCTTGTAACAGAGAGGCCATGACATGTGTCTTGTAACAGAGAGGCCGTGACATGTCTTGTAACAGAGAGGCCGTGACATGTCTTGTAACAGAGAGGCCGTGACATGTCTTGTAACAGAGAGGCCGTGACATGTCTTGTAACAGAGAGGCCGTGACATGTCTTGTAACAGAGAGGCCATGACATGTGTCTTGTAACAGAGAGGCCATGACATGTGTCTTGTAACAGAGAGGCCATGATATGTGTCTTGTAACAGAGAGGCCGTGACGTGTGTCTTGTAACAGAGAGGCCGTGACGTGTGTCTTGTAACAGAGAGGCCGTGACATGTGTCTTGTAACAGAGAGGCCGTGACATGTGTCTTGTAACAGAGAGGCCATGACATGTCTTGTAACAGAGAGGCCATGACATGTCTTGTAACAGAGAGGCCATGACATGTCTTGTAACAGAGAGGCCGTGACGTGTCTTGTAACAGAGAGGCCGTGACATGTCTTGTAACAGAGAGGCCGTGACATGTCTTGTAACAGAGAGGCCATGACATGTGTCTTGTAACAGAGAGGCCATGACATGTGTCTTGTAACAGAGAGGCCGTGACGTGTCTTGTAACAGAGAGGCCGTGACATGTGTCTTGTAACAGAGAGGCCGTGACATGTCTTGTAACAGAGAGGCCGTGACATGTCTTGTAACAGAGAGGCCATGACATGTGTCTTGTAACAGAGAGGCCATGACATGTGTCTTGTAACAGAGAGGCCGTGACGTGTCTTGTAACAGAGAGGCCGTGACGTGTCTTGTAACAGAGAGGCCGTGACGTGTCTTGTAACAGAGAGGCCGTGACATGTCTTGTAACAGAGAGGCCGTGACATGTCTTGTAACAGAGAGGCCGTGACATGTCTTGTAACAGAGAGGCCGTGACATGTCTTGTAACAGAGAGGCCGTGACATGTCTTGTAACAGAGAGGCCATGACATGTGTCTTGTAACAGAGAGGCCGTGACATGTCTTGTAACAGAGAGGCCGTAACATGTCTTGTAACAGAGAGGCCATGACATGTGTCTTGTAACAGAGAGGCCATGACATGTGTCTTGTAACAGAGAGGCCGTGACGTGTCTTGTAACAGAGAGGCCGTGACGTGTCTTGTAACAGAGAGGCCGTGACATGTCTTGTAACAGAGAGGCCGTGACATGTCTTGTAACAGAGAGGCCGTGACGTGTGTCTTGTAACAGAGATAGTAATAATGAAGGACGGTAGGACAGTTAATAATCCCTCCAGACGGGTGTATGGCTCTTGTTCTGTGTATAATCAGACTTGCTAGAGGACAGACATACCAACTCAAAATCCGGGAACTTGCTGCTTGTTCCGTATTCTCTCCTGATTCCGGGATTCCTCCAACCATGATTTTTGAAAAACCCAAACATTTTGGGAAAGTTTCCAGAGCAAAGCAAGCTGTGTGGCTCAGTAGCTGTGTTGGATCTCATAATTTGAATTATTGTCCAGTGTTTTGTGCCTTTTAGCTTTTTGCTGTGTGCTATCTGTGTGTTTGTTCCCAGGAGCTGGAGGTTTGTGTGTCCGAGGAGTTTGTGGAGTTTGTGGTGGAGGGGGCATTGGCCATCGAGGTGTTCGGACATAAGCAGGTGAACCACCGCAGGAACCTGGCTCTCTGGGACCTGGGGGTCATTCAGGCCAAGACACGAACCCTCCGAGAGAGGTAGGCTTGATGGGGATAGAGGGTTAGGCTGCCCTGGGGTAGAGGGGTAGGCTGCCCTGGGGTAGAGGGGTAGGCTGCCCTGGGGTAGAGGGGTTGGTTGCCCTGGGGTAGAGGGGTAGGCTGCCCTGGGGTAGATGGGTTGGTTGGTTGGGGTAGACAGGTAGGGTAGTTAGGAACCTGGCTTTATGGAACCTGAGAGTCATCAAAGACACACACCCTGAGAGAGAGGCAGAGGAGTGGGGAAGAGAGGTATACTGGTGGGGGTAGAAGGGTGGGGTAGAGGGTTACAGGGCTGGGTGTAGGGGTAGGTTGGCTGGGGTAGAGTGTTACAGGGTTGGGGGTAGCCCTTACACAAATAGCCCTTACACAGCCTGGAGGTGTGCTGGGTCATCGTTGAAAAACAAATGATAGTCCCACTAAGCCCAAACCAGATGGGGTGGCCTATCACTGCAGAATGCTGTGGTAGCCATGCTGGTTAAGTGTGGTTAAGTGTGCCTTGAATTCTAAATAAATCACAGACAGTGTCACCTGCAATGCACCCCCACATCATAACACCCCCACATCATAACACCCCCACATCATAACACCCCCACATCATAACACCCCCACATCATAACACCCCCACATCATAACACCTCCTCCTCCATGCTTTACGGTGGGGGGCTGAAACTGTGGACATTTTAAAAGAGATCTTAGTTTTTATTGTCCTCTTACAGTATGTTTGTTGTGTAGTAAATATTCGTTTTTTCCTGTGAAGCACATTGTGTTGCGTTCCATGTCTGAAATGTGCTGTATAAATAAAGCTTGCTTTGATTACTGTCGTGACAACGTGTGTGTGTGTGTGTGTGTGTGTGTGTGTGTGTGTGTGTGTGTGTGTGTGTGTGTGTGTCAACAGGTGGAGTGAGGTGATTCGTAGGCTGGAGCTGTGGGTTCAGTTGTTGGAGATGAATGAAGCAGGAGAGTTCACACCTGTAGAGGTCCTACCACCCAAGGACGTACGCACTGGGGGCATCTTCCAACTCAGACAGGTAGGTAGCTAGATTTCTGCACGCAGTAACAGTTCACACATGTTTTGGTGCTACCTCTTGGGAGTGTCTACAACAGTTGTTGTTTTATTTGATGTATTCTAGATGTTTAGTAGGGCCAGTCTCTAACCTTAACCCTGTCTCCCCCTCCCCAGGGCCAGTCTCTAACCTTAACCCTGTCTCCCCCTCCCCAGGGCCAGTCACTAACCTTAACCCTGTCTCCCCCTCCCCAGGGCCAGTCTCTAACCTTAACCCTGTCTCCCCCTCCCCAGGGCCAGTCACTAACCTTAACCCTGTCTCCCCCTCCCCAGGGCCAGTCTCTAACCTTAACCCTGTCTCCCCCTCCCCAGGGCCAGTCTCGTCGTGTGCAGGTGGAGGTACGGTCCGTACAGGACTCAGGCACCATGCCCCTCATCGCCACAAACGTCCTCTCTGTTTCCATCGGCAATGTGGAGGTTCAGCAGGCCCGCCATTCGGATCAGGACATGGACAGCTATCAGGTAATACTGACTGGAATCAGTTTATGGTGGTCTGAGACATTGGGAGAATCTCAATTTGCATTTCCTTGACTCCTCTCTCCTCTCCTCCTTCTCAAAGCCCATTGGATTAAAGGTCAGAGGTCTCTCTCATCCAATGGGCTTTGAGAAGGAGGCGAGGAGAGAGGAAGGAATCAAGGAAATGCAGTTGAGATTCTCCCAATGAGTTGAGTGAAGGAGAGTAGGCACAGGGCTGTTTTCAGTTGGGCACACTGTACCAAAACAGAAAATGTTGTTCTTATTGGACAAGTTCAGATAGTACCAGGGCTGAGGTTTGTGTCTGTATCGGACAAGACAGTCTAACTATATAGGAGGGATAGAGCCAGAGCTGAGCTGAGCGTGTGTGTGTGTGTGTGTGTGTGTGTGTAGGAAGGTGACCTGGAGAGGTTGAGGGACCAGTGGCTGACCACCCTCACTAAGAGACAAGAGTACCTGGACCAGCACCTGCAGAAGATGGTCCAAAAGCCAGGTCAGCCTGACGAACACTCACGCCAGGACCTCTTCACGACACACATTACATGACACACAGAGCATATTCATCACCTGTACTCTGACTGCAGTCTCAAGTCCAGTCAGATTCAAAGCCTCTGTCTGATTGCTCTCTTTGGAGGTTTCTGTTGAGCAGTTTGAGTAAAGACTATGATCAGTGATATAGGAAAGTGTGTGTGTTTGTAGATAAGTCAGAGGATGACGTGGAGAGGGAGGCCCAGCTCTTAGAGTGTCGTCTGACCCTGACAGAGGAACGTAACGACGTCCTGATACCCTCAGCTGGTAGCGGCATCCCTGGAGCCCCCGCTGAGAGGTAGGGGTGTGTTGTGAGTGTGCGTGGGTGTTGGATCTGTGAGCTCCCAGTGTTCTGATTTGGTTCATTTCTCCTGTTCCAGAGTTCCTGTTCCTGGGATGGAGACTCACATTCCTGTCCTCTTCCTGGACCTTAGTGGTACGTTCTGTTATTTCTCCTCTTCTCCTCTCTCTTCTCCTCCTCTTCTTCTCTCTCTTCCCTCTTCCCTTCTTCATTAGAAAAACTGATTGGCAGTTGTACATTTTCTAAACAGCTAATGCACTGAAGCATGGACATTCCTCTCCTTCCCTGCCTAAGAAAGTTGTCAGACTATGGCATCTTTACTGAAAGAATGAGATAAGTGATGCTTTTAATCAGCATTTTATTTCGGCAGGCTTTTTATTTGAAATAAATTGTAGTTGAATTGACCCTGGTCAGCCAGTCAGTTGACTGCCTGTCCCTCTCCCAGCCTCTAGTTGGAAGATCAGTCAACTTGTAGTGAATCTTTGTTTTCATTTCAACAGCTTTCTACTTGTGATGTGCTAGATGCCTTGCTTTAGATATGTCCAAATAAAATCCACAGGGCTGATATGTTATGCTTCATCTTTTCTTTCTGCAACATTCTGCTCCCTTGACACACATATTTTTTTAATCTGACGATTATCTCAGGCGTATCCCCAGAGTTTGTGCTCTCTCTCCACAAAGGTGGTGACCCCTCATGCCGATAATTATTTAGGTCGATCTCGATATTGTCTTGCCTAGCAAACGTGTTAGAATCATTAAATAAACTGTCAGGTTAGATCCTTCCTAGCTACGAGATGTATTGTAAGTGTTCACCGTTCTGGTTGCAGGCTGAGTCAAGCTTGGTGTTAAATGATGTGGTAAAGGGTACGGATAGGAGGAAGCAATGTGCTGCCCTCTTTATTGACTTATCAAAGACTTTTATTTATTGATTCAAAGATTGTCTGCAATCGGTATGGATCAGGCGTCATGTAATGGTTCTAAAATGTCTTAACAGACAGGACACTAGGTGTTTTTTTTTCTGTTGGTGTTAAGTCAGGTTTCCTTGATATTACTAAAGGTGTCCCACAAGGATGCATTTTAGATCCTGTACTTTTTGCTATCTATATCAACAATGTTGGTGTATCTGCTAAACTATTTTTTACCTACACCTGTATGGAGATGATACTGCTGTGTATGCTATTGCCTCATGGTTGACCAGGCTCTGTCAGAGCTTCACTCTCCCTTTTGTGCCCTTCAGAAAGCCTTGTTGTACCGTAATTGGTACTTAATGCAGGTAAAACCAAGTGTATGTTATTCACCAAATCACATAAAAATCTGTACATTGGATGGTAACCTCATTGATCATGTCCCTGCTTATAAATATCTAAGCACCGGGATTGACGAAAATCTGTTTTTCAAAAAGCTTGTTGATGAGTTAAGAAATTTAAAATTAAAATATACTTACTTTATAGGAATAGTTCATGCCTTTTGTTAAATAGCAGAAAACAAAACATTCAGTTGACAGTCATGCCTGTTATTGACTATGGGGATATATTGTCTATATGAATGCAGTCTTTATTACGGGCGATGGGTTCAGTATCACTGCATTCTGTATCAAAGTAGGCTGGCCCTCTGAAGTCTCGTAGATAGATAGATGCATTGCACTCTTTTTGTTTATAAAGCCCTCCTGCGTTAACTTCCACCATACCTTAGCTCATTGTTAACCTATAGATGTACGGGTTACCAGGCTCTGGAGATCTCTTCCATCTCCACCTAGATACCAGACCCGGGCTCAGTGGTCTAACTCTGGAGATCTCTTCCATCTCCACCTAGATACCAGACCCGGGCTCAGTGGTCTAACTCTGGAGATCTCTTCCATCTCCACCTAGATTCCAGACCCGGGCTCAGTGGTCTAACTCTGGAGATCTCTTCCATCTCCACCTAGATTCCAGACCCGGGCTCAGTGGTCTAACTCTGGAGATCTCTTCCATCTCCACCTAGATTCCAGACCCGGGCTCAGTGGTCTAACTCTGGAGATCTGTTTTAGTTGTGAAGTGAACTACAATGCACTTTAACATGGGAGGAATTGGTGCCTCAGATGGTTGTTAGGGACCTTGTTATTGAAGAATGTGTCTGTTGTGTTTTGCTTCTGGTGTATTGTTGTGTATAATAACACGTCTTTTATTGTGTATATGAATGTGTAGTTTAACGTGTTTATTGCATTTTGATGTGTATTGTGGTGCTGTACAGGGAGACCTGAGACCTTGGTCTCAGCGTTGACAAAATAAAGGTTAAAAATAAAGGTTAAAAGTATTTTGGCTGTGACTCTGAACCCTCTCTCTCTCTCTCTCTCTCTCTCCCTCTCTCTCTAGCTGATGATTTCCAGGATAACCTGTCTGCTCCGCTGACTGGGGGTCTAGATGCCATCCTGAACCAGGAGGATGAGGATGAGTTCTTTGAGCTGCACATCGTCAAACATTACGATGGAGAGGTGAGCTAACGGTCTAAAAGACTGAGGCTCTAACCGACTGAGGCTCTAACCGACTGAGGCTCTAACCGACTGAGGCTCTAACCGACTGAGGCTCTAACCGACTGAGGCTCTAACCGACTGAGGCTCTAACCGACTGAGGCTCTAACCGACTGAGGCTCTAACCGACTGAGGCTCTAACCGACTGAGGCTCTAACCGACTGAGGCTCTAACCGACTGAGGCTCTAACCGACTGAGGCTCTAACCGACTGAGGCTCTAACACTAGTAGTGATCTCCTGGTCCAAATCAACACATAGTATTTTCTTAAACGCTTCTCATAGATCTTAAAGGATCAGATGGGTAGAAGCCGGTGCTGCTGGCCCGGTGGAATCTCTGCCAAGCTACTTACTCCTATTAGACCCTTTTAAGGTCTACCAGAAGTAACTAGGGGACTAGATGTTGAACCAGGCATATCATATATATCATCCCCCTCCCCAGGTTGGTGCGGAGGCATCGTGGGACTCTACAGTACATGACTGTCCCCAGTTGAGTCGCAGTGTGTCGGCTGACCTCAGAGTGTACCTGACAGTCCGGGTCGTAGTTCAGCTCACACACCCTGCTAACATGGAGCTGGTCCTCAGAAAACGCATCTGTGTCAACCTAGCTGGACGACAGGTACATGTAGGAGTCATACACACACCGGACGACATGTCAGACACGCACACACCAGACTTCAGATCACACACACACACGCTGGACAACAGGTCAGAAATCTCATAATAATTAGTATCCAGTCTCTACCAATGATGAGTTTGTATGATGTAACTTAATTGACTATAGTTGGATGTTTATATCGTGGTTATAGTTGGATGTTTATGTCATGGTTATAGTTGGATGTTTATGTCATGGTTATGTACCAGGGTTGGGGTCAGAGTCTGTTGAAGAGGATGTCTCATCGAAGCACCATCCCTGGCTGTGGAGTCACCTTCGAGATCGTCTCCAACATACCTGGGGTGAGAGAGACGAGGATGTTTTGGTGCCAACATGCCACCCATAAACTCGTTTAATTTCAGTTAGCCTTTGTAACCTGGGTAAAATCCCTTGAGGTTAAAAACAAATTTTTGGAGGGAGACCTGGCAAGATTCAGCAGGAGAATACAGCAAAAAGTACATGGCACCCATAAACTTTTCAATCTCAATGGGACCCAAACCCAATTAGCTGAGGACTGTTTTAATTTAATAGATGGGTGTCCAGAACTAACAGTTTTTATATCATCTTTGGCTCTGACACATTAGCGATGATGCATTATCTATGGTGCATTATCTATGATATATTATACATTGTCTATGATACATTATCTTATACAGGAAATCCCAACATACAGTGTGTTAATAGGGTGTTGGGCCACCACCAGCCAGAACAGCTTCAGTGCACCTTGGCATAGATTCTACAAGCGTCTGGAACTCTATTGGAGGGATGCGACCCCATTCTTTCATCATTTGGTGTTCTGTTGATGGTGGTGGAAAACGCTGTCTCAGCTGCCTCTTCACAGTCTCCTATATGTGTTCAGTTGGGTTGAGATCTGGTGACTGAGACGGCCATGGCATATGGTTTACATCGTTTTTATGCTCATGAAACCATTCAGTGATCACTCATGCCGTGTGGATGGGGGCATTTTCCTCCTATGGGCGCGTAGCCAAAATAATGGCCTGCCCAGCATTTTTATGCATGACCCTAAGCATGATGGGATGTTAATTGCTTAATTAACTCAAGAACCACACCTGTGTGGAAGCACCTGCTTTCAACATACAGTACTTTGTATCTCTCATTTCCTCAAGTGTTTCCATTTTTTTGGCAGTTACCTGTACATTACCGATGCTTCTTCTTGCCTACAGGATGTCCAGGGTCCAGAGGACAGAGAGATGCTGGCCAGACTAGCAGCCAGTGTGGATGTTCAGGATGTCCAGTCAGCTGACAGTGAGGCTGCCATAGAGAAGTACCTCCGCAGTGTCCTGGCTGTGGAGAATATACTCACCCTGGACCGACTACGACAGGTCCGCACACACAGAGGGACACACACACACCTCTCCACAATAATACATATACTCAACTCTTACGTAACATAAAACGTGTGTGTGTATGTGTATGTGTGTGTGTGTGTGTGTGTGTGTGTGTGTGTGTGTGTGTGTGTGTGTGTGTGTGTGTGTGTGTGTGTGTGTGTGTGTGTGTGTGTGTGTAGGAAGTAGCAGTAAAGGAGCAGTTGTCTGTCAAGGGCAAGTCTCCCAGACGTGCTCTCAGCTCTCCTAATGTCAACCGGGTAAGAAATTAGCTCACACAGTCTATACACCTTAAGGCTGGCGCCTAGCGAACTCTGCTAGCCGAACAGAACGAATGCGCTTTGCATACTCCCTTAAAAGACATTCGCTTGAAAAAAGAGAAAAAAAACGTCATTAGTACTGTTTGTCCATCTTGAGATGCCGTAGCCAGTATACACTTCCTCCAAAATAGTCAGAATGAATCTATACAACATGTATAGTGTTGGTCCCATGTTTCATGAGCTGAAATAAAAGATCCCAGAAATGTTCCATACGCACAAAAAGCTTATTTCTCTCAAATGTTGTGCGCAAATGTGTTTACATCCCTATTAGTGAGCATTTCTCCTTTGCCAAGATAATCCATCCACCTGACAGGTGTGGCATATCAAGAAGCTGATTAAATAGCATGATCATTACACAGGTGCACCTTGTGCTGGGGACAATAAAAGACCACTCTAAAATGTGCAGTTTTGTCACACAACACAATGCCACAGATGTCTCAAGTTTTGAGAGAGCATGCAATTGGCATGCTGACTGCAGGAATGTCCACCAGAGCTGTTGCCAGAGAATTTAATGTTCATTTCTCTACCATAAGCCGCCTCCAACATCGTTTTAGAGAATTTGGCAGTACGCCCAACCGGCCTCACAACCGCAGACCACGTGTATGGAGTCGTGTGGGCGAGCGGTTTGCTGATGTCAACATTGTGAACAGAGTGCTCAATGGTGGTGGTGTGGTTATGGTATGAGCAGGTATAAACTACGGACAACGAACACAATTGCATTTTATCGATGCCGATTTTAATGCACCGTGACTAGATCCTGAGGCCAATTGTTTAAGTATCTATGATCAACAGATAGGATTTCCTTATATGAACTGTAACTCAGTAAAATGATCAATGAAATTGTTGCATGTTGCGTTTATATTTTTGTTCAGTATACGATAACTCAATCTGTGATTAATTTTGACATTTTTGCCGAAGAGACCTTAGTTGTGCAATTTTACATCTAACTAAAATCTTTGCAGATTCACAGAAGTATTTTTCTATGAAAAAATTTCCATGAAAGCGAGTCATCTCTCGTTGATTGACAACAGACTTTATTGACCAATCACTGACGATGGGGCTTAGACTTCGGGTCCGAACTTCGGCTTGCCTACAGAAAAATGTTTCTGTGCCTCAACAACCGAAAAAACCTCACGAAATCCAAAACAAACAAAATGTCACAAAATGTTGTCATAATATACGCACGAACTCTAACCAACTGTTTCGGCTCAGTAACTTCATAATGTACTACTTAGTAACTAGTTAACCTGTAAGACTACAGTGTAACGTAAGACCTGAAGACTTGCGCTAGCTCCCTAAACTAAGGCTTTAGCTCAGGAGGCTAACACAGTCTTGTGTTTGAACCGCGGTCCATCCCGCTAACCATCGTGGTCTCTACCCTCTTCTAGCTGTCAGGATCCTGGAGCAGACAGGACCTGTCCTCCAATCACAGGCTACATGACAACATGGTGGGTCGTCCCTAAACTAGTTTATTCTAGCAAAACAGAGTTGTTTTTTTCTCAGTGACTTACCTAAAAGTGTATACACTTCCCCATGTGTACAGCAACTTCTATTGTTTGGCTATCAAACACAATGGCAACATACTCTTAACAACACCTTAACTATCAAACACCATGGCAACATACTCTTAACAACACCTTAACTATCAAACACTGTGGCAACATACTCTTAACAACACCTTAGTTATCAAACACCATGGCTAACTATCAAACACCTTAACTAACAACAACACAGTAACCATATCTCTACCAACCAGTGTTGGGGTCAATTCCATTTCAATACCACTCAATTCAGGAAGTACACTAAAATTCTAATTCTCTTGAATTGGAATTTAAATTTGTTTTACTTTCTGAGTTGACTGGAATTTAAATGGAGTTGACCCCAACCCTGGTATTGAAATGGAATTGAACCCAACCCTGGTACCATCTATGTATCATAATAATATTTCTACTGTTCTGTCCCTGATCTCCTCAGGGCTGGTCCGAGAGTCACCAGGACCAGTCAGCGTTTTCTACCCCGTGCCGCTCCAGACGTTCCGCTCTACCTCTGGCTCAGAACATCCTCCCTGAGACAGGTAATGGTCACTGCCACGGTCCTCTACCTCTGGCTCAGAACATCCTCCCTGAGACAGGTAATGGTCACTGCCACGGTCCTCTACCTCTGGCTCAGAACATCCTCCCTGAGACGGGTAATGGTCACTGCCACGGTCCTTTACCTCTGGCTCAGAACATCCTCCCTGAGACAGGTAATGGTCACTGCCACGGTCCTTTTCCTCTGGCTCAGAACATCCTCCCTGAGACAGGTAATGGTCACTGCCACGGTCCTTTTCCTCTGGCTCAAAACATCCTCCCTGAGACGGGTAATGGTCACTGCCACGGTCCTCTACCTCTGGCTCAAAACATCCTCCCTGAGACAGGTAATGGTCACTGCCACGGTCCTCTACCTCTGGCTCAGAACATCCTCCCTGAGACAGGTAATGGTCACTGCCACGGTCCTTTTCCTCTGGCTCAAAACATCCTCCCTGAGACAGGTAATGGTCACTGCCACGGTCTTTTACCTCTGGCTCAGGCTTCACTGCTCTGGTGCTGCTATTCTATTACCTGCTCTGGCTGTTCTCTGTGGTTTCATCTGCTGGGTTTCTCCTCCAATTTATATCTTCCTCTTTCCTTCCTCCCCCTTCTTCATTTTCATCCTTTGTCCTTCTATTCCTTCCTCCTCTCCTCTTCCTCTCCCTCCCTGTATGACCTCCAGGCCTCTCACAGCGTGCTCGTGATGCCTATTTTTTCTCCGCAGCCAAGGCTCTGGTACCTCCTGTCCCCAAACTGCTCAAGTCCCTGTTCTCCGCCAGGGAGGAGAAGAGAGACCTGACTCCTGTCCCCCAGCAGGTAAACTAAACTAAGGAGGAATAGAAGGACAAAGGATGAAAATTATTTGGATAGTCCCCTAGTGAGGATCTATAGATAGTTTGACCATCTGTTTATAAGCAACTGCTTGCTAAGGTTACGGTTAGGGTTAGGTTTAAAATAAAGGTTAAGGCCTGGTCAGTTCTTATCCCAGACTCCTATCCCCCAGCAAGTATCAACACTACTGCTGAACATGTGTTCTACCCTTTAACAGTAACAACTGCTTTCTGGTCAGTTCTTATCTGTGTTCTACCCTTTAACAGTAACAACTGCTTTCTGGTCAGTTCTTATCTGTGTTCTACCCTTTAACAGTAACAACTGCTTTCTGGTCAGTTCTTATCTGTGTTCTACCCTTTAACAGTAACAACTGCTTTCTGGTCAGTTCTTATCTGTGTTCTACCCTTTAACAGTAACAACTGCTTTCTGGTCAGTTCTTATCTGTGTTCTACCCTTTAACAGTAACAACTGCTTTCTGGTCAGTTCTTATCTGTGTTCTACCCGTTAACAGTAACAACTGCTTTCTGGTCAGTTCTTATCTGTGTTCTACCCGTTAACAGTAACAACTGCTTTCTGGTCAGTTCTTATCCCAGACTCCTATCCCCCAGCAAGTATCAACACTACTGCTGAACATGTGTTCTACCCTTTAACAGTAACAACTGCTTTCTGGTCAGTTCTTATACCAGACTCTTATCCACCAGCAAGTATCAACACTACTGCTGAACATGTGTTCTACCCTTTAACAGTAACAACTGCATGCTGGTCAGTTCTTTTATTTATATATATATATATATATATATATATATATAACCAACATTCACATTATCTCACACATTTAGTATACTGTATGTAGAATCAGCCATAGTCTGTTTTTAGAGACTGTATCTGCCCAAGTCCCTTTTGCATGGGTGTATTCTCCAGCAGTGTGAAGATGTGGAGTGGACATGCCAGGTGATGTGACAGTGGTGTTATTGGCTGAGCCAGAGGATGACAGGGTAGTTCTGTTCGACCTGCTGGCTTTGGCTTCAGTAGCTCCTTCTCCTGCTAGCATCTTCTCTGAGGAGAGAGGAGTTTGGAATGTTTAGCTGTAAAATGTCCTTTAGATCAGAGGCTGGAATGACATCAATGATTGATTTAACTGTCAATACACTCTGTGAAACTTCTCAGATCAAACTTTTAACATTAACTCTCATCTTCAGCCTCTCCGTCAGAGCCTGCCTTTCATCATAGTGCAGTCAGCAAGTGTTGAAGAGGACTTGGATACCACACTTGGTCGTCACTTGGTAAGTCACTTGGTCCCAAATGTCCTTAGTCACTCTGGGGACCGATTGAGAGATTTGTAGTCTCTCTGGGGACCGATTGAGAGATTTGTAGTCTCTCTGGGGACCAATCGAGAGATTTGTAGTCACTTTGGGGACCGATTTGAGAGATTTTTTAAATCTTGCCGAACACTTGTCCAATAATCCAATAAGGGAACGTCCGGAACAGAGTTGTTGAAAATAATACATTGGACATTTATTGTCGGATTTCTTTACAGAAAAATTTGAAGAAAATAATGCAGATAAAATAAACTTGATTATTTCACAGCAAAACAAGTTAGGATTTTAAAAAACAAGCGACAATGCGGTCAGCCAGCGGCCTGACAGCGGCCTGGCAGTCAGTCAAGACTGAGTGCACAATCAGCCACACTGAAGATGGAGCATGAACAAAGTAATTAGTTATTAGAACACAAAGCAATATTCATAATAGACAAATCATTTGGTCTTAATAAAAATCCATGATATGACTGTATATACAGTATCATGCTCATCACCATTCATTACTAGTCTGTTTGTGTTGCCATGGTTAATTCCAAAGGATCTCATTCCACAGGAAATCATCCCCCTAGAGAGCCAATCAGAGGCCCCAAAAACCATGCACCTCCCACCACCCATCATCCCGCCCATCATTCCTGAGATGGAAGACCCCGCACCCAGCCCGGTCAGCGAGGTGTCCAGTGGCTACATGTCCACCAGCGTTTCCACAGCAACCCTGTCAGAGGCCTACCTGATTGGTGGGGACGTCACTCCATCAGCCAATCTAGCCAATCTCAGGCCAGATTGCTTTGAGGCGATGCACAGGTCGTTCGAGGCAGACATCGGTCGGTATCTTCATCATGACTGTAACATGGCCGACCAGGAGGAAGAGGAGGAGGCTCCTCACGTACATCAGGCCACTGCTACTGACCTCAAGGCTTTAGAGGCACAGAGGACGGATACTAGTACACCCCAGACAGATAGGACTGATACTAGTACACCCCAGACAGATAGGACTGATACTAGTACACCCCAGACAGATAGGACTGATACTAGTACACCCCAGACAGATAGGACTGATACTAGTACACTCCAGACAGATAGGACTGATACTAGTACACCCCAGACAGATAGGACTGATACTAGTACACCCCAGACAGATATGACTGATACTAGTACACCCCAGACAGATAGGACTGATACTAGTACACCCCAGACAGATAGGACTGATACTGATACACTAAGAGCAGAATCTCATCTCTCATTGGAACCACATGGAACCTCAGGAGAACCTCTTCTCATATCAGAACCCCAGGGAATCTCAGGAGAACCTGAAGACATGACTCCATCAGAGTCTCTGACACAGTCCATGCCAGACAAGTCTACACAAGTCCACTACAGACCACTACCGTCTGTAGTATCAGACCAGTCAGAACAATTAGTCCAGCCAGAGTCACTGAAACAGTCTATACCAGAACAGTCTACACATGAACTGTCTGTAGTGTCACATCAGTCTGAACCACCAGTCCAGATAGAAGAACCAGTCCAGTTAGAAGAGGCACCAGTGGAGTCAGCACCACTGCAGGAACAGCCAGAGACAGGGGTAGTACTGTCATCATCACTGAGCCAGCCAGAACAACATGTCGCCAAGTCTGTAACGGATCTTCCAGAATCAGAACCGTCTGCATTTGGTCAACCAGAAACACTGGTAGAATCAGCACCAGGCCTAAAACCGTCTCCACCACTGGACCAGTCTCCACCACTCAACCACTCTCCACCAGCACCAGCCCTGCCACAAGAATCAGATCAAGCAGTCACAGAACAGACAGGACTGGGAGAACCAGTAGAAGCAGATCCAGACCAGTCCCAGCCTCCATCAGAGCTACCAGAAGAACAAGACCAGTGGGCATTTCTAGACCAGCGGGCACCAACAGACAAACTAGCACTGGCAGCCCAGCCTGAACCTGCACCTATCCCTGTAGAGCCTCCAGTTGATGAGCCTGCACCTAGCCAGCCAGCCAAAGCTCCAGCTCTAGCCCCAACCCGAGCTCTATCCCCAGCTCTAGCCCCAACCCGAGCTCTATCCCCAGCTCTAGCCTCAACCCGAGCTCTATCCCCAGCTCTAGCCTCAACCAGAGCTCTATCCCCAGCTCTAGCCTCAACCCGAGCTCTATCCCCAGCTCTAGCCTCAACCAGAGCTCTATCCCCAGCTCTAGCCTCAACCAGAGCTCTATCCCCAGCCCCTACACCTGCCCAGCCAGCTCCGCCCTCAACACCAACCCCTGTCCCAGCCAAAGCCCCTCTCCTAACCCTAACCCCTGTCCCAGCACTAGTCGTCAAAACTCCCACTTCCAGTGGTACATCAGCCAACCCATTCAAGATCCAGAAAGTAAAGACATCTGACCTGAAGTCCTTCCAACCTATCTTAGATGAGGATGAAGGCCATGCAGCGGTCAGTGGTCTGGGTGCTGGCCTCTCTGTTCCTCTGGAGAGACTGGAGGTCCTCTCGGACTCAGACGAAGGAGCCACTGACACAGCCACTGCTGTGCCTGACTGGCTGAAAGAGGGGGAGTTTGTGACTGTAGGAACTAATAAGAGTGGCACGGTATGCTACGTGGGACCTACGGACTTCGCAGAGGGAACCTGGGTCGGAGTGGAGCTGGACTTACCTGCAGGTAGGGACTGTAGCAGAGATGATATTATCTCATCTAGATTAGATGACTACCGCCATAGTTATTTGATATGAGTTCTCAAAAATGCTCCATTGAGCATTATTATGTCTGAAATACCCTTACTCATTTGGAAAATTCAGTTATTTATTTTTTTATGACAGGCTATAGCCTATGTTAGTGTGACAGGCTATAGCCTGTCATTAATACTGTCACACTAACATAGGCTATAGCCTGTCATTAATACTATGTTAGTGTGACAGTATTAATGACAGGCTATAGCCTATGTTAGTGTGACAGTATTTTATGGTGGATGTGCCCTCCCTCTATCTCTCACCCTCCATCTCTCTACCTCCATCTCTCTACCTCCATCTCGCTCCTTCTCCCTCCATCTCTCTCCCTCTCATATTATCAATCTACCGTGCTTCTACATCTGCATTGCTTGCTGTTTGTGGTTTTAGGCTGGGTTTCTGTATAGCACTTTGTGACATCGGCTGATGTAAAAAGGGCTTAATAAATACATTTGATTGATTGATTGAATCTCTCCCTCTCCCTCTCCCTCCCTCATATTATCAATCTCTCTCGCACTAGGGAAAAACGACGGGTCCGTGTGTGGAAAGCACTACTTCCACTGCAACCCTGGTTACGGGGTGTTGGTGCGTCCTGATAGGGTGAGCCGTGGAGGAGTCGGAGGCGGGGCTAAGCAGAAGCGGCGACAGCAGCAGAAGCGTCGCAGTGCTAACCTATCAGGGTCCAGCCCTAACCTGGCTGCCCTCACTGCCCTGGCCAAGGGAGAGAACCGCATGTCCTGGAACAGCTGAGAGGAGAGGGGAGCAGGGTTAGGGTCAATTCCATTTCAATGCTTCTCTATGAGAGAAATGTAGAATTGTAACTTCAGTTTACTTCCTGAATTGACTCGATTGAAATGGTATTGACCCCAACCCTGGAGGGTAGTCTTCTCTATATGGAGTTCCATGGGTGAGAATGAACCGTAGGGAGAAGAGAGATCTTCTACATACACTGAACAAAAATATAAACGTAACAATTTCAAAGATGTTACAGTTCATATAAGGAAATCAGTCAATTTAAATAAATTATTTAGGCCCTAGTCTGTGGATTACAGATGACTGGGAATACAAATATGCATCTGTTGGTCACGGATACATAAAAACGAAAGTAGGGGCGTGGATCAGAAAACCAGTCAGTCAGCAGAATACCACCCTGCACCCCACTGCTGGCTTACCTCTGAAGCTAAGCAGGGTTGGTCCTGGTCGGTCCCTGGGTGGGAGACCACATACTGCTGGAAGTGGTGTTGGAGACAGTAGGTCTAAGAAAATATCCCAATTCCCCGGGACACTGCTCTGTGTAGGGTGCTGTCTTTCAGATGGGACGTTAAACAGGTGTCCTGACTCTCTGTGGTCACTAAAGATCCCATGGCACTTATTGTAAGAGTGTTAACCCCGGTGTCCTGGCTACATTCCCTATCTGCTCCTCATACCATCATGGTCACCTAATCAACCCTAGATTCCAATTGGCTCATTCATCCCCCTCCACTTTTCCAGCGTGAGCATTTAGTTGGTTACAACGCCAAACTGCAGTCAAGTCAAGACCCTGGTGAGGACAACGAGCATGCAGATGAGCTTCCCTGAAATGTTTGTGCGGAAATTATTTGCACAGTTTCATCAGCTTTCCGGGTGGCTGATCTCCAACGTTCCCCGCAAGTGAAGAAGCCGGATGTGGAGATCCTGGGCTGGCGTGGTTACACGTGGTCTGCTGTTGTGATGCCGGTTCTCTAAAACGACGTTGGAGGCGGCTTATGGTAGAGAAATGAACATTCAATTTTCTGGCAACAGCTCTGGTGGACATTCCTGCAGTCAGCATGCCAATTGCACGCTCTCTCAAAACTTGAGACATCTGTAGCATTGTGTTGTGTGACAAAACTGCACATTTTAGTGGTATTTTATTGTCCCCAGCACAAGGTGCACCTGTGTAATGATCATGCTGTTTAATCAGCTTCTTGATATGACACACCTGTCAGGTGGATGGATTATCTTGGCAAAGGAGAAATGCTCACTAACAGGGATGTAGACACATTTGTGAACAAAATGTTTCTGTGATCTTTTATTTTAGCCCGTGAAACATGGGACCAACACTTTACATGTTGCGTTTATATTTGATTTCAGTGCAGAAGTTCTGTCTCATTACTGCTGTACAAGGGTACCAGGGTTCGGGGTCAATTCCATTTCAATTCAGGACAATTACAATTGAATTTCAGTTCACTACCGGAATTGAAATGTCATTGTCAGGAATCAGATTTGTATCTGATTTCAATTCACCTACGAATGTGGCTTGAAATTTCTGATTCCATGTGCTTTTTGGGTGTTCACACTGCAGGAAAAAGAACAGATTCAAATCTGATATGTCTAAAAACAAAATTGGATTTGAGTCACTTCAAACTGCCAGTGTGAACAAGGCTTTATTGGGTATCATTGTATTGGAGTATTGGGATGGACCCCAAATACCTGATACCCAATAGGTTGCTCTAACAAGTACTGCACCACCTGGTGGGGAATATGTGTAATGACATTCCTTAATACTTCATGACTACCACAAATGATGTGCCTTACGTTATTAACTATGTTGGTAGAACAGAATGGCCCTTTGTTCTGAGTTTCTGTTTTTTGCTAAGGGGAAATATACTGTATACAAGTTTGCACACTATCCATTTTGTAATAATACTACTGAAACTACATTGCACACTGGGCTTGTTTTTAATATGTTTCAAATGTTTTATACATGTGAATTCAATCTGATCTGACTGTTTTAAGACATACATTTTAAAAAATGAATTATGGAGTTTGAGACAAATCTACATTATTTGTTTATATCAATATGGTGTTACAATAAACTTTGTACTGTAGATACATATTTACCAAGTTGTCATTTACAATTGTTTGACTTTTTGTAGACAATTAGAATTTTGTTTTGTGGAACTTTACACTTCTATACGGCTAGGAAACAATGCTCTGAACTCTTTGCAGGCTCCATTTCTCTACGGCTAGTAACCAATTCTCAACAGAGGTGTGTGTGTTTGAATGGAAAGCGAATCAGCTAATTGGGCAGATTTGCTGCCACTCAAGACCGTTTTGCGTGGCTGCTGAGCTTTACAATTTACGGTGTGTGGTGTTGGTCGGCAAAGACGACGGTAAGGTGTTTCAGTTAGGCTAACATTTTTTCCATTCACGTGGAGCAGTCTTTGTTGTAGATACCTACATTCTTAGTAGCTGTATACTAGCTCTTTATTGCTGTCTAACGTTAACCTGACTATAAGCTAACGCAGATATAATTTGCTTTGAGTGAATGTGAGCTAACCACAGGAGGCTGGTATCACCTTAATTTGGGAGGACGCACTCGTAATGACGAGCGGAATCACGGGAATGGTATCAAACACATGGTTTCCAGGTGTTTAATGCCATTCCAATTTCTCCGTTCCAGACATTCTTATGAGCCGTCCTCCCCTCAGCAGCCACCGCTGGAGCTAACGTTATAAACTTCTCTAACTTGCTAGCTAGTTTACTGAACTATTTGTCATTTATGTTTGACGGCATATCACAGGTTTTAAAGCTGCTGATGGCCGCATGGTTGTGTCCCAGTGCCAGAAAATGAACAACTAAGGAATACTTGTTCACTTCTCTCACTGCCTTCTCATACGCAAAAGCGTTCCCGGAAGTCTCGCGATATTGCGCCTGTGGGTCTAGAAACACAGGGTGCGGTGCGTTCGTACGATCTACTCCGATTTCAGGGCACAGTCTCTTCTCAGGGTTCCAGAGCGCAGAATAGCTGATGAAAACAATTTTACAACATAGTGTATACCCAATACACACAAATATAGGTAACGTTATGGAATAAATCATATATAAATATGGACGAGAAGTGTCAGGGCGGCATAGACTAAGATACAGCAGAATAGTATAGATATGTAAACATTATTAAAGTGACTAGTTTCCATGTATTAAAGTGGCCAGTGATTTCTAATGTATGTATATGGGCAGCAGCCTCTGATGTTTTATTTTTTTATTTTATTTCACCTTTATTTAACCAGGTAGGTCAGTTGAGAACAAGTTCTCATTTACAACTGCGACCTGGCCAAGACAAAGCAAAGCAGTGCGACAAAAAACAACACAGAGTTACACATTAAACAAACAGTCAAAAAACACAATAGAAAATCTATATACAGAGTGCAAAATGTAGTGCAAAAAATACAGTAAGGTTAGGAGGTAGGACAATAAATAGACTATAGTGGTGAAATAAATCACAGAATTATCATCATTAACACAGGAATGAAGGATGTGCAAATTATGATGTGCAAATAGAGATACTGGAGTGCAAGATTAGTGAAAATATGGGGATGAGGTAGTAGTGTGGGCTATTTACAGAAGGGCTATATACAGGTGCAGTGATCGATAAGCAGCTTTGACAACTGATACTTAAAGTTATTGAGGGAGATAGGAACCTCTAGCTTCAATGATTTTTGCAATTCGTTCCAGTGTGCTAGTAATAGCCAGTTAGCTGGTGTGCAGTTGTGAGGTCAGTACGCTCGGATCAACCCTACTCCTCGGCCAGAGTCCAGTCTAAACGCTCTGAATTTACGAAGAAACAATCTGACAACGACCCTTTCCTTTCGACGCTCTGATTTTAAGGAACTCCCTGAGCGCACTCTGGAACTCCAGAGAGAATTTACGAACACACCCTCTGTGATAGTATCGTAGCACTGCTGCCACAATCCGGCGGTGGATGTGTTGTTGTTACTGTTAATAAGTGGTATTTCCCCACACACTGTCCTGTGGTGGTGCGGTTTAAAATTGTCAAATGTACAGAGGCACATCGAGATAGAGGACTAAGGTAAGATGTGATATATTCAGCCAGCTAGCGTTAGCCCGTCAATTAGCCAACGTTAGCTAGCTAGCCTGTATAGCTACATTATTTTCAATGATGGGTTAGCAGCTAGCTATATTGCAATCTGGTAAAAATAGGTCAAATAGGTTGTCTAATTAGCTAGTTGATTGTATGTCTAAAAGTCAGCTAAATTAGTAGTTTGACTTTGCTAGCGAGCTAGCCAATAACCTATCTAGTTAGCGAACGTCGTTATGCCAATATATTATTATTATTATTATTATTATCATTATTACATTTGAACGGCTAGCTCGGTTTTCAGCTACATTAACAGTTTTCGGACCAACTCCCTTTGTTTGCCATATTTGCCAGCGAGGTAACTCATGCATTGCAGAATGACTGTCATGTAAACGAATGTTGCCTCTAAGTGTTCCGCAGATGTGCAACTTTAACCACATACATATTAGCATTAGAACAACTGTATTGTCCTTTTGTGCAACTAATTTACGCCCCCGTTGTTTGCAGGTGTAAGAAACACCAAACAAGCAGCATTGACTGAACACAAGTCACTTGCTCCAGCGACAAACGCGCTCCGAGAGAGAGGGAGGGAGAGAGAGGGAGGGAGAGACAGGGAGAGAGAGAGGGAGGGAGAGACAGGGAGGGAGAGAGGGGGAAGAGGGGGGAGGGAGGAGAGAGAGCTCAAGTAGTGACTATACAAATGGAAAACCATACAGAGATATGCTTAGCCTATAGAAAACCAAACAGAGATATGCTTAGCCTATAGAAAACCATACAGAGGGGGAAGTGCATTTGTTATTGCTCTTAAAGAACAGCAGACTAATTGAAATAGCATCAGCTGCTGTTCGCTGCCTTGCTCCACCTTCTTTCCTCTCTCACGCCTCCTCTCCGCTTCTCTCACAATTCTTTCTCTCTCCTCATATCCCTCCCCGTCCCTCTCTCCTCCAGGATGTTTCATTGCACAGACGAGCCTCGCTTCACCATCGAGCAGATCGACCTGCTCCAGAGGCTGCGGCGTACAGGCATGACCAAGCAGGAGATCCTCCACGCCATGGACACCCTAGACCGGCTGGACCGCGAGCACGGGGACAAGTTTGGCCGTCGCACCTCCAATGGGGGAGGAGCAAGCAGCTCTGTGTCAGACCCCAATTGCACCACCTCCAACAACAACAACAACAACAACACTGCCTCTCTTTCTGCCACTACAACTTCCTCTTCCTGTAGTAATAATAACAATAATATTGCCACCAGTGGTAGTGGGAGCAGCAAAGTTACCAACACCACCCTGGCCTCTTCCTCCACCAACTCAACTGTCGCACAGACCCAGTACCTCTCACCACACGTGGGGCTGTCCCCGTCGCCTAGCAACAGCTATGACACCTCCCCACCGCCTGGCCTGCCCTCCGCCATCCGGCCTTCCCCAGTGTCGCTGGTCACCATGGTGCAGAATGGGGGGCGGGATAGCCTGGTGGCGACGCCCAATGGGAAGCTCTCGCCGCTGCGATACCCGGTGAACAGCGCAGCAGCTGCTAGGGCGTTCGGGTTCGAGCCCACTGAGGAAGAGCTGGACATTGATGACAAAGTGGAGGAGCTCATGAGGTCAGTGATGATGGGGTTAGGGGTCAGGGCGGGGTCAAAGTCACACACCAGCCTATAGAGATCTAGCCTGAAATCCAGAACCTGTTTTGTGCTAACTTTCTGTGTCGCTCTGTGTCTTGCCAAACATAGGAGTGGCAAGGGTTTGGCTTGACATGGAGTACAAGGAGTATAGATGAACAGAATGGTACCCAGGCTAACAGTTTATACACCAGTCCACCACCATCAGGACTATATCAGTTTATACACCAGTCCACCACCATCAGGACTATATCAGTTTATACACCAGTCCACCACCATCAGGACTATATCAGTTTATACACCAGCCCATCACCATCAGGACTATATCAGTTTATACACCAGTCCACCACCATCAGGACTATATCAGTTTATACACCAGTCCACCACCATCAGGACTATATCAGTTTATACACCAGTCCATCACCATCAGGACTATATCAGTTTATACACCAGTCCACCACCATCAGGACTATATCAGTTTATACACCAGTCCACCACCATCAGGACTATATCAGTTTATACACCAGTCCACCACCATCAGGACTATATCAGTTTATACACCAGTCCACCACCATCAGGACTATATCAGTTTATACACCAGTCCACCATCATCAGGACTATATCAGTTTATACACCAGTCCACCACCATCAGGACTATATCAGTTTATACACCAGTCCACCATCATCAGGACTATATCAGTTTATACACCAGTCCACCACCATCAGGACTATATCAGTTTATACACCAGTCCACCATCATCAGGACTATATCAGTTTATACACCAGTCCACCACCATCAGGACTATATCAGTTTATACACCAGTCCACCACCATCAGGACTATATCAGTTTATACACCAGTCCATCACCATCAGGACTATATCAGTTTATACACCAGTCCACCATCATCAGGACTATATCAGTTTATACACCAGTCCACCACCATCAGGACTATATCAGTTTATACACCAGTCCACCATCATCAGGACTATATCAGTTTATACACCAGTCCACCATCAGGACTATATCAGTTTATACACCAGTCCACCACCATCAGGACTATATCAGTTTATACACCAGTCCACCATCATCAGGACTATATCAGTTTATACACCAGTCCATCACCATCAGGACTATATCAGTTTATACACCAGTCCACCATCATCAGGACTATATCAGTTTATACACCAGTCCACCACCATCAGGACTATATCAGTTTATACACCAGTCCATCACCATCAGGACTATATCAGTTTATACACCAGTCCATCACCATCAGGACTATATCAGTTTATACACCAGTCCACCACCATCAGGACTATATCAGTTTATACACCAGTCCACCACCATCAGGACTATATCAGTTTATACACCAGTCCATCACCATCAGGACTATATCAGTTTATACACCAGTCCACCATCATCAGGACTATATCAGTTTATACACCAGTCCACCACCATCAGGACTATATCAGTTTATACACCAGTCCACCATCATCAGGACTATATCAGTTTATACACCAGTCCACCATCAGGACTATATCAGTTTATACACCAGTCCACCACCATCAGGACTATATCAGTTTATACACCAGTCCACCATCATCAGGACTATATCAGTTTATACACCAGTCCATCACCATCAGGACTATATCAGTTTATACACCAGTCCACCATCATCAGGACTATATCAGTTTATACACCAGTCCATCACCATCAGGACTATATCAGTTTATACACCAGTCCACCATCATCAGGACTATATCAGTTTATACACCAGTCCATCACCATCAGGACTATATCAGTTTATACACCAGTCCACCATCATCAGGACTATATCAGTTTATACACCAGTCCACCACCATCAGGACTATATCAGTTTATACACCAGTCCATCACCATCAGGACTATATCAGTTTATACACCAGTCCATCACCATCAGGACTACTGTATATCAGTTTATACTTGTTTGAGAGGCAAGCAGAGGGAGAGTCAGACTATCTATGGCTAGACGTGGAAATGGTTGTCTAGCAACGATCAACAACCAACTTGACAGAACTTGAATCATTTTTAAAAGACAAATTTGTAAATGTTGCACAATCCAGGTGAGGAAAGCTCTTCAAGAATTACCCAGAAACACTCACAGCTGTAATCGCTGCCAAAGATGATTCTAACATGCATTGACTCAGGGATGGGAATATTTATGCAAGTGTGAGAATTCTGTATTTCATTTTCAATAAATGGTCAAACATTTCTAATAACAGGTTTTCACTTTGTTATTATGGGGTGTTGTGTGTAGATGGGTGAGATTTAAAAACATATTTACTCAATTTTAAATTAATCTGTAACACAACAAAATGTGGAATAATCCAAGGGGTATGAATACTTTCTGAAGGCACTATAGTGGAAACACAAGTCCATATTTTACACATCAAACTAAGGTCCTCTGTTGCCCAGTTGGTAGAGCATGGCACTTGCAACGCCAAGATTGTGGGTTCGATTCCCACTGGGACAAACCAATTGAAAATGTATGTATTTATGACTAAGTCGCTTTGGACTTTAAAAGGGTCTGTTAAATGGTATACAGTATAATACTAACACTAATTAGCCTTGTTATGCGCGCGCGCGCGTGTGTGCGTGTGTGTGTGCGTGTGTGTGTGTGTGTGTGTGTGTGTGTGTGTACACAGGAGAGACAGCAGCATTGTGAAGGAGGAGATCAAATCGTTTCTGGTGAACAAGAGAATCTCTCAGGCTGTGGTGGCCCAGGTCACAGGTCAGTAACAAACACACTGTGGTGTCACAGGTCAGTAACAAACACACTGTGATGGCCCAGGTCCGTAAGACCTTGAAGCTTTCTGGAAAATTCCAGAAAATGATGTCATGGCTTTATTTCAAGGCCTACCTTTAAACTCAGTGCCTCTTTGATCAACATCATGGGAAAATCAAAAGAAATCTAATTGTAGACGTCCGGTTCATCCTTGAGAGCAATTTCCAAACACCTGAAGGTACCACGTTCATCTGTACAAACAATAGTACGCAAGTATAAACACCATGGGACCACGCAGCCGTCATACCGCTCAGGAAGGAGACGTGTTCTGTCTCCTAGAGATGAACGTACTTTGGTGTGATAAAAATGCTAATCAATCCCAGAACGACAGCAAAGGACCTTGTGAAGATGTTGGAGGAAACAGGTACAAAAGTATCTATATTCACAGTTAAACGAGTCCAAATCAACATAACCTGAAAGGCCGCTCAGCAAGGAAGAAGCCACTGCTCCAAAACCGCCATTAAAAAGCCAGACTACGGTTTGCAACTGCACATGGGGACAAAGATCATACTTTTTGGAGAAATGTCCTTTGGTCTGATGAAACAAAAATAGAACTGTTTGGCCATAATGACCATCGTTATGTTTGGAGGAAAAAGGGGGAGGCTTGCAAGCTGAAGAACACCATCCCAACCGTGAAGCACGGGTGTGGCAGCATCATGTTGTGGGGGGGCTTTGCTGCAGGAGGGACTGGTGCACTTCACAAAATAGATGGTATCATGAGGAAGGAAAATTATGTGGATAAATTGAAGCAACATCTCAAGACATCAGTCAGGAAGTTAAAACTTGGTCTTCCAAATGGACAAGGACCCCAAGCCTACGTCCAAAGTTGTGGCAAAATGGCTTAAGGACAACAAAGTCAAGGTATTGGAGTGGCCATCACAAAGCCCTGACCTCAATCCTATAGAACATTTGTGGGCAGAACTGAAAAAGCGTGTACGAGCAAGGAGGCCTACAAACCTGACTCAGTTACACCAGTTCTGTCAGGAGGAATGGGCCAAAATTCACCCAACTTATTGTGGGAAGCTTGTGGAAGGCTACCTGAAACGTTTGACCCAAGTTAAACAATTTAAAGGCAATGCTACCAAATACTAATTGAGTGTATGTAAACCTCTGACCCACTGGGAATGTGATGAAAGAAATAAAAGCTGAAATAAATCATTCTCTCTACTATTATTCTGACATTTCACATTATTAAAATAAAGTGGTGATCCTAACTGACCTAAGACAGGGAATTTTTACTAGGATTACATTTTGAAAAACTGCGTTTAAATGTATTTGGCTAAGGTGTATGTAAACTTCCGACTTCAACTGTATATAGGCATTAGTGATAGCTACATTAGTGATAGCTACATTAGTGATAGCTACATTAGTGATAGCTACATTAGTGATAGCTACATTAGTGATGGCTACATTAGTGATGGCTACATTAGTGATGGCTACATTAGTGATGGCTACATTAGTGATGGCTACATTAGTGATGGCTACAGTAGTGAGCGCTTCTCTTGGCTGTGTGTGTAGAGTCTCACTGGCAGGTGCACTATTATTGGTTGGTAGGACTGCTACCTCTAACCTTGTGTGTGTTGTTCCAGGAATCAGTCAGAGCAGGATCTCTCATTGGTTGCTTCAACATGGCTCTGACCTCAGTGAACAGAAGAAGAGAGCTTTCTACCACTGGTACCAGCTAGAGAAGACCACCCCAGGTACACCTTAGAAGACCACCCCAGGTACACCTGGGTGTGTTACCATCCTTGTCCTCTGCTGAATCATTAACTTCACACTTATTATGGAAAGACTGTCCGCCTCTACCCAACCCAGACTAGTCCCCACAACACCTTATTATGGAAAGACTGTCCGCCTCTACCCAACCCAGACTAGTCCCCACAACACCTTATTATGGAAAGACTGTCCGCCTCTACCCAACCCAGACTAGTCCCCACAACACCTTATTATGGAAAGACTGTCCGCCTCTACCCAACCCAGACTAGTCCCCACAACACCTTATTATGGAAAGACTGTCCGCCTCTACCCAACCCAGACTAGTCCACACAACACCTTATTATGGAAAGACTGTCCGCCTCTACCCAACCCAGACTAGTCCACACACACACACACACACACACACACACAGTCCTTCACAATCCCACCTCTAATACTGCAGGTATCACTTTGAGAGTCCCTGGGTAATACCACTCCAATGCTGGGTCCTATTCATTTGAGCAAAAGGTTTTAAAACATTCTGCATTGGGGACAAAAACTATTTTTTCTATTTGGACGGAAGTTTAGATAGTACCTCGACTTTGGTTTCATTTGGCGTCTAGTGAAAACGAGACAAATAAGGTTGTGACTTAATGCTTTCCTGCTATTGGCTCCTCCAGGTGCCACTCTAAACATGCACCTTGCCCCCATGGCTCTGGAGGAAATGGAGTGGAGACAGACCACACCTCCTATAAGCACCGCCCCAGGAATCTTCCGGCTACGAAGAGGAAGTCGTTTTACCTGGAGAAAAGAATGTCTGGCTGTGATGGAGAGGTGAGGAGGGGAGAGTGCAGAGGGAGGTGAGGAGTGAGGAGAGCAGGAAGGAGGGAGGTGAGGAGAGGGAGGGGCGAGAGGTTAGGATAGAACATCTTTACCTAGAGGAAAGAATGTCTGACTGTGATGGAGAGGAAGGGGAGGAGTGAGGAGAGGAAGGAGGGAGGGGAGGAGTGAGGAGAGGAAGGAGGGAGGGGAGGAGTGAGGAGAGGAAGGAGGGAGGGGAGGAGTGAGGAGAGGAAGGAGGGAGGGGAGGAGTGAGGAGAGGAAGGAGGGAGGGGAGGAGAGAGAGGAAAGAAGGAGGGCGAGGAGGAGAGAGAGGAAAGAGGGAGGGGAGGAGAGAGAGGAGGGAGGGAGGGAGGGAGGGGAGGGAGAGGAGGAAGGAGGGAGGGGAGGAGAGAGCAGGAAGGAGGGGAGAAGAGAGGGTGGGTGATAAGGAGAGGGGGGAGGAGAGAAGATAAGGGAGATAGGGGAGAGGAGGGGGAGGAGGGGATAGGGAGGAGAGAAGCGGGAGAAGAGGATAGGGAGGAGAGAGGGCCCTGATCAAAAGTAGTGCACTACATAGGTTAATACAGTGCAATTTGCGACGCAGACTAAGCGTGTGTTTTGAGATGGCCACCTCTTCTCCTCAGCTACTTCAATGACAACCAGTACCCTGATGAAGCTAAGCGAGAGGAGATCTGTAACGCCTGCAACGCTGTCATCCAGAAACCTGGTATTTCCTTCTGTCCACCTTACCGCTGTACTGTTCTGTCTTACACTGGTCTCTTCATGGCCTGATTTAGCTGATCGATGCTTCAGTACTTATTATGATAGTAATATGTGGTTGTCTGTCTTTCCTAGATACCTTAAGTTGAAAGCGCTAACTGTAAGTTGCTCTGGATAAGATTACCTAAATCCAAAAATCAACGTATAATGAACAAAGATATAAATGCAAAATCCTACAATTTCAAAGATTTTACTGAGTTACAGTTCATATAAGGAAGTCAGTCAATTGAAATAAATTAATTAGGCCCTAATCTATGGATTTAACATGACTGGGAATACAGATATGCATGTGTTGGTCACAGATACCTTAAAGGTAGGGACGTGGATCAGAAAACCAGTCAGTGTCTGGTGTGACCAACATTTGCCTCATGCAGCACGACACATCTTCTTCACATAGAGTTGATCAGGATGTTGATTGTGGCCTGTGGAATGTTGTCCCACTCCTCTTCAATGGCTGTGGGAAGTTGATAGAAATTGGCGGGAACTGGAACACACTGTCTTACACAACTATTCAGCGCATCCCGAACATGCTGAATGGGTGATTTATTATTTTATTTAGTCTTTATTTAACTAGGCAAGTCAGTTAAGAACAAATTCTTATTTACAATGACGTCCTACACCGGTCAAACTCGGACATTATTGGGCCAATTGTGCGCCGCCCTATGGAATGTCACATGTCTGAGTATGCAGGCCATTGAAGAACCGGGACATTTTCAGTTTCCAGGAATTGTGTACAGATCCTTGTGACATGTGGCCGTGCATTATCATGCTGGAACATGAGGTGATGTCGGCGGATGAATGGCACGACAGTGGGCCTCAGGATCTCGTCGCGGTATCTCTGTGTATTCAAATTGAAATCGATAAAATGCAATTGTGCTCGTTGTCCGTAGCTTATGCCTGCCCATACGATAACCCCACCGCCACCATGGGGCGCTCTGTTCACAATGTTGACATGAGCAAACTGCTCGCCCACGCAACGCCATACAGCTGGTCTCCGGTTGTGAGGCCGGTTGGACATACTGCCATATTCTCTAAACAGTGTTGGAGGTTATGCTAATTTCACGCTCCCTCAAACCTTGAGACATCTGTGGCAGTGTGTGTTTGACAAAACCTCACATTTAGTGGTATTTTATTGTCCCCAGCACAAGGTGCAACTGTGTAATGTCATGCTGTTTAATCAGCTTCTTGATATGCCACACCTGTCAGGTGGGTGGATTATCTTGGCAAAGGAGAAATGCTTTTTAACAGGGATGTAAACTCATTTGTGCACAATATTTTTGAGACATAAGCTTTTGGCACCAAGACTTTACATTACATGCGTTAAAAAAATATTCTGTGTACTTTGCCCTTTGGAATATAATTTCCTGTTTGGAATAATCTGGAATGATCTAATCTCCTGAATGTTATTTTATTTTAGGGAAGAAGCTTTCGGACCTTGAGAGAGTTACCTCTCTTAAAGTGTACAACTGGTTCGCCAACCGACGCAAGGAGATCAAGAGACGAGCTAATATTGGTAACGTAGGCTGGGTCTGTTGTCATTGGTAACGTGGGCTGGGGGGCTGGGTCTGTTGTCATTGGTAACGTGGGCTGGGGGACGCTAGGTCTGTTGTCATTGGTAACGTGGGCTGGGGGACGCTGGGTCTGTTGTCATTGGTAACGTGGGCTGGGGGACGCTGGGTCTGTTGTCATTGGTCATTTGGGCTGGGGGGCTGGGTCTGTTGTCATTGGTAACGTGGGCTGGGGGGCTGGGTCTGTTGTCATTGGTAACGTGGGCATGGGGGCTGGGTCTGTTGTCATTGGTAACTTGGGCTTGGGTCTCTGTTGTCATTGGTAATGTGGGTTTGGGTCTCTTGTCATTTGTAACGTGGGCTGGGGGACGCTGGGTCTGTTGTCATTGATAACGTGGGCTGGGGGACGCTGGGTCTGTTGTCATTGGTATTGTGGGCTGGGGGACGCTGGGTCTGTTGTCATTGGTAACGTGGGCTGGGAACGCTGGGTCTCATGTCATTGGTATTGTGGGCTGGGGGTCGCAGGGTCTGTTGTCATTGGTATTGTGGGCTGGGGGTCGCTGGGTCTGTTTTTATTGTTAATGTGGGCTGGGGGTCGCTGGGTCTGTTTTTATTGGTAATGTGGGCTGGGGGTCGCTGGGTCTGTTTTTATTGGTAATGTGGGCTGGGGGTCGCTGGGTCTGTTGTCATTGGTAATGTGGGCTGGGGGTCGCTGGGTCTGTTGTCATTGGTAATGTGGGCTGGGGGTCGCTGGGTCTGTTGTCATTGGTAATGTGGGCTGGGGGTCGCTGGGTCTGTTGTCATTGGTAATGTGGGCTGGGGGTCGCTGGGTCTGTTGTCATTGGTAATGTGGGCTGGGGGTCGCTGGGTCTGTTGTCATTGGTAATGTGGGCTGGGGGTCGCTGGGTCTGTTGTCATTGGTAATGTGGGCTGGGGGTCGCTGGGTCTGTTGTCATTGGTAATGTGGGCTGGGGGTCGCTGGGTCTGTTGTCATTGGTAATGTGGGCTGGGGGTCGCTGGGTCTGTTGTCATTGGTAATGTGGGCTGGAGGACGCTGGGTCTGTTTCATAAACCAGGGGATTTCAGTAAGACATCAGTTTATTAGTCTGGCTGCATGTCTTTCAGTATTTAGATGGTCAGTCCTACCCAGTACAGCCAGAAGAGGACTGGCCAGTCCTTGGAGACTGTTTATTCTCTAGGTTTCTTCCTTCTAGGGACTTTTTCCTACCTACTGTGTTTCTGCCTCTGCATAGCTTGCTGTTTGGGGTTTAGGCGTGGTATATGTGAACTGTTGTATGTAAAAAGGGCATTTTAAAATGGATTTATTGATTTTCCTATGTATTCTGCTGTGATGTTCCCTTCAGAATTCTAGATTCCACCTGTGATGAAAAGATTGTTCATGTAGTGACAACCATCCACTGGGGGTCTTTCATCTGGCTGAAGGTCACAGACAGTAACACTGAGGAAGTTGTGGGGAGTTGACTATACTCAGATCTATGTAGAAACAGGGTGACTAGGTCAGACGTGTCATAAGGCTCTCCTGGATAGTCACCAGTTGAAGGGACCTGGTGTAAGGAAGGTTTTTTTGTGTCATAATAACCAGCGCTCTGTTTTCCCAAGAAGCCACAATCCTGGAGAGCCATTGGATAGACGTCCAGAGTCCTGGAGGCCACTCCAACAGCGATGACATTGATGGAGGGGACTACGCAGAACAGGCCTGTGACCTGGCCTACTTTGACAAGAGACCCATGGCCAGACCCTTTGGCTTCTACAGGCTGGAGCCCACTTCACCCACACAGGTATGGAGCCAGAACCAAATTAAACTGTATTTATTTAGCACATTTCTAACAAAAATGCATAGGATTTTTGATTTAAAAAAAAAACCTTCCCTGATTTACATAAGTATTTAGACCCTTTGCTATGAGACTCGAAATTGTGCTCAGCTGCATCCTGTTTCCATTAATCATCCTTAATGTTACTACAATTTGCAAATTAAGAAAAACCCTTGAATGAGTAATATTCCAAACTTTTGGCCCCCAGTGTAGGTGTGCCAAGCTTGTGTCATACCTAAGAAAACTGTAAGGCTGTAATCGCTGCCAAAGGTGCTTCAACAAAGTACTGAGTAAAGGGTCTGAATACTTATGTAAATGTGATATTTCTGTTTTTTATTTTGTGTTCAGACCCATAAATTCTAAAAACCAGTTATTTCTTTGTCATTATGGGGTATTGTGTGTAGAATAAGGTTGAATAAATGAATCCATTTTAGAAAAAGGTTGTAATGTAACAAAATGTGGAAAAAGCACTGTATGCATTGGGCAGAGAAGCACGGCGCAGTTGTCTTTACATGAAAATGTATGATAGGCTATAGTTTAGGCTCCAACATCTTGCCATACCAGTTCACAGGAACGGTGTGGAATAACTTGACTGGCCTGGACAGAGCCCTGACCTCAACCCCATCGAACACCTTTGGGATGAATTGGAATGCCGACTGCTTTTCTTAAAAAACATAAATCAAATAGAAAGTGAGAACTATAAATCATCTATGTTTCTCCGCTCCTCTTCCAGGACGATGGTACTGGCCACGGGGAACACCAGGACCCCATCTCTCTGGCCGTGGAGATGGCTGCAGTCAACCACACCATCCTGGCTCTGTCCCGGACTGGAGGGGTGCCCAGCGACATCAAGACAGAGGCCCTGGACGATGACTGAAGATGGGATGGGGTTACTGGACAGTGACTGGGGACGGGAGGGGGTTACTGGACAGTGACTGGGGACGGGAGGGGGTTACTGGACAGTGACTGGGGACGGGAGGGGGTTACTGGACAGTGACTGGGGACGGGGGAGTGGGGATGAGGGAGGGAGGAAGGAGTGGAGAGCGAAGGGAATAATCGAGAGAGGATAGGTTGTGTGTGTGTGCGCATGAGAGATTGTTTGAGTGGGTCAGGGAATGTGAAGATGAACAAATGAAGCCATCCAACTCCAGCCCGCCTCCTTCCTCTTGTGTTCTCAGGCCCTCCACTGCCCCAATGTACTGTACCCGGCCCTGTCCTCTCATCGGAGTGAAAAAGTTGAGTGGGGGACAATAAATGGCTGTTTTTTTCTGGACCTTCCCCCCAGTATGGTGCCACTGGCCTGGGGTCCTGTCAATCTCCCCCCCAGTATGGTGCCACTGGCCTGGGGTCCTGTCAACCTCCCCCCCAGTATGGTGCCACTGGCCTGGGGTCCTGTCAATCTCCCCCCCAGTATGGTGCCACTGGCCTGGGGTCCTGTCAATCTCCCCCCCAGTATGGTGCCACTGGCCTGGGGTCCTGTCAACCTCCCCCCCAGTATGGTGCCACTGGCCTGGGGTCCTGTCAATCTCCCCCCCAGTATGGTGCCACTGGCCTGGGGTCCTGTCAACCTCCCCCCCAGTATGGTGCCACTGGCCTGGGGTCCTGTCAACCTCCCCCCCCAGTATGGTGCCACTGGCCTGGGGTCCTGTCAACCTCCCCCCCAGTATGGTGCCACTGGCCTGGGGTCCTGTCAATCTCCCCCCCAGTATGGTGCCACTGGCCTGGGGTCCTGTCAACCTTCCCTCCCAGTATGGTGCCACTGGCCTGGGGTCCTGTCAATCTCCCCCCCAGTATGGTGCCACTGGCCTGGGGTCCTGTCAACCTTCCCTCCCAGTATGGTGCCACTGGCCTGGGGTCCTGTCAATCTCCCCCCCAGTATGGTGCCACTGGCCTGGGGTCCTGTCAACCTTCCCTCCCAGTATGGTGCCACTGGCCTGGGGTCCTGTCAACCTTCCCTCCCAGTATGGTGCCACTGGCCTGGGGTCCTGTCAATCTCCCCCCCAGTATGGTGCCACTGGCCTGGGGTCCTGTCAACCTTCCCTCCCAGTATGGTGCCACTGGCCTGGGGTCCTGTCAACCTTCCCTCCCAGTATGGTGCCACTGGCCTGGGGTCCTGTCAACCTCCCCCCCAGTATGGTGCCACTGGCCTGGGGTCCTGTCAACCTCCCCCCCAGTATGGTGCCACTGGCCTGGGGTCCTGTCAACCTCCCCCCCAGTATGGTGCCACTGGCCTGGGGTCCTGTCAATCTCCCCCCCAGTATGGTGCCACTGGCCTGGGGTCCTGTCAACCTTCCCTCCCAGTATGGTGCCACTGGCCTGGGGTCCTGTCAATCTCCCCCCCAGTATGGTGCCACTGGCCTGGGGTCCTGTCAACCTTCCCTCCCAGTATGGTGCCACTGGCCTGGGGTCCTGTCAATCTCCCCCCCAGTATGGTGCCACTGGCCTGGGGTCCTGTCAACCTTCCCTCCCAGTATGGTGCCACTGGCCTGGGGTCCTGTCAACCTTCCCTCCCAGTATGGTGCCACTGGCCTGGGGTCCTGTCAACCTCCCCCCCAGTATGGTGCCACTGGCCTGGGGTCCTGTCAATCTCCCCCCCAGTATGGTGCCACTGGCCTGGGGTCCTGTCAATCTCCCCCCCAGTATGGTGCCACTGGCCTGGGGTCCTGTCAACCTTCCCTCCCAGTATGGTGCCACTGGCCTGGGCCCTGGTCAACCCCTCTTCCCCCTCCTTTCTTCCCCAGACCCACATACCTAACCTCAACACTGCCTTGCTGCCCTGAGCCCAGACCCACTTTCCTTGTGCTACCAGTGGCCTCTTACTAACAATTATGGGAGAGGAGGGGATGGATGAATGGAGGGAGGGAGAGCTGGAGGGGGGGATAGAAAGAGCGGGATGGATGGATGTAGTTTATCACAGAACAAGTCAGTTGAGAACCATCTGTGCTTTGGACTGTTCTGATTGGACTAGACTGTCCCCTAATGTTCCATGTTTCCTGCAGTCTAGAGCTTTCATTCCTACTGGAATCTTAACGTTTCGTTTGTGAACATTGACATTGTTTTTACCGATATGAATTTTCCGATGTACGTGTGTTCTTTGAATTGAATGGTGACCAGAAATACAGAAGTTGACTTCTGTAAAGGATGGTTATGTGCAGGCGGCAAAAAGATATCTTAAGCATTCTGAAAGCAAGCAGTACCAACCAAAGACAAGTGACATAAGGCACAGGGCTAACTTCTGATCAGTTTAGCCATGTTGGTCATTGGGTATTAAAGGGACAATATGCAATTGGTAAATAATTCTCTGACTTAAATAATGATAAATACCCATTTGATTTTTTAAATAATAGAATTTCAAACTGACCTGAGAGCTGTGTTACAGAGAGATGGAGGGTCTGTTCTTTTTAAGGTTTCAGTTTTAAGGAAGGTAAAATAACTAACAGCTGTTGATTTCCCTAAAGGTTTGGTAGCACTAAGATCACGTCCATTGGCGGCAACGTGTGAAGATGATCTCAGTGCTACTGACAGTACAACGCTTTTGGTTAGCTCACCCTCGTTGAAGGACGTATTATCATGTGAAATGGAAGACGTAGAACCCAATTGGATGAGCACCACTTTCAAAACTACTGGCTGAAATTATACAAAAGTTCCGGAACATCACTTTGATTCAGGGGTGTCAAACTCATTTTTCCACGGGGGCCGCATTCGGTCTTCAACGAGGTCCGGAGGGCCGCACTGAAAGTATATTTCCTCGCTGTCAAAATTTGATTGTCCTCTAACCATGGTTTTTGGAATTTTCTATACTCCCTGACTGTATAAATGTAGTTCCAATATAATTTCTACACAGTTACCATTTGGTTTTAGTCATTTTGAAGTATAAAGAATTCGCCCCCCTGCCCTTAAAAAGACAACTTTTACTCAAACCTCCCCCGGGCCGTATGTGACACCAAAGCTTTATGGGGGGAGTGAATATCTGCAGACACTTGGCCCCTCCGTGTATATCCAGTGGATACACAGTGCATTCAGAAAGTATTCAGACCCCTTGACTCTTTCCACATTTTGTTACGTTACAGCCTTATTCTAAAATGTATTAAATTGTTTTTTTCCCTTACCAATCTATACACAATACCCCATAATGACAATGCAAAAACTGTATTTTTTTTTTACGTTTTTGCAAATGTATTACAAATAAAAATCTGAAATCACGTTTACATAAGTATTCAGACCCTTTACTACTTGTTGAAGCACCTTTGGCAGTGTTTTGTAGCCTTGAGTCTTCTTGGGTATGACGCTACAAGCTTGGCACACTTGTATTTGGGGAGTTTCTCCAATTCTTCTCTGCAGATCCTCTCAAGCTCTGTCAGATTGGATGGGGAGCGTCGCTACACAGCTATTTTCAGGTCTCTCCAGAGATGTTTGATCAGGTTCAAGTCCAGGCTCTGGCTGGGCCACTCCAGGACTTTCAGAGACTTGTCCCGAAGCTACTCCTGCATTGTCTTGGCTGAGTGCTTAGGGTCGTTGTACTGTTGGAAGGTAAACCCCCCCCCCCCAGTCTGAGGTCCTGAGTGCTCATGGGCAGGTTTTTCATCAAGGATCTCTTGGCATTCAGGCCAAAGAGTTCAATCTTGGTTTCATCAGACCAGAGAATCTTGTTCTCTCATCTCCACGGGGGAACTCTGGAGCTCTGTCAGATTGACCATCAGGTTCTTTCTCATCTCCCTCACCAAGGCCCTTCTCCCCTGATTGCTCAGTTTGGCAGTGCAGCCAGCTCTAGGAAGAGTCTTGGTAGTTCCAAACTTCTTCCATTTAAGAATGATGGAGGCCACTGTGTTCTCGGGGATCTTCAATGCTGCAGAAATGTGTTGGTACCCTTCCCCAGATCTGTGCCTCGACACAGTCCTGTCTCGGAGCTCTACGGGCAATTCCTTCAACCTCATGGCTTGGTTTTTGCTCTGACATTCACTGTCAACTGTGGGACCTTATTTAGACAGGTGTGTGCCTTTCCAAATCATGTCCTATCAATTGAATTTACCACAGGTGGACTCCAATCAAGTTGTAGAAACATCTCAAGGATGATCAATGGAAACAGGACGCACCTGAGCTCAATTTGGAGTCTCATTTGCAGAAAATTCTAACAGCCTGTATTGGCTTTGTCATTATGGGGTGTTGTGGGTAGATTGAGGGATCTATTTCAGAACAAGGCTCTAATGTAACAACACGTGGGAAAGGTCAAGAGGTCTGAATACTTTTCAAATGTACTGTAGAGAAAGTATTCAGACCCTTTGACTTATTCCACGTTTTGCTACGTTACACACAGCCTTATTCAAAATGGATGAAATACAGTGTGTTTCCTCACCCATCTACACACAATACCCAATAATGACAATGTGAAAACATGTTTTTATACATTTTTGCACATTTGTTGAAAATGAAATACATAAATATCTAATTTACATAAGTGTTCACACATCTTAGTCAATACTTTGTAGAAGCACCTTTTGGCAGCGATTACAGTAGTGAGTCTTTCTGGGTAATTCTCTAAGAGCTCTCCACACCTGGATTGTGCAACATTTGCCCATTTATTATTTTCAACATTCTTCAAGCTCTGTCAAATTGGTTGTTGATCATTGCTAGACATAAATTAACGCTTGCCAAAGATTTTAAATTCAGAGTTAAGTCGAAGTTAAGTCAACTGTAACTCGGCCACTCTGGAACATTCACTGTCCTGCTGAAAGGCACGTTCTTCCCAGTGTCTGGTGGAAAGCAGACTGAACCAGGATTTCCTCTGGGATTTTCCCTGAGCCATTCCATTTTTGTTTTATCCTGAAAAACTCCCCAGTGCTTAACGATTACAAGCATACCATAACGTGATGCAGCCACCGCTATGCTTGAACATATGGAGAGTGGTACTCCGTATTGAATTTGCCCCAAACATGACGCTTTGTATTCAGGACAAAAAGTTAATTGCTTTGCCACATTACTTTAGTGCCTTGTTGCAAACAGGATGCATGTTTTGGAATATTTTTATTCTGTACAGACTTCCTTCTTTTCACTCTGTCATTTAGGTTAGTATTGTGGAGTAACTACAATGTTGTTGATGCATCCTCAGTTTTCTCCTATCACATCCATTAAACTCTTAACTGTTTTAAAGTCACCATTGGCCTCATGGTGAAATCCCTGAGCGGTTTCCTTCCTCTCCGGCAACTGAGTTAGGAAGGACGTCTGTATCTTTGTAGTGACTGGGTGTATTGATACACCATCTAAAGAGTAATTAATAACTTCATGCTCAAAGGGATATTCAGTGTCTGCTTTTTAAAAAATTTACCAATCTACCAATAGGTGCCCTTCTTTTCAAGGTGTTGGAAAACCTGGAGGTGTGTTGGGTCATTGTCCTGTTGAAAAACTAGTTATATTCCCACTAAGGCCAAACCAGATGGGATGGTTTATTAATGTGGAATGCTGTGGTAGCCATGCTGGTTAAGCTCCAACCTGTCCTTGTTACCATCCATTCCCTGATTGTCATTACTCCCTGTATCCTCTGGGTGGCAGTATTTACCAACTAGGTTATCTACACGACATGGCCAAAAGTATGCGGGCACATCTCATTCCAAAATCATGGGCTTTAATATGGAGTTGGTCCCCCCTTTGCTGCTATAACAGCCTCCACTCTTTTGAGAAGGCTTTCCACTAGATGTTGGAACATTGCTGCGGGAACTTGCTTCAATTCAGCCACAATAGCATTAGTGAGGTCAGGCTCTGTTGTTGGGCGATTCAGAACACAGGTAGGGGTAGACGGGTATATTATAATATACAGGTAGGGGTAGACAGGTATATTATAATATACAGGTAGGGGTGGACGGGTATATTATAATATACAGGTAGGGGTAGACGGGTATATTATAATATACAGGTAGGGGTAGACAGGTATATTATAATATACAGGTAGGGGTAGACAGGTATATTATAATATACAGATAGGGGTAGACAGGTATATTATAATATACAGATAGGGGTAGACAGGTATATTATAATATACAGGTAGGGGTAGACAGGTATATTATAATATACAGGTAGGGGTAGACAGGTATATTATAATATACTGATAGGGGTGGACAGGTATATTATAATATACTGATCGGGGTGGACAGGTATATTATAATATACAGGTAGGGGTAGACTGGTATATTATAATATACAGGTAGGGGTAGACTGGTATATTATAATATACAGGTAGGGGGGTAGACTGGTATATTATAATATACAGGTAGGGGGGTAGACTGGTATAGTATAATATACAGGTAGGGGTAGACTGGTATATTATAATATACAGATAGGGGTGGACAGGTATATTATAATATACAGGTAGGGGTAGACTGGTATATTATAATATACAGGTAGGGGTAGACAGGTATATTATAATATACAGGTAGGGGTAGACAGGTATATTATAATATACAGATAGGGGTAGACTGGTATATTATAATATACAGGTAGGGGTAGACTGGTATATTATAATATACAGGTAGGGGTAGACTGGTATATTATAATATACAGGTAGGGGTAGACTGGTATATTATAATATACAGGTAGGGGTAGACTGGTATATTATAATATACAGGTAGGGGTAGACTGGTATATTATAATATACAGGTAGGGGTAGACTGGTATATTATAATATACAGGTAGGGGTAGACTGGTATATTATAATATACAGGTAGGGGTAGACTGGTATATTATAATATACAGGTAGGGGTAGACTGGTATATTATAATATACAGGTAGGGGTAGACTGGTATATTATAATATACAGGTAGGGGTAGACTGGTATATTATAATATACAGGTAGGGGGGTAGACTGGTATATTATAATATACAGGTAGGGGGGTAGACTGGTATATTATAATATACAGGTAGGGGTAGACTGGTATATTATAATATACAGGTAGGGGTAGACTGGTATATTATAATATACAGGTAGGGGTAGACTGGTATATTATAATATACAGGTAGGGGTAGACTGGTATATTATAATATACAGGTAGGGGTGGACAGGTATATTATAATATACAGATAGGGGTGGACAGGTATATTATAATATACAGGTAGGGGTAGACTGGTATATTATAATATACAGGTAGGGGTAGACTGGTATATTATAATATACAGGTAGGGGTAGACTGGTATATTATAATATACAGGTAGGGGTAGACTGGTATATTATAATATACAGGTAGGGGTAGACTGGTATATTATAATATACAGGTAGGGGTAGACTGGTATATTATAATATACAGGTAGGGGTAGACAGGTATATTAATAATAATAATATTTATATAGCGCTACAGAAAAGCGTCTTTGGGGGGGGTCAAACATAACACAGGACAGGTCAGGGGCTAAGGGTAGGCTTGTTTGAACAGATGAGTCTTGAGGCGGTGGATGAAGATGGTAAGGGATTCAGAGTCACGGATGAATTGTGGAAGAGCGTTCCAGAGCCTTGGTGCAGCCCTAGAGAAAGCCCTGTCTCCAAAGCTCCGTAGCTTGGACCGGGGGATGATGAGGTTGCCAGCAGTGGCAGAGCGGAGTGACCTGGAGGCTTGGTATTTAGGAATAAGGTCAGACAGATAGACTGGAGCAAGCTGATGGAGGGCTTTGTAGGTGAGCAGTAGAATTTTAAAATCAATGCGCTGGGAGATGGGGAGCCAGTGGAGTTCCTGAAGGATAGGGGTGATGTGCTGCCAAGACTTGGGAGTGTGTGAGAAGTCTGGCAGCTGAATTTTGAACTAGTTGTAGTTTACGGAGAGATGAAGAGTTAATGCCAGAAAGAAGGGAGTTGCAGTAGTCAAGACGGGTAGAGATTAATGCATGTATTAGGGTTTCAGCGGCAGTGCGGGAGAGGCAGGACTGTAGTTTAGCAATATTGCGGAGGTGAAAGAATGAAGATTTAACTGTCTGTTTTATGTGTTGTTCCAAGCTGAGGGAGGAGTCCAGTATGACACCTAGGTTGCGTGCATGGGGGGAAGGAGAGACAACAGTGCCTTAGACAACAGGGACTTAGTGCTAAGGTATATCTGAGTGTCATCAGCATAGCAGTGGAAGTCCAGTTTAAGGTGACGGAGGATCTGACCAAGAGGGAGGATGTAGATGATAAAGAGCAGGGGACCGAGAACAGAACCCTGGGGGACACCCTGTGTAACTACAGCTGAAGCAGAATTATCACCATTTAGGGAAATGTGGTGAGTACGATTTGTGAGGTATGAGTGTAGCCAAGAGAGTGCGGTTCCCTCAACACCAAGTCCTTTGAGCCTGGTGAAGAGGATCTGATGACTAACTGTGTCAAAGGCAGCACTCAGGTCCAGCAGAATAAGGATGTTGATGGCACCAGCATCAGCAGAGACGAGGAGGTCATTGACGACTCTAAGGAGAGCAGTTTCAGTACTGTGAAGTGGTCGGAAGCCAGATTGGAAAGGCTCAAATAGGCAGTTATTGAGGAGGTGACATTGAAGTTGGGTGGCAACAGTCCTTTCGAGGGTTTTCGCAAAGAACGGGAGGTTGGAGATGGGTCGGAAGTTACTGAAGTTTGTAGAGTCCAGGCCAGGTTTCTTTAAGATGGGTATGACAACAGCATGTTTATAGTTGGAAGGGACGATGCCGTGGGAGAAAGAAAGATTGACTATTTGAGTGATGTATGGACAGAGTGCAGGAAGACAGGCCTTGATGAGAGTGGCAGGGAGGGGATCCAGGGAGCAGGTAGTTGTTGCAATAAGTTTTGTGATATATGCTGAGTCAACTGGGGTGAACGTACTCAGTAGGGTTTGTATAACAGGAGAGGGTTGGTCATTAAAAGTGGAAGAAGGTACTGGGGGAGATGGGTTAGACAAGGAGGCATTAATGTGTGTAATCTTGTCCTTAAAAAACTGAAGAAAAGGTGGGAGGTTTTGATGGTGTCGGGAAATGAAACAGGTTCTGGCAGCATGGAGAGCATCTCTGTACATGGAGAGGTGAAGCTTATAGGCTTCAGCATGAACAGTTAGGCCAGCTCTAGTCCGACGTTCTAGATCTGTAAAGGGCAGGGTCAAGGGGAAGGGCAGAGCAGATTGCATCTGAAAGTGTCGGGGTCAACAGCTTTTAGATTGCGAAAGGAGATGAGTCGTTTCTTAGTATTGTGGGGTATGTTTGAGGAAAAAGGAAAATTCTGGATCTTATGGTCAGATAAGGGGAACAATGACGGGGAGATGTGGGTAATGTTGAGGCCAACAGAGCAGATGAGGTCAAGAATGTGGCCCTTGATGTGGGTTGGGAAATGAACATGTTGGGTGATATTAAAGCAGTCCAGGACAGCAATAAAATCAGAGGTGAGTTTGGAGCTTGAAGAGTCAACGTGGATGTTCATGTCGCCAAGCAGCAGAAGGCAGGAGGAAAGTAATACTGCTATGGTGAGTAGTTCAGCTAAATCGGAGAGAAATGATTCGTTGTTTTTAGGAGGACGGTAAAGTAAAATAGTGGTGAGGGAACAGGCAGATTTAAAGGCAATGTATTCAAATGAGAGAAATAAAGGAAGAGACAGCTTAGTTATTTTAAAGTTGGATTTGTGCAGAACAGCAAGGCCACCACCACGGCCAGTAAGGTGGGGTCGGCACAAGTAGCTACAACCAGGGGGGGTAGCAAGATTTAGGGAAAGAAAATCATCAGGTTGTTGCCAGGTTTCAGATAGGAAGAGAAAGTCCAGGTTATTGTCCAATAAGAGTTCATGAAACAGAAGAGATTTATTGTTCATAGAACGAGTGTTTTAAGAGAGCAAGATTGGTAGTGCGACAAGTTAAGGTTGGGGAGAGTGGTAGGTTGGAGGGTACGGAGACAGCTGAAATCAACTGAACGAGAGGAAGGATGTGAATGGATACGGGAGTAGGACTAGAGAGAGATTATGTTGGTGCTAGTGTTAGCATTGACAGACCATTTGCGACGACAACCCCGATGAATGTAGGGGCGTCGGCGTAGAATGCCCAGTGAGCCGGCACGCCTAGTTACTACCGAAGAAAGGCGATAGTTGTTATTAATAGTTTCCAGGGTGCCGGGAGAGTAATGTTTATAGAAGGTAAAAACAGCAGGAGAGAACCATAGTAATCCAGGGCTAAGTGTTGTCAGGAGGAGCAGGGAGAGCAGAGTGGGCAGGTACATGGCGACGAGATGAATTAGCATTAGCATACAGTCAATCCAGCCCAACCCAGCTCACACCTGCCAGCACCAGGGCCAGCTGGCAAAAACCCAGTAGAAGCACGTCCTCGCCAATACAGCAGATACAACAATAAAGTGCAAACTTAATCAATGTAAGAGATATCTGGGGCAACGTGGTGGCAAACGGGAGGTGACCAAGATGCCAACACGAGCCAAAGAGAGAATACCTTCGGGAGAGAGGCCGTAGAATTAGCCGGTGAGCAGTTAATGGATTGGGGAGGGTCCTCCAGCGTGGTACAGCAGGAGGTGGGTCCAATGGTGGAAGTCCACAGGGAGTTGTTGAATAAATACACAAATAAATTATTCCAGTGGTGTGGTGATCCAGTGTAGGGTGAGGAAAAGGTTTTATCCGAGCATTAGTGCACCGCAGATGTTTAGCTTATGTGTCGCGAGTCGAGAGACAAACTACGACCAAAGACTACTAGCTAGCTAGCTATGTTCCTGCACACTTCGCACAGACAAGCCATCGAGTAGAAAACATCAAACAAAACAGTAGTCCGAACAAAAAACAAAAGGACGGTAAATCATAATACATATTGCTATGTGCATTGTGATTTAATAAAGCAGATTCTAGACACCACACTGTTGAACTTGGGGACAAGGCTACGATAGTTCTTACAGCCTGGGTGGGTGTGTTAGGTTGCAGTATTGTACCTGGGTTAGGTGAATCTCTGGTTGTGGATGGTTCGGGCCATACCAGGCCAGGCCTGGGAGCTCCAGTAGAATCATTGGAGCTCAGCACTTCACCCTGGATACAATACACAAACAATGCTTCTAGAAGGGAGAACACATAGTCTACTTGAATAGATGACACAGTAACAATACTGTATGTAGTAGAGTGAAGTGGGATATCAGACTGCTTCCAAACAGACTGGACAGCTGTGAAGCCCCAACAACAAATGACCATCTGGTCAGAGAATGTTGTGGCTCTTAGTGGAGAGAGCGAGGAGGCAGAGGGAGGGAGAGAGAGACAAGGAGAGGGAGAGAGAGACAAGGAGGGGGATAGAGAGAGAGAGAGAGAGAGAGGGAGGAGAAGAGAGGCAGAGAGAGAAAGTGAGAGAGGGAGAGAGAGAGAGAGAGAGAGGCAGAGAGAGAAAGTGAAATAGACATAGAGAGAGGGGGAGAGAGAGGTCAGCTCAAAGGTCCACTCCAACTGTCTGACCAATCTGTGCATTTCAAGAGCAGCTGAAGCAACCGAGGACACAGGGCCACTGGGCGACAGATTTTTAATGGGGTAGTTGGCATGCGAGTGGAAGAGAGGGCAGTTGATAGTGGGAGAGTGTATCAAAAGTGACACAGCTGGTGCTTCTTTTTAATCCTCTCCCTCCCGTCATGATGTGAGCCATACTAGTCCTTCCTGGTCCCATAGGACTCGAAAAGCAGCCAACAAGTGCTCAGCATACAGTTGAAGTCGGAAGTTTACATACACTTAGGTTGAAGTCATTAAAACTCATTTTTCAACCACTCCACAGATTTCCTGTTAACAAACTATAGTTTTGGCAAGTCGGTTAGGACATCTACTTTCTGCATGACACAAGTAATTATTCCAACAATTGTTTACAGACACATTATTTCACTTATAATTCACTATATCACAATTCCAGAGGGTCGGAAGTTTACATACACTAAGTTGACTCTGCCTTTAAACAGCTTGGAAAATTCCAGAAAATTATGTCATGGCTTTAGAAGCTTCTGATAGGCTAATTGACATTATTTGAGTCAATTGGAGGTGTACCTGTGGATGTATTTCAAGGCCTACCTTCAAACTCAGTGCCTCTTTGCTTGACATCATGGGAAAATCAAAAGAAATCAGCTAAGACCTCAGAAAAAGAATTGTAGACCTCCACAAGTCAAGCAATTTCCAAAGATCGTACTTTTAGGAGAAATGTCCTCTGGTCTGATGAAACAAAAATAGAACTGTTTGGCCATAATGACCATCATTATGTTTGGAGGAAAAAGGGGGAGGCTTGCAAGCCGGAGAACACCATCCCAACCGTGATGCACTGGGGTGGCAGCATCATGTTGTGGGGGTGCTTTGCTGCAGGAGGGACTGGTGCACTTCACAAAATAGATGGCATCATGAGGAAGGACAATTATGTGGATATATTGAAGCAACATCTCAAGACATCAGTCAGGAAGTTAAAGCCTGGTCGCAAATGGGTCTTCCAAATGGACAATGACCCCAAGCATACTTCCAAAGTTGTGGCAAAATGGCTTAAGGACAACAAAGTCAAGGTATTGGAGTGGCCATCACAAAGCCCTGACCTCAATCCTATAGAAACTTTGTGGGCAGAACTGAAAAAGCGTGTGCGAGCAAGGAGGCCTACAAACCTGACTCAGTTACACCAGTTCTGTCAGGAGGAATGGGCCAAAATTACCCAACTTATTGTGGAAGGCTACCCGAAATGTTTGACCCAAGTTAAACAATTTAAAGGCAATGCTACCAAATACTAATTGAGTGTATGTAAACTTCTGACCCACTGGGAATGTGATGAAAGAAATAAAAGCTTAAATGAATCATTCTCTCTACTATTATTCTGACATCTCACATTCTTAAAATAAAGTGGTGATCCTAACTGACCTAAGACAGGGAATTTTTACTAGGATTAAATGTCAGGAACTGTGGAGTTTAAATTTATTTGGCTAAGGTGTATGTAAACTTCCGACTTCAACTGTATCTATCTGTCTATTTTAAGTGAGTCATTAAAAGCATATCTAAGGGGCCAAATTATTTCATACACAACGTATGACAACAAACAGCGCACTAAGCGCTTATCAGAGCTATCTCAACTCATTCTAGATGTGGACAACAGATATGCCTCTTCTCCGACTCCTGACCTCTACAAAGAGAGACTGCTACACCAATTGGAATTTGACAATCTTTCCACTAAACAAACGGAGCAGCTTCTGTTTAAGTCGAGGAAGACATTTTATGAACACGGAGAGAAAGCTGGTAAGTTGTTATCTCACCAGCTTCGACAATCCGCTGCTGGCAGCGCCATACCTGAAATCTGTGTTGCAGCTAATTTAACTTCTAACAATCCCAAAAAAATCAATAAGCAATTTAAGCAATTCTACTCTGCTCTTTACTCGTCAGATGCTCCTCCTGACACATCTCATATGCCTGCTTTTCTAGACAACCTGGACATTACCTGTCTCAATTCAGATGAACAAACCAACATGGATGCCTCAATAAGTAACTCTGACCAAACAGTCTTTCTATAATATGCCCCGGCTATTTAATGTTCTTTTTTTCTGCTCACTCAACTCAACAGCCAATTCTGTTAAGGTGACTGTACTACCTAGGTTTTTGTACTTATTCCAAATTATTCCCATTTATTTGCCAATGTTGATGTAAAAACAGCTGGACAGCTACATTTCCAACTTCATTTGGAATAAGTCAAATCCACGAATGAGAAAGATATATCTAGAGAGACCTAAGCCCGCTTCCCAATGTTTTACACTATACTGGTCAGCAAATATATTTAAATGTGTTTACTGGGTTTCTACATTTGAAAACAAGGATGGTCCAAGTTGGGCCATCATAGAGTTACAGTCAAGTCTTCCAACTTCTCCGGTCTCGCTTCTGTGCTCCCCAATGCCCACGAACCTTGGCACTCATGTTTTGAATCCCATTGTCAAGAACTCCCTTAAAATCTGGTCCCAATTCTGAAAAAAAACTTTAGCCTTAAACAAGCAAGTGGCTTCTCTCCATTAACATCTAATCATCTCTTCCCAGCATCACAGATTATTACAGCATTCCAGTTCTGCCATAGGAATGGTCTGGTGCTTTTTTTCTGACAACTCGCAGAACATGCAACTCGAGGATGAAAGGGCGTGTGTCCTTAACAAATTCTGTTTCGCAATTTTAAGACGTTATAATAACTGTCCACATTTACTGTTCCTCAGCCAACACATCACACCTGCTGCTATCAGTATCTTATTATGATTACTGCACAATTTAAACACATTTTACATTCCATTTCAGTCATTTAGCTGACGCTCTTATCCAGAGGGACTTACAGTTAGTGTGTACATGTTCATACTGGTCCCCCATGGGAATCAAACCCAGAACCCTGGCATTGCAAGCACCATGGTCTACCATCTGAGCTACACAGGACTACACTTACCCCTGCTTCCCTGATAGACATGTAAATATTGTAGTATAAACTGTGCCTTCCTGTATTATACTGATGCTATGATGTTTATTCTATTCTGGTCTTGCATTATTTCTTATTGGTGTTGTATTGTCCAGAAGGAACCTGCAGTCAGCATTTCATTGGACGGTGTATGTTACGTTCTAGCTCCCATAGGGAGGGGAGCCTGACAATCCACTGCTCGGGCCCACCGATGCCAACAAGGGAGGTACGGAGTCGTGGTGTGATAAAAGGACACAAACACCAAATACCGTACAAAACAGGGTTTATTTAGTCACGGTAATAATGTGAATAATAATAACTTTCTGGGAAAAGGGGAGGGCTGGACGGACCAAAGCAAAGAAATAAACAAAATTCCCCCACCCCTAATCTGTACTAACCCGGCCCCAAATAGAACATACAATCCCTTAACTGGCACACAGTCGAGGCGCCCTAACCAAACTTACAGTTGGTGGTCCGCCCAGGTCTAGCTGGTGTTTCTAGACAAGGAAGTATACCTACGGGTGATGTATACCCCGGGGTAGCTCTAAATCTACTCCCCAACTCCCTGTGAACAAAAGAAGGGGAACAAATAATAATTAACCCCAAATTATTAGGATCCCAAGGATCCACAAACAAACATTTTGGTTACCTGGGTTGCTACCAGTTAAAACCATGGAACAAACTAGTTTTAACACACACAAAAACAGTTAAAGACTATCAAAACATTTGAATGTAACTGTTATATATAATATCCCCACACAGGGTACAAACCAAAACCAGCAGCAACTCCCTAGCTAGTCCCAATCTGGGCTTTTTAAAGAGAGCAGCCAGCTGTAGCCACTGACGAGTGGGCGGAGTTCCAATTCCCAATCAGCCGTTGAACCACCAATCAGCTGCCGGGACAGTCACAAACAGCCATCTTGCCTGATAGGGAAAAAACAAACAATACCAGACCAAAAATGACCCTAAAACGAACCCAGAATTCTGGGGACGTAACAGTGTATAACATGTGTTTCCTGTACATAAGACTAATAAAACAGTAAAAGGGTGTAAAGGTTGACCAGGAGAGAAGAGAACAGAGAATTCTTGTAAATAACCAGTGTGTCAGTCTGTCAGCATAATAAACCCTCAGTGTGTCAGTCTGTCAGCATAATAAACCCTCAGTGTGTCAGTCTGTCAGCATAATAAACCCTCAGTGTGTCAGTCTGTCAGCATAATAAACCCCCAGTGTGTCAGTCTGTCAGCATAATAAACCCTCAGTGTGTCAGTCTGTCAGCATAATAAACCCCCAGTGTGTCAGTCTGTCAGCATAATAAACCCTCAGTGTGTCAGTCTGTCAGCATAATAAACCCCCAGTGTGTCAGTCTGTCAGCATAATAAACCCTCAGTGTGTCAGTCTGTCAGCATAATAAACCCCCAGTGTGTCAGTCTGTCAGCATAATAAACCCTCAGTGTGTCAGTCTGTCAGCATAATAAACCCTCAGTGTGTCAGTCTGTCAGCATAATAAACCCTCAGTGTGTCAGTCTGTCAGCATAATAAACCCTCAGTGTCAGTCTGTCAGCATAATAAACCCTCAGTGTGTCAGTCTGTCAGCATAATAAACCCTCAGTCTGTCAGCATAATAAACCCTCAGTGTGTCAACATAATAAACCCTCAGTGTGTCAGCATAATAAACCCTCAGTCTGTCAGCATAATAAACCCTCAGTCTGTCAGCATAATAAACCCTCAGTCTGTCAGCATAATAAACCCTCAGTCTGTCAGCATAATAAACCCTCAGTCTGTCAGCATAATAAACCCTCAGTCTGTCAGCATAATAAACCCTCAGTGTGTCAGCATAATAAACCCTCAGTCTGTCAGCATAATAAACCCTCAGTCTGTCAGCATAATAAACCCTCAGTCTGTCAGCATAATAAACCCTCAGTGTGTCAGCATAATAAACCCTCAGTCTGTCAGCATAATAAACCCTCAGTGTGTCAGTCTGTCAGCATAATAAACCCTCAGTCTGTCAGCATAATAAACCCTCAGTCTGTCAGCATAATAAACCCTCAGTGTGTCAGCATAATAAACCCTCAGTCTGTCAGCATAATAAACCCTCAGTCTGTCAGCATAATAAACCCTCAGTGTGTCAGCATAATAAACCCTCAGTGTGTCAGCATAATAAACCCTCAGTCTGTCAGCATAATAAACCCTCAGTATGTCAGCATAATAAACCCTCAGTCTGTCAGCATAATAAACCCTCAGTCTGTCAGCATAATAAACCCTCAGTCTGTCAGCATAATAAACCCTCAGTCTGTCAGCATAATAAACCCTCAGTCTGTCAGCATAATAAACCCTCAGTCTGTCAGCATAATAAACCCTCAGTCTGTCAGCATAATAAACCCTCAATCTGTCAGCATAATAAACCCTCAGTGTGTCAGCATAATAAACCCTCAGTGTGTCAGCATAATAAACCCTCAGTCTGTCAGAATAATAAACCCTCAGTGTGTCAGTCTGTCAGCATAATAAACCCTCAGTCTGTCAGCATAATAAACCCTCAGTCTGTCAGCATAATAAACCCTCAGTGTGTCAGCATAATAAACCCTCAGTCTGTCAGCATAATAAACCCTCAGTCTGTCAGCATAATAAACCCTCAGTGTGTCAGCATAATAAACCCTCAGTGTGTCAGCATAATAAACCCTCAGTCTGTCAGCATAATAAACCCTCAGTATGTCAGCATAATAAACCCTCAGTCTGTCAGCATAATAAACCCTCAGTCTGTCAGCATAATAAACCCTCAGTCTGTCAGCATAATAAACCCTCAGTCTGTCAGCATAATAAACCCTCAGTCTGTCAGCATAATAAACCCTCAGTCTGTCAGCATAATAAACCCTCAGTCTGTCAGCATAATAAACCCTCAATCTGTCAGCATAATAAACCCTCAGTGTGTCAGCATAATAAACCCTCAGTGTGTCAGCATAATAAACCCTCAGTCTGTCAGAATAATAAACCCTCAGTCTGTCAGCATAATAAACCCTCAGTGTGTCAGCATAATAAACCCTCAGTCTGTCAGCATAATAAACCCTCAGTCTGTCAGCATAATAAACCCTCAGTCTGTCAGCATAATAAACCCTCAGTCTGTCAGTCTGTCAGCATAATAAACCCTCAGTGTGTCAGCATAATAAACCCTCAGTGTGTCAGCATAATAAACCCTCAGTCTGTCAGCATAATAAACCCTCAGTGTGTCAGCATAATAAACCCTCAGTCTGTCAGCATAATAAACCCTCGGTCTGTCAGCATAATAAACCCTCAGTCTGTCAGCATAATAAACCCTCGGTCTGTCAGCATAATAAACCCTCGGTCTGTCAGCATAATAAACCCTGACCCCTCAGCTACAGATGTCGATGAGCGCATTAACGGCATGTTAAGTAAATTAAATGCAATTAAGTTTGACTCTCTCCCTCGACCAGGCCGTGCTAATCTGATCTGGGTCCTTGCCGGCTAATCTAGCAACACAGGGGAGGGGGGGGGGGGGGTACCCTTTCCTGCTAATCTGGCTGGTGTGGAGCTGGGCTGCCAGAGGGGTTGAGTCCCAAATGGCACCCTGTTCCCTTGATAATGTGCACTACTTTTGACCTGGACCCAAGCTTTGGTCAAAAGTAGTGCACTATAATAGGCTGCCATTTAGAACTAGGAGACCACAGATTAACATCCCATGCAGGGGCGAGGTGCCAGCCAGCCAGCCAGCCAATCAGACAGCCAGACAGCCAGATAGCCAGTCAAATCCCTTGATCTACCTCTCTATTTTGCACAAAGATCAAACTGCCAGCAATTAACAATAATACCATTTAGTCCAGATTGGAAAGGCTCAGAGACGACATAATCCTCTGTTCTGAAGTAGGGTCATATATCTGCCTGTAACGCTCCACGCTAAACTATGCATGTTTAATTATGAATATTAAAGAGGCAATCTGGCATTCAAACAACTACAAAATGAATGGCAATACTTTATTTATTTAAAAGTCCAAAAATGGATGTACCAATCCCAGATTGCCCCCTTAATTTGTCGCTTGTGGGTTGATTAACATTATTACGGTGCATTTCGGTAATTACTCAATTAATGTAATTTGACTGGATTGAGGGAAGGAATTTATAGGGTCAATCTGGATTTTAGGTAGATTACCCTCTAAATTATTATTAGCAAAATCAGCATTGACATTAAAACATGTTATTATAGCCCAGCACTAAGCTCCTTTTGTGGAAAACATTGGTTACAGGCCTGTGAATGTAGGCTACTTTTCACTGACATAATGACAGAATAAGTTACAATGCAGCAAATTATATAGCTTCCAACTCAATGAAGGTGTGTGAGGTATTGCCCTTAAAAAGTATGGAAAGCTAGCTAATGTACAGGTTAACTGGTGGTGAGAACATTTTACACTTAAGTCTTTAGCAGACGCACTTATCCAGAGCAACTTACAGTCGGAAAGAAAGAGAGTGAAATGAATTGCTGAGAAGTGTTTGTTTCCAAGTTACACTATATATACAGCTGTATGTGGACACCCCTTCAAATGAGTGGATTCGGTTATTTCAGCCTGTTGCTGACAGGTGTATAACATCGAGAACACAGCCATGTAATCTCCATATACAAACATTGGCAGTAGAAGGGCCTTACTGAAGAGCTCAGTGACTTTCAACATGGCACCTTCATAGGATGCCACCTTTCCAACAAGTCAGTTTGTCAAATTTCTGCCCTGCTAGAGCTGCCCCGGTCAACTGTAAGTGCTGTTATTGTGAAGTGGAAACGTCTAGGAACAACAACGGCTCAGCCGGAAAGTGGTAGGCCACACAAGCTCACAGAACGGGACCGCAGTGCTGAAGCACGTAAGAAAACTGTCGGGAGCTTCATGAAATGGGTTTCCATGGCTGACCATATAGAAATGGTTTGTCGAGATCGGTGTGAAGAACTTGACTGGCCTGCACAGAGCCCTGACCTCAACCCCATTGAACACCTTGGGATGAATTGGAACGTTGACTGCGAGCCAGGCCTAATGTAACCCCAGCATCATAACTTGAGATCTCTGAAACATGCTGTGAGTATCTTGATAAGCAGAGGGTGCATAACCGGGGATATAGGCTACTGAATATAGCCTATTCGCATCGCGTTTAGATCGGCTATTGTTTCCTCCGGCATGTTGTTGGAAGACCAAAGCGAAAAGCAATATGAAGATTGGGACACAAGTGATGCTTCATGATATTAATAAATGGATTTAACTTGAGCATGTTTTCCAATAAACAAAAGGCGTGCATGGACACGTGGTTGTATAGGAATTTTTGTTGGTTTGACCGTTTTGGCAATGTGAAACCAAATGAAAAAAATGGCCTACAATGTACCAAATAGTCGACCAAACTATAGCTCTAAACTATGTGTAAAAACGCCCTTAGTCAAGATTTTAACAGTAAATAATAATTTTGAAGTATCTAAGAATCTATCAATAAACAGTAATAACATCTTCATAAAAAGCTGTGTCTTGACACCTCCTCCAGTGGAACATCTCTGTCTGTCATGGCAACGGTGTTCTCTGTTCTCATGGCAACCAGGACCTGCTGGACTGAGGGACAATTCTGGACGGCCTGGTCCATGGTTCCCTTCAGGTTGACCACCTTGCCTTCCCTCACACCGCGGTTGACCGTGCTGGACTGGAGCAGAAGGACCAAGAACAGTCATGGTCAGCCTTATACAGTATTGACCATATACCTAGGTCCCGTATTCACAACACAAGGGAAAAATCAACCACTACTCAATCATGTTTCAATCATGGATTCATACCACACTTGAGAGGAAGACACAAACTCATTTTTGCAACTGAAGCCCAGGATTAACCCCAGATACCTCTCAACCCAGCAGAGTATGTGAGCGGAGCGCAGAGAGAGTTTCCCAAGGCTGCAGCGTCGGCCTTCTCGGCCGGTCCAGTAGTGCTCACTTCACGAGCTCAGGGCATGCCCGGCCCAGCATGCATCTGTAGGCTACTTGTGTGCTGCTATTAGCCCCTTGCTTTAGCTACTGTCATGGAGTTCGCTGAATATTTTCTTACAGAAACTGATGAAACACGCAGGTGCTGAATCAAAGTGATTTACAAAGATGATGAGGACCAATAGAGGGAGTGAGGTGATGTAATGTCTACAACTAAAGAATCATTGTGGAATCTGAAAAGACACGTACAGTCGTGGCCAAACGTTTTGAGAATGACACAAGTATTGGTTTCCACAAAGTTTGCTGCCTCAGTGTTGATGATGGCAATTTGCATATACTCCAGAATGTCATGAAGAGTGATCAGATGAATTGCAATTAATTGCAAGGTCCCTCTTTGCCATGAAAATGAACTTATCCCAAAAAAAAATTTCCACTGCATTTCAGCCCTGTCACAAAAGGACCAGCTGCCATCATGTCAGTGATTGTCTCGTTAACACAGGTGAGAGTGTTGACGAGGACAAGGCTGGAGATCACTCTGTCATGCTGATTGAGTCAGAATAACAGACTGGAAGCTTTAAAAGGAGGGTGGTGCTTGAAATCATTGTTCTTCCTCTGTCAACTATGGTTACCTGCAAGGAAGCACGTGCCGTCATCATTGCTTTGCACAAAAAGGGCTTCACAGGCAAGGATATTGCTGCTGGTAAGATTGCACCTAAATCAACCATTTATCGGATCATCAAGAACTTCAAGGAGAGAGGTTCAATTGTTGTGAAGAAGGCATCAGGGCGTCCAAGAAAGTCCAGCAAGCGCCAGGACCGTCTCCTAAAGTTGATTCAGCTGCGGGATCGGGGCACCACCAGTGCAGAGCGTGCTCAGGAATGGCAGCAGGCAGGTGTGAGTGCATCTGCACTCACAGTGAGGCGAAGACTTTTGAAGGATGGCCTGGTGTCAAGAAGGGCAGCAAAGAAGCCACTTCTCTCCATGAAAAAATCAGGGACAGACTGATATTCTGCAAAAGGTACAGGGATTGGACTGCTGAGGACTGGGGTAGAGTCATTTTCTCTGATGAATCCCCTTTCCGATTGTTTGGGCCATCCGGATCAGTCCTGTGTCATGCCAACAGTAAATCATCCTCAGACCATTCGTGTGTGGGGTTGCTTCTCAGCCAAGGGAGTGGGCTCACTCACAATTTTGCCTAAGAACACAGCCATGAATAAAGAATGGTACCAATACATCCTCCGAGAGCAACTTCTCCCAACCATCCAAGAACAGTTTGGTGACAACCAATGCCTTTTCCAGCATGATGGAGCACCTTGCCATAAGGCAAAAGTGATAACTAAGTGGCTCGGGGAACAAAATATCGACATTTTAGGTCCATGGCCAGGAAACTCCCCAGACCTTAATCCCATTGAGAACTTGTGGTCGATCCTCAAGAGGCGGGTGGACAAACAAAAACCCACAACTTCTGACAAACTCCAAGCATTGATTATGCAAGAATGGCCTGCCATCAGTCAGGATGTGGCCCAGAAGTTCATTGACAGCATGCCAGGGCGGATTGCAGAGGTCTTGAAAAAAGAAGGGTCAACACTGCAAATATTGACTCTTTGCATAAACTGAATGTCATTGTCAATGAAAGCCTTTGACACTTATGGAATACTTGTAATTATAGTTCAGTGTTACCATAGTAACTACTGACATAAAGATCTAAGAACACTGAAGCAGCAAACTTTGTGGAGACCAATACTTGTGTCATTCTCAAAACTTTTGGCCACGACTGTACAGTGGGCCTACTATCCTGAAATAATGATTGTGTAGATTGCTATCAGAAAATAAGGAGGTGGGTAGCTAGCTAAGTGTGTCATTGTAGAAAAGTATTTCTTAAAAGTTCAGTTTACTTTCATTGTATTATCTATACAATAGACTATTATCGATTTTGGCCCAATAGGCCTGACATACAGTGTATTACCTCTTTCAAGGAGCTTTCCGTTTTGATTGGGTTATTTCACCCTAAAAACATTTAGGCCTACCTATAGAACATTTTTAAAACAACTCTGCATATTTCAAAACAATAAAAAACATAATTAGCCTATGTATATTACAAGATCAATCAATATGTATCGATTGAAAGGTTAGCCTATTATGACAGACATATGCAATGTGGTTTATGTAATTAGGATATTCTTAATGAATCCTCATCAATGCACACACACACACAATACCCCTGAATCTTCCATTTAAATAACAATAATGCTTTATTACTATTTTATTATACAGAACAGAGACAAAACAAACACAGAATATTGATTTCCAACTACATGAACGTAGCTATACTTCATTTTAAATAATTACAAAGAAATCCACCAAACATTCAAGAGAATATTTAGCGTAAATATCAGATGTCCTCCTGTCTGTCCTCCTGTCTGTCCTGTGTCTCCATTGGCTGTCGCTGTCCCCCTGTTCCGTCCCCTGAAACTGTTCCCAGTGGTCCGTCACCAGGATGTGTCCCCAGCATCTTAGCGCTGTGTTCCAGAGCTTTAGCCCTGAGTGCAGCGATGCTATTCTCTCGCAGTTCCTCTTTGGACATGGGCGACCTGTTATTTTCCCTCCTCTCCTCCTCCGCTTCCTCCGCCATTCTCTCCCTCTCTCGTTTCCTGGCAGGCGGTTGGGAATGAGGAGCTTCCAGTTTTCCAGGAGAGTTGGGAACAGGGGTATCCATGGACTTCTTGTGCATACCTGGAAGGAAAAGGAATCATTGTTATTCCGGTTAGGAACAGAAAGTATTGCGCTGTAGCTGGCGTGTGGTAGAAGGTCTTGGTCAGTTAGTGTTTCTGACCTTCACCATGGTAAGGAGGCAACGTGTGTGAACTACATCATGGTTGAGGAAGGGACGATGTTGTAAAGGTTTTTGAGCTGGCCATGACCTCAATGTCAGACTTAATCATGGTGCATGTCGGGAGTCGATAAAAGTGTCAATGATGGGTCTTAATCAATAAGATGATAATCCTACTTTATCAGATTGGATTAAGCTGCAGCTCCTCCCTGCTTGATGTATCTGCCAATTGATTAGCATAGATCAATGAGTTGGTAACTAATTGAAAACAAGCGTACTGCAGAAGAAAACATTTTACATTTTAGCAGATGCTTTTATTCAGAGCAACTTACAGTAGTGAGTGCATACATTTTAATTCATACTGGTCCCCAGTGGGAATTGAACTCACAACCTTGGCATTACAAGTGCCATGCTCTACCAACTGAGCCACACAGGACCCCAGCACGCATGTAAGCCATGAACACACCCACCAGCATTAGCACAGTGCCTTACCCAGTAGCCAGGGGGCACAGGAGTCCATGATGCCGTCCTTGGCTGACTTGAGGATGGACTCAGGCAGAGGGATGGAGTGGCGGACCATGGCACCGTACAGGCCGTACTCTGCCATCACACTGCTGCGACCCCAACACTTCTCCCTCTTCCTCCACTTGGCACGGCGGTTCTGAAACCAAACCTGCAGGGACAGATGATGTAAGTTTAGGTTTACGTTTATTTGAACATCTTCATACATATGCAGAAACATAAAATGCAATGTCATTCAATACAATATAAAACAAGTAAAAAGATATGAGCTTAACTATATGGACATCAAATTGGCATAGCATACACTAAATATAAGGAGAGGGTTTTAAACACACCCTAACTATTTACACCCTAAATATTCACACCCTAACTATTCACACCCTAAATATTCACACCCTAACTATTCACACCCTAACTATTCACACTCTAACTATTCACACCCTAACTATTCACATCATAACTATTCACACCCTAACTATTCACACCCTAACTATTCACATCATAACTATTCACACCATAACTATTCACACCCTAACTATTCACACCCTAACTATTCACACCCTAACTATTCACACCCTAACTATTCACACCATAACTATTCACACCCTAACTATTCACATCATAACTATTCACACCCTAACTATTCACACCCTAACTATTCACACCCTAACTATTCACACCCTAACTATTCACATCATAACTATTCACATCATAACTATTCACATCATAACTATTCACATCATAACTATTCACACCATAACTATCCACACCATAACTATTCACATCCTAACTATTCACAGGAATTGGACAGCTAGGATGGTCCACTCAGCAACAATCACTGTTTTCCAAGGGGTCCTGGGATGGAGAGTGGAAAGAGGAGATCTCCATTTAAATATCTATTCACTGGTATTACTACATGATAAGGTGAGAGAAGCCTGGAGAGCTACAGTCCATCATTCACTGGTATTACACCCACATGATAAGGTGAGAGTAGCCTGGAGAGCTACAGTCCATCATTCACTGGTATTACACCCACATGATAAGGTGAGAGTAGCCTGGAGAGCTACAGTCCATCATTCACTGGTATTACACCCACATGATAAGATGAGAGTAGCATGGAGAGCTACAGTCCATCATTCACTGGTATTACACCCACATGATAAGGTGAGAGTAGCCTGGAGAGCTACAGTCCATCATTCACTGGTATTACACCCACATGATAAGGTGAGAGTAGCCTGGAGAGCTACAGTCCATCATTCACTGGTATTACACCCACATGATAAGGTGAGAGTAGCCTGGAGAGCTACAGTCCATCATTCACTGGTATTACAACTACATGATAAGGTGAGAGTAGCCTGGAGAGTGTAGCCTGGAGAGGTCCCCTAGACTCATCAAGTGCCTAAATTGATTTCCACAGTGGAGACCCAGCAATAACCTCACCACTTAAGATTCAGAGACATTCAGAGACATGCATATAGATCAGAGAGAGAGAGAGAGAGAGAGAGAGAGAGAGAGAGAGAGAGAGAGAGAGAGAGAGAGAGAGAGAGAGAGAGAGAGAGAGAGAGAGAGAGAGAGAGAGAGAGAGAGAGAGAGAGAGAGAGAGAGAGAGAGAGAGAGAGAGAGAGAGAGAGAGAGAGAGAGAGAGAGAGAGAGAGAGAGAGAGAGAGAGAGAGAGAGAGAGATGGTCTAGTGATAAACTCTATCCCATGGTGATAGGTCTGGAGATAAGGAATTACTTCCAGGGTGCACAGCAGAGAGCAGCGGGGTGTGTGTGCATGAATCTGTACGTGTGTGTGTGTGAAACAGCTGAGCTGAGAAAGGGGAGGAGAGGACGGTTACCCTAGGGGCACGTGGAGGCTGATTGAAAAATAAGTTAATTTCAAGGGCCAATCAATGGGCGACAGGCGCTCAAATATCACCAGGGAAATGAAAGAGCTGGAACCCAGGAGAGCCCTGCCATTGACCCATGCTAATTAATTTCACTGTAGTTAGAATTTAATTTATGGCTCCCAGCACGCTTTGTGCCTAAGCATCTCTCCACCTGCCTGTCTGCCTGCCTCCCTGTCTGCCTCCCTGCCTCCCTGTCTTGCCTGCCTGCCTGTCTGCCTCCCTGTCTTGTCTGCCAGCCTGCCTCCCTGCTTCCCTGTCTGCCTCCCTGTCTGCCAGCCTGCCTCCCTGCCTCCCTGTCTGCCAGCCTGCCTCCCTGTCTGCCTGTCTGCCTCCCTGTCTGCCAGCCTGCCTCCCTGTCTGCCTGTCTGCCAGCCTGCCTCCCTGTCTGCCTCCCTGCCTCCCTGTCTGCCAGCCTGCCTCCCTGTCTGCCTCCCTGTCTGCCTCCCTGTCTGCCTGTCTGCCTCCCTGTCTGCCTCCCTGCCTCCCTGTCTGCCAGCCTGCCTCCCTGTCTGCCTGTCTGCCTCCCTGTCTGCCTCCCTGTCTGCCTGCCAGCCGCCCTCCCTGCCTCCCTGTCTGCCTCCCTCCCTGTCTGCCTGCCAGCCGCCCTCCCTGTCTTGCCTGCCTGGATGCCTGGATGCCTGGATGCCTGGATGACTGGATGCCTGGATGCCTGGATGAGTCCCAGGGGAAACGGTGCCAAGCTCTTCTGATTTAACTAATTACACCAGAGGAGGAAATTGGGTGTTAATTGATCAGAGAGGTTGTGATGATGGTGATGATGAGGATGAGGACCTGCAGGTATATGGAGGATACATACACACACACACACAGACCGCCAGGCTACAGTATGTTATCTACCTGTATCCTGTCCTCTGGAAGTTCAGTCTTCATGGAGAGCATCTCTCTGGCGTAGACATCAGGGTAGTGGGCCTCGTTGAAAGCCTTCTCCAACTCATCCAGCTGATTCGAAGTAAATATAGTTCTGATAGAGATATAAGAAAAGGGACACACAAAGAAATGTATTTTGGTGAAAAATTGAAAATTATTCTGAATTCTACCTGCAAGTGTCAAGTCCATAAAATCAAGGTCTCCCTCATAAAAAGAGGTCTTCTGACCTGAACAGGACTTCCTGGATAAATAAAGTTAAATAAAAATAAACAAATAGACATGTTTTTTACACAATTGCCTTTAAATATATCTATTTGATGAAGGAATGTGTATGTCAAGCACAAGACATTATACACATTCTACTCTGAATCAAATCTAGGCCAATCAAAATGTTTAAATAACAATGATTTAGTCAAAATACAGATTATTTGGTTCATACCACAGAGGGCACAAAACGAGTTATTAAGTAATTCCAAAATAAAAATCAGTTTCATAAATAATTACATTATCAGGACATTAATAATAATTGTTTTGCTTGAAGTAGACTACTTGTAGAATATGCAGCACCAGAACTATTGACACCTTGTAGGCTATCCGTGATAGTATGCATGAAAATGTAAATATTTATTTAAAATATTTCATGCGGAATACTGATATGTGCTATGTTGTTACAGTAGAAACAGAGATCTTTATCGACTAATTAGTGTAATATAGTCTATACAATACAAGATGTCTCCTATCACAAAAACATGTTAGAATAATATTCCATATTGTCTCTTTTCGAGGAATTAAAATAATTTAGAAATATATTTCGATTCATACGTGACAATTATGTGTTTATTGAGACGTTTTCGTTAATGCAAACATCGAAATGCTGTAGGTCATATGAATTAGAATATTTCGCTTTACAAAAACTTCGCACGGCATTTTGTTAATTTATATATCCCTAAAAGTCCAGTTCAAACACAGCGAGGTAAATATTAGTTACAGTCAATAGTTGTACCTGTGTCGTCTCGTCTTTCTTTTCTTGTTCTGGCTCATGGATGATTTAGGAAATGTCTTTTCACTGGAGGATACTTCATCTGAATCTGTAAATAAACATCCCTAGTTAATTATTAAACAAATAGCCACATGTATATTGCTAATACAATTACAATGTAATACTTATATACTGTTATCCTACAGCAGGGTTTCCCAAACTCGGTCCTCGGGACCCCAAGGGGTGCACGATTTGGTTTTTGCTGGAGCACTACACAGCTGACTCAAATAAACAGGTAACTAATCATTAAGCTTTGATCATTTTAAATCAGCTGTGTAGTGTTAGGTCAAAACCCAACACCAGCAACTTGGGGTCCCGAGGACGAGTTTGGGAAACTCTGTCCTATAGTGTGGCAATATATAAGAAAAACAGGAGAGGAGAATTCGTGATCATTAAAACCCAAATTACTTTTTCAATTGGCTACAACATGAGCATTGGAAAGAAGTGGAGGGCGTGACCCTCGCTCACCATTAACAACTGGCCTATTTGTTTTACAACATAAATATACACATTTAAATAAAGAAATACATGTTAAATGTATTACTTATACATATTTTTGATTGTATAGGGCTACGCTAGCCTATAGTTTATACATTTACCAGAACAGCTTTCGGAGTGGTGCGCATCCAGCTGTCCCATGGCCCTGGCCCTGTTGAGCGGCTGCAGGTGAACACTCTGCGCCTCCTGTAACACCTCCAGAAAGGCAGGCTGGCTGTAAAACGAATGAATCCCTCCTGGACCAATAATTCCCATTCCAACCCCGACTGCCGTGGGGCCCAAAACCGACCTGGCCGTCAGAAGGTGCGCCCTATGCGGCAGAGATTCCAACGGGTGCCGCGGGACCGCGGGCGTCTCCTTGTTCAAACCCAGAATCTCCTGGATTCCGAATCCCGTGCATCTATGTGTCGTAATAGAACCCATTTTTGACGGTTGGTGCTGGAGTCCCGCTACTTTTAGTGGCGAAGCCATTTTCTGTTTATTCAAAGAGTCTGAAAGAACGGTCCATTCTTTTCCTGTCATGATGTCAGACTGTTCTCTCTGATGGTATTCCCTGATTGGTGTTCCCGCACTGCACAAGCCAGTTCCTTCTGCAATCAACAGTGCGCTCGCTCTCTGCTTATTCTCCCTCCACAACATTCCCTTTTTATCCAACAGGTTCCTCGCTCCAGGGGTCATTTCTCTGAGCCAATTACCACAGAGAGAACTCAACGCCACATTCAACAAGACAACAGAGGAGTCAAACGATTCTTTCGCGATGGCAGATCATTCAATGAAAATACATTTTTAGACATTTTAGATTTCTAAAAGACAAGGTATTTCCAGACAACAGGGTTTATTTATTTATTTTTATTTCACCTTTATTTAACCAAGTAGGTCAGTTGAGAACTAGTTCTCATTTACAACTGCGACCTGGCAATTATCCCACCATGTTTATTATCCCACCATGTTTATTATCCCACCATGTTTATTATCCCACCATGTTTATTATCCCACCATCTTTATTATCCCACCATGTTTATTATCCCACCATGTTTATTATCCCACCATATTTATTATCCCACCATGTTTATTAGATAGATAGATAGATAGATAGATAGATAGATAGATAGATAGATAGATAGATAGATAGATAGATAGATAGATAGATAGATAGATAGATAGATAGATAGATAGATAGATAGATAGATAGATAGATAGATAGATAGATAGATAGATAGATAGATAGATGAGGAAGAGGGCCCTGCTGAGGTTGTTGTTACATTCCAGTGATGAGGAAGAGGGCCCTGCTGAGATTGTTGTTACATTCCAGTGATGAGGAAGAGGGCCCTGCTGAGGTTGTTGTTACATTCCAGTGATGAGGAAGAGGGCCCTGCTGAGGTGGTTGTTACATTCCAGTGATGAGGAAGAGGGCCCTGCTGAGGTGGTTGTTACATTCCAGTGATGAGGAAGAGGGCCCTGCTGAGGTTGTGGTTACATTCCAGTGATGAGGAAGAGTGCCCTGCTGAGGTTGTTGTTACATTCCAGTGATGAGGAAGAGGGCCCTGCTGAGGTGGTTGTTACATTCCAGTGATGAGGAAGAGGGCCCTGCTGAGGTTGTTGTTACATTCCAGTGATGAGGAAGAGGGCCCTGCTGAGGTTGTTGTTACATTCCAGTGATGAGGAAGAGGGCCCTGCTGAGGTTGTTGTTACATTCCAGTGATGAGGAAGAGGGCCCTGCTGAGATTGTTGTTACATTCCAGTGATGAGGAAGAGGGCCCTGCTGAGGTTGTTGTTACATTCCAGTGATGAGGAAGAGGGCCCTGCTGAGGTGGTTGTTACATTCCAGTGATGAGGAAGAGGGCCCTGCTGAGGTTGTTGTTACATTCCAGTGATGAGGAAGAAGGCCCTGCTGAGGTGGTTGTTACATTCCAGTGATGAGGAAGAGGGCCCTGCTGAGGTTGTGGTTACATTCCAGTGATGAGGAAGAGGGCCCTGCTGAGGTGGTTGTTACATTCCGGGAAAATGTTATCAGGATGACCCTAGGGCCAATGAGATATGCATTATGCCTGGTTGATGACATAAAATCCTGCTTCGAACTGTTCCTGACAGAGTCACTCGAAACTATAGTGATGAACATGACTCACTTGGAGGGGTGACGCGTTTACAAAGACAACTGGAAGGAGGTAGACCGGACAGACGTCCAAGCATACCTGGGTCTCATGACGAACGGAACGAATCTACCACCAGTTTATGGGATGCAGAGTCTGGTCGGGGAAGTTTCGTGCCACTATGTCACTCCAGACATTTCACGTGTTGTCACAGGTGATTCGCTTCGACAACCGTAACACAAGACCAGGCCGCCATCAACAAGACAAGCTGGCAGGGATCAGAGAGATTTGGCACAAGTGGGTGCAGCGCCTGCCACATTCATCTATAAAACAAATGTCCTTGTTAAACTTTGACATAAAGTAGTCTGTGATAAATAGAACAATATCTTTCATCTGAGTATTTGTTATAGTCAAAATAATCCATACATTATGCTGTATGAGCTCAGGTCAATGAGGTCTACAGGCCATAAATAGCAAATAGAAGTTCAAAACATGTAATGTTCACAAGAACTTAAGTTGATAATACAACATTAGGTGATAATGTATGTATTATTATGGATTTATAATCAGCTATAATGGGGCGGTCATTTTGGACCGGGAACACAGAATTAATTAACATGAAACGAACACAACAGGAGGGTTAAAAGTAATGGTATAGTTATTGGCTGTCAAGAAGCCAATAATGAACCACATAAATGAATAAGGCAAACCAGTACTTTTTTCTGCTTCGATACATCTAAATGCGTATTTCAATTGTAGGCTTCTTAATTCCCCTATATTTATTTAAGGGTTGATTTTCTCTCAGGGATGAATTTACATGAATACAATTTAATCCCTACATGACTCTCGCTGCTCAATCATGACCGCTCAATTGAACCCTCAACTCACACAATAAATGTCCGCAACAAGGGAGAGTGTTTTTGACTTATTGAGTAAAACCTTTAATGAAATTACCACCTTAGAGTAAAAATCGATCAATAAAAACTTGGTCGGGGTATTACTTTCACTGTAGCCCGGGTTCTCCATCTCCCTATCCCTGTCTCGATGATTTGAGGGCCTTAATCCCGCAGACATCGGGTCGTAAAGTATCCAATCAGCCAGATAAAGCCCTCAACTCGAGGCAAAGCTGCTTAATTTGGACAGTTTGGTCTGTGCTTGACGGGCTCTGAATATCACATCATCCCCATGTCAGTAATATGCTATAGAACGAAATATGACACAATGTAATACAATATTGAATATGAAATTGGATAATGACCAACAGACTAGTCTATGGTTGTGTTGTTCATGTTGTAATATGCAATACAACCGAGTAAGGAAACAAAACAAACACAATCCTACAAGTTGTTGTTATTATTATTATTATTTATTATAATGTTTTTTTTTTATTATTATTACAATGTATTATTATTATTATTATTACTAAATAATAAACTATAAACAACTAAAAACAAAATCTATTTTTCTTTTTGTATGTTTTTTCTGTTGTGTCTCGATTTTTAAGCCACATTTTGGACTGGATCTTTTATGTATATATATATATACATATATTTGACCTTCATCAGAATAAAAATATAATAAAAATGCTTATTCTTTAATAATGATTTATTAATTGATTGGCTTACCACTGATTTAGCCATTCAAATAAAGAATACAAAAAAAATAAAGTTATTTTTCGTAATTCGAGAAACATCACTAGAGGTAAAATGTCAGGTCCCAATTCAAACAGCTCATTACCAGATTACAGAATAACTCATTACCAGATTACAGAATAACTAATTAATTTGTTAAAAGACGCTCATAAACATGAATCCCTAACGTCTAATCAATGGGATGCGCGAGCGATTTGCATATTCTAATTCGTTTTGCATACTAAATGTTTTGTCTTTGGTGTTCAGAATGCTTCATTCTGCGCATCTGTTGATTTGACGTTTTTATTTTTGACAGGTCACATGATTAAAGTACAACGTCCCAGTTGAGGGTATTTAGGACACACACAACAGGGTCACGAACGACTTAAAAATCAAGCCTTTACAGTAATGCCCTAAAATGACCACAAAGAATAAAGGACATGATTAAATGAACCTGTTGTTTTTGTTAGTCAGGGATGTTGATGACATTTCACCACATTGCCGTACTTATAGAGATATACGGTAGATTGTATGTATGAAAAAAAAGGATGTTGACAAGGATCTGTAAACACAAATCCGATTTCGAAAGTGATGTCAACGACCTTGACAGCATGTTCAAACAAAGACGCCCTAAAAGGTTACAGATTGTAGGACCAAGTCAAAGATATCTCCAACTTCATTCCATTCACAACCCTCTCACGAGAACCCATTTTGTGATTTTAAAATGAGCAGATATCTAACGATAATTAAAACCCCATTTGATTTACTAGGTAAGAGTGGAACATATGCTATTATTATTATTATTTTTACATAACTAATCCTTTCTAATCAGCTATTATTCAATTAAAGTGGAGTTTGTTTCGCTCAGGGATAATTTGTGGCACACTTTTGGACATCTGGACACGTAATTATGTCGAGGACTGAGATACAATTTATGGAAATGAGTAGACGCCTTCGATAGAGGCAGGAGATAACACCGACCTTATCAAAGTGCCATGTGGCAATGAATAAATAAATACGTGATTTATCCTGGACCAGTTTGGCGTCATTCTAGAATGGCGCGTTGTGGGATGGTGGGCTGCTGCCGCTGCACCACCAAACAGCACGACAGATTTTGTGCTAATAATCCCTATGGTGGTTAGTGGATACGTAATTTGTCTCATCTCATCTCGAGCGCAGTGTGCAGTGCGTGGCACAATTTGCCTCAACATTCAAGAAACCACGGTGCACGTTAGGTGGAAAATATTTGAGATTGCTACCAGCATCCTATTCACGCGGGTTTACACACAAATGCATAATGAAGAAAGATGCTCCATGAGAATCCCGTTTGATCTGAACTAGGATTTTATAATATTTGGAGACATGAAACTTCAATACCAATAGAATACAGTAAATTCGGTATCTTCTAGGCTATGGTCTATACAGTGTATAGTCTATGCAGAATATAGTCTATACAGTATATAGTCTATACAGTATGTAGTCTATACAGTATATAGTATATACAGTATTAGGTCTATACAGTATATAGTCTATACAGTATATAGTCTATACAGTATATAGTCTATACAGAATATAATATATACAGTATATAGTCTATGCAGAATATAGTCTATACAGAATATAGTCTATACAGTATATAGTCTATACAGAATATAGTCTATACAGTATATATTCTATACATTATATAGTCTATACAGTATATAGTCTATGCAGAATATAGTCTATACAGAATATAGTCATTATATACAATATTTAGTCTATATAGAATATAGTCCATACAGAATAATGTGTATACAGAATATAGTCTATATGGATTATAATATATACAGAATATAGTCTATACAGAATATAGTCTATACAGTATATAGTCTATACAGACTATAGTGTATACAGTATATATTCTATACAGAATATAGTCTATACAGTATATATTGTATACAGAATATAGTCTATACAGTATATAGTCTATACAGTATATAGTCCATACAGAATATAATATATACAGAATATACAGTGCATTCTGAAAGTTTGAAGACCATTGATTCCTTTACCACATTTTCGTACATTACAGTCTTATTCTAAAATGTATTAAATATTTTTTTCCCCCTCATCAATCTACACACAATACCCCATGAAGACAAAACAAAAACAGATTTTTAGGAATTTCTGCAAATGTAAAAAAACAATCACATATCAGTACATTGTTGAAACACCATTGGCAGCGATTACAGCCTCGAGTCATCCTGTGTATGACGCTAAACGCTTGGCACACCTGTTTTGAGGGACTTTCTCCCATTCTTCTCTGCAGATCCTCTCAAGCTCTGTCAGGTTGGATGGGGAGCTTCACCGCACAGCTGTTTTCAGGTCTTTCCAGAGATGTTTGATTGGGTACAAGTCCGGCCTCTGGCTGGGCCACTCAAGGACATTCAGAGACTTGTCCCGAAGACACTCCTGCGTTGTCTTGGCTGTGTGCTTAGGGTCGTTGTCTTGTTGGAAGGTGAACCTTCACCCCAATCTGAGGTCGCTCTGGGGCAGGTTTACATCAAGGATCACTTTGTACTTTGCTCCGTTCATCTTTCCCTCGATTCTGACTAGTCTCCCAGTCCCACAGCATGATGTTGCCACCACCATGTGTCATGTTTCGTCCAGACGTGACTCGTGGTATTCAGGCTAAAGAGTTCAATCTTGGTTTCATCAGACCAGAGAATCTTGTTTCTCATAGTCAGAGTCCTTTATGTGCCTTTTGGCAAACTCCAAGCGGGCTGTCATGTGCCTTTTTCTGAGTAGTGGCTTCCGTCTGTCCACTCTACCATAAAGGCCTGATTAGTGGAGTGCTGCAGAGATGGTTGTCCTTCTGGAAGGTTCTCCCATCTCCACAGAAGAACTCTGGAGCTCTGTCAGAGGGACCATCGGGTTCTTGGTCACCTCCCTGACCAAGGCTCTTCTCCCCCGATTGCTTAGTTTGGCCGAGTGGCCAGCTCTAGAGTCTTAGCGGTTCCCAACTTCTTCCATTTAAGAATGATGGAGGCCACTGTGTTCTTGGGGACCTTCAATGCTGCAGAATTGTTTTTGTACCCTTCCCCAGATCTGTGCCTCAACACAATCCTGTCTCAGAGCTCTAATGACAATTCCTTTGACCTCATGTCTTGGTTTTTGCTCTGACATGAACTGTCAACTGTGGGACCTTATATAGACAGGTGTGTGCCTTTCCAAATCATATCCAATAAATGGAATTTACCACAGGTGGACTCCAATCAAGTTGTAGAAACATCTCAGATTGATCAATGGAAACTGGATGCACCTGAGCTCAATTTCGAGTCTCATAGCAAAGGGTCTGAATACTTCTTTTTGACATTTTTTATAAATTTGCAAACATTTCTAAAAAACTGTTTTCGCTTTGTCATTATGGGATATTGTGTGTAGATTGACGAGGGGGAAAAAAATAATTGTATCAATTTTAGAATAAGGCTGTACCGTAACAACATGTGAAAAAGGGGAAGGGGTCTGAATGCTTTCTGAATGCCCTGTAGTCTACTGTCTGCCCTCTTCCACCATCAGTGTAGTAGCTCACCACCGACCAGGTTTTTCCTCTTCAGTAGAAGGAGGCTGGCGCAAAACACGTATTGAAACAGGCTTGACGAATAGTCATTTGAAACAATCCTGAAAATCTATTTTTATTGCCAATATTAAAGTATGACACACCTAAAAATGTAGCAGGGAGGGCGGGAGAAGAGAAGCACCAATAGCAGCTCTGATTACCTGGGTTGAGTCCCAAATGGCACCCTATTCTCTATATAGTACCCTACTATTGCCCAGAGCCCAAGGGTGTCATTTGTAATGCAGACTGATCTCCATAGGAGCTAATGAGGCACTATTAGAGAGAGATTTCATTAGGGGTGAACGAAGAGATCAATGTCATCGTGATAGCTGTATGCTAATGAAATGTTTGCCTTACACACACGCACACACACACACACACACACACACACACACACACACACACACACACACACACACACACACACACACACATCCAGGACCTTTATACCAGGCGGTGTCAGAGGAAGGCCCTAAAAAAATGTCAAAGACTCCAGCCACCCCAGTCATAGACTGTTCTCTCTGCTACCGCACGGCAAGCGGTACTGGAGCGCCAAGTCTAGGTCCAAAAGGCTTCTCAACAGCTTCTACCCCCAAGCCATAAAACTCCTGAACAGCTAATCAAATGGCTACCCAGACTTTTTGCATTGTGTCCTGCTCTACTCTATCCTCCCTCCAGTCTCTCTCTCTATCCTCCCTCCAGTCTCTCTCTCTATCCTCCCTCCAGTCTCTCCTCTATCCTCCCTCCAGTCTCTCTCCCCTCTATCCTCCCTCCAGTCTCTCTCTCCTCTATCCTCCCTCCAGTCTCTCTCCTCTATCCTCCCTCCAGTCTCTCTCTCTATCCTCCCTTCAGTCATTGTGCAGCCAGACTTATTTGCCATTCCTTTTGCCTCATCTCTCTCAACCATACCATTTTTCAATTCCTCATCAATACACAGAGATTTAACACGCTTATTAGTAACTGGGATAAGTAATTTCATAAATGTGTCAAGTGTAACGTCTGTTTGCTCCTCATTAAACACCACAGACCAACAAATATTATTTACATCAACAACATAGGAATCACTGCAAAACGTACTGTTTGACCTCTTATACACTATATCAGGCCCAGCCTTTGGAACTTTGGTTTTCCTACATATGGCTACTATATTGTGATCACTACATCCTATGGATCTGGATACTGCTTTAAAAAATTTTTTTGCAGCATTAGTAAATATGTGATAAAGACGTTGATAATTTCATTCCTATGCTGTTTGTAAATACCCTGGTACAGTAGGTTGACTGATAACCTGAACCAGGATGTAGGTGCTTGTTACAGTTTGAAGCTTTTTCTTGAGTGGACAGCTTGATGCAAACCAGTCAATATTTAAATCACCCAGAAAATATACCTCTCTGTTGACATCACATACATTATCAAGCACTTCACACGTTATCCAGATACTGAATGTTAGCACTTGGTGGTCTATAGCAGCTTCCCACCAGAATGGGCTTCAGGTGAAGCAGATGAACCTGTAGCCATATTACTTCAACAGTATTTAACATGAGATCCTCTCTAAGCTTTACAGGAATGTGGTTCTGAATATAGACAACAACACCACTGGCATTTCTGTCTTTTCTGTAAATGTTATAACCTTGCATTGCTACCACTGTATCATCAAACAAGTGACATAAATAAGGGGTCTTAGCTATCACCTGGATTCCCCTGGTCAGTCTGTCACTTTTTTCAAGAACTGTCACAAACACCTTTAAAAAAACATTCTGAAAAGCAGACCATGTTTCCTATATATACTTTTGTAATTTAGCAGATGCTCTTATCCAGAGACACTTACAGTTAGTGAGTCATTTACCAGACACTCTTATCCAGAGACACTTACAGTTAGTGAGTCATTTACCAGACACTCTTATCCAGAGACACTTACAGTTAGTGAGTCATTTACCAGACACTCTTATCCAGAGACACTTACAGTTAGTGAGTCATTTACCAGACACTCTTATCCAGAGAGACTTACAGTTAGTGAGTCATTTACCAGACACTCTTATCCAGAAACACTTACAGTTAGTGAGTCATTTACCAGACACTCTTATCCAGAGACACTTACAGTTAGTGAGTCATTTACCAGACACTCTTATCCAGAGAGACTTACAGTTAGTGAGTCATTTACCAGACACTCTTATCCAGAGACACTTACAGTTAGTGAGTCATTTACCAGACACTCTTATCCAGAGACACTTACAGTTAGTGAGTCATTTACCAGACACTCTTATCCAGAGAGACTTACAGTTAGTGAGTCATTTACCAGACACTCTTATCCAGAGAGACTTACAGTTAGTGAGTCATTTACCAGACACTCTTATCCAGAGACACTTACAGTTAGTGAGTCATTTACCAGACACTCTTATCCAGAGGCACTTATAGTTAGTGAGTCATTTACCAGACACTCTTATCCAGAGACACTTACAGTTAGTGAGCCATTTACCAGACACTCTTATCCAGAGACACTTAGAGTTAGTGAATCATTTACCAGACACTCTTATCCAGAGACACTTACAGTTAGTGAATCATTTAGTGATTCAGTTAGTGAGTCTGTATCCCAAATGGCACTCTATTTCCTTAGTAGTACACAACATACTAAGGGCTCTATTAAATCTGTAAAGCTGAAGAGTAATTTCTGATTGAGCTGAAATATGAACGCAGTCTCCACTAAAGCAGGAGTATTGGCTTTCAATTTATTTCACACTGTAAAGCTGAACTTCTGCGATGAATAAAGCCCTTAGTCAGACTTACTGAAACCTCCTCACACAGCACTCCTCCTGGTTCTAATATATTACTGTGAGTGAGAGGTCACCACGAACTGGGCTTGACCTTTGACCTTATGGTGTAGATGGATCCATCTGATGGTGAGGAGATGGAGAACCGATCAGGTTTTGTTCAGTACGCATGAACGCACACACACACACACACACACACACACACACACACACACACACACACACACACACACACACACACACACACACACACACACACACACACACCACTAAACAGGATTGATTTGCCGCTTGTGTTAATGAATACAATTGTGTGTTGGGGCAACCGTTTAAAACACAACTTTTATGGTATTTATTAGTGAAAGTTTTCTGTTAACACAGAGGTTATCGACACACACACACAAAGACTTGCTCAGCAGGCTAAGACAGTCTTGTGCCATGCAGGGGACCTGGGATTCAAAACCCAGTCAAACCCACTTTGGCTAAATATCCTTCGATCAGTGCTGTCAAAGCTCTCTGTGCAGTTGCCAATGCCCTGTCCCATGAAAGCAGAGGATAACCTCCCTCCTTCACCCAGCCCTCTCTCCTTCCTTGTTCCAATCCAGAGAATGCAGTGACAGAGTGACCGCTGAGTTGCACTCCTGATCCAAAGTGAGTTTGCTAGCTGCTGGGTTCCCACAATGGCCTCTATGGGAGCTGCCTGGTGTTATTGCTTAATTAGGCGAAGAGTTGATTGGTTAGTTCTAATTGACAGCTAATTAAAAAGGCTTAGAGCACATCAGATTGATGTAGGTCTGAGCCGCCATCGATGGGACAGTAGGGGGTGACTGGTGTTTGTGTGTGTTACGGAACATTGTGACTGTGAGTTTACCCCCTGCCTTGGGAAACAGCCCCAAACATATGCAACATGTTTCAGACCAGTCAGTTCAGATGAGGAATGTAGCTGCGTAGCTAAAGGGATACTATGATATTCTGCCTGTTTTTCTACCTACCAGGCATATGCTAGCACGAAACTACCTCTAACTTCCTTCATACTCCACGCAGCAGCATAACAATGTTATCCTCAAGTTCATTAACTTTGGAGAGGGTAGAAAATCTTTGAACTTCTTACTCCTCTATTCTGTTGGTTTGACAAGTTTGTTTGGTGTGGGATGCCGTCGCAGGATGTTTTCATGGGGGAAACAAAATTGCCCTAGCAGCAGTTAAGGCAGATCTCTCCCTTTCATCCTCCATGCATGAGGTCACTTTCGGCAGGAGCCCTGCTAGGCTCCGTCCTGCATGGCTGTCTCAGCATCTGCCTTGGTTCAGCCTGGTCTGCCTGCCCGTGTGAACCACACAAGACAATTAAGGGCTTATTAGGCACCTGTGGAGATGTGTTCCTCACGGGGCGACCAGTCGCCTGCCAGCCTCTGCACCCCCAGAACCCTAGTCCCCAGCCCCAACCCTAGCCACAGCCCCAGACAGAACAGAACAGTCAGGGGTATTGTCTCACCTAATTACGCTGAAGCCAGAGGCCCCCTTTTTGTGTGGCTTCACCATGCCTGTCCGATTCCCTTCTCCTGCCCTGGCCAATAATCCCTGTCCTGATCACCAGACCTGGGTTCAAGTAGTGTCTAAAATCTTTGAAACCCCTTTGAGCATTTGTTTTAACCTGCAGGTGTGGGTGGGGGTTTGAATTTTAACCTGCTGATGTGGTTGGAGGTTTGAACTCTAACCTGCAGGTGTGGGTGGGGGTTTGAAAATTTAACCTGCTGATGTGGTTGGAGGTTTGAACTCTAACCTGCAGGTGTGGGTGGGGGTTTGCTTTAAACTCCTGCTGCGAGTGGTGGTTTGAAATTTAACCTGCAGGTGTGGGTGGGGGTTTGAACTTTAACCTGCTGGTGTGGTTGGAGGCTTGAACTTTCAGGACTACCCTGTTGGTTGCATTGCGCTGTTCGAGCTCAATTAAGCACAGCTAGAGTATTTGAAAGGTTTTGAATACTTCTTGAACCCAGGTCTGCTGTCCACTCTGGGAGTGTGCTAATTAGAACAGAAATGGGTCCGAGTAATTATGTCAACTCTCGTTAAACCGATGACAATGAGGAACATTATTTCTCTGAAATGTTTTGTGTTGTTTTTACGGAGAGCCTTCCCTGGGCCTCCTGCTTTGCTTTACAATGTGTCATTACTGCAGCCCCAACACAACATAACTCCTCATGCAATGGCCCAATGCCTACCAAGTCCCAGTCCCCTGAGTCCCAGAGTCCCCTGGTCCGATGGCCAGACCCTAAAGAGAGACGCTCCCATGCAGCGGTCTATGGAACGACACTGGCATGAAGTTATTGCTCTAATTAATGCTTTGTCCATCCAGCACAAACTAACTGTTGAGTCACATCGCTAGCTGAGTAGCTTCACATCGTTGCACTGAGGGCCTTTGTCTCTCCTGCCTCAATCAGATGTTTTGATCAACGGTTGTTTCGTGACCCATCTCGTCCACTCTGTTTGTTCTCTAGTTGTTCATCTCACTGGGAACAACTAGCTAGATTAGAGGACAGAACATCAGATCAGACAGACATCAGACAGGACAGTACTGGACAGGACTGGACTGGACAGGACTGGACAGGACAGGACTGGACAGGATTGGACAGGACAAGACTGGACTGGACAGGACAGACAGGACAGAACTGGACAGGAGAGGACAGGGATGTTGTTGAGGAGAGCTGACAATGAGAGTCTTTGTTACATATCCTAACTGTTCATGACTGTTCCTAACTGTTCATGACTGTTCCTAACTGGTCATGACTGTTCATGACTGTTCATGACTGTTCATGACTGTTCCTCCATTAGGATTACGCTGTTTAATGTTAATAATCTTCTAATATCCAAAATGTCTCTCATCTACAAACCAGACATATTCTCATCTCCAAACCAGACATATTCTCATCTCCAAACCAGACATATTCTCATCTCCAAACCAGACAAATTCTCATCTCCAAACCAGACATATTCTCATCTCCAAACCAGACATATTCTCATCTCCAAACCAGACATATTCTCATCTCCAAACCAGACATATTCTCATCTCCAAACCAGACATATTCTCATCTCCAAACCAGACAAATTCTCATCTCCAAACCAGACATATTCTCATCTCCAAACCAGACAAATTCTCATCTCCAAACCAGACATATTCTCATCTCCAAACCAGACATATTCTCATCTCCAAACCAGACATATTCTCATCTCCAAACCAGACATATTCTCATCTCCAAATCAGACATATTCTCATCTCCAAACCAGACATATTCTCATCTCCAAACCAGACATATTCTCATCTCCAAACCAGACATATTCTCATCTCCAAACCAGACATATTCTCATGAAGGTCTTTCAACCTCCAGCCTGACATCAAGTTCCTTTATGATCCTCATTGATTAATAGCCTGCACCCTCTCCCCTCCCCCATCCTCTCCTCCCTCTCCCCTCCCCATCCTCTCCTCCCTCTCCCCTCCCCCATCCTCTCCTCCCTCTCCCCTCCCCATCCTCTCCTCCCTCTCCCCTCCCCATCCTCTCCTCCCTCTCCCCTCCCCATCCTCTCCCCCCTCTCCCCTCCCCTATCCTCTCCTCTCCTCCCTCTCCCCTCCCCCATCCTCCCTCTCCCCTCCCCATCCTCTCCTCCCTCTCCCCTCTCCCCTCCCCCATCCTCTCCTCCCTCTCCCCTCCCCATCCTCTCCTCCCTCTCCCCTCCCCTATCCTCCCTCTCCCCTCCCCCATCCTCCCTCTCCCCTCCCCATCCTCTCCTCCCTCTCCCCTCCCCCATCCTCTCCTCCCTCTCCCCTCCCCATCCTCTCCTCCCTCTCCCCTCCCCTATCCTCCCTCTCCCCTCCCCATCCTCCCTCTCCCCTCCCCATCCTCTCCTCCCTCTCCCCTCCCCCATCCTCTCCTCCCTCTCCCCTCCCCCATCCTCTCCTCCCTCTCCTCCCCCATCCTCTCCTCCCTCTCCTCCTTCTCCCCCTCTCACTTTCAACCTCATACTTTTTTATGCAAACCAGTAAACCACATACTTATTTAATAATCAGCAAGGTTTACACTAACATCTGTTTTCATCCCACTTTCAAGGTAACATCATATTTTGTCATGAATGTACGGCTACGGCATCCATTTTAGGAAGTCGTTACTTGTTAGACAAAACTACTTCCTAATATGGATGCTGTACATTAAACTCATAACCTACTCTTTAAGGCCCCGATTCCGACCCGAGTTGAGAGGAACGTTATTATTTTTTTATGCCCTTTTTTCTATAAGCGTATTCTGACCCTGAACTTAAGCATGAGAACAGTGTGTTATTCACCTGCTATTCATTCTGGGTGGAGATCTAAGAAATGCAGGTGTGACGGAGGTGTGTCTACAGATAAAACATATTCTGATTTTGTCTTAATCCCCTAATAATTCCACCACCATGAAACCATGAATAAGGTCGAGCTAACCTGCCAGTTCCAAGTGGAAAATAACAGTTATTGATACGAGCTATTGATAAGAGCTATTGATAAGAGCTATTGATAAGAGCTGTTGATAAGAGCTGTTGATAAGAGCTATTGATAAGAGCCGTTGATAAGAGCCGTTGATAAGAGCCGTTGATAAGAGCCGTTGATAAGAGCCGTTGATAAGAGCCGTTGATATGAGCCGTTGATATGAGCCGTTGATATGAGCCGTTGATAAGAGCCGTTGATAAGAGCCGTTGATAAGAGCCGTTGATATGAGCCGTTGATATGAGCCGTTGATATGAGCCGTTGATAAGAGCCGTTGATATGAGCCGTTGATAAGAGCCGTTGATAAGAGCTGTTTATAAGAGCTAGGTAAATTAGTAATCCGTTTGGAGAAGGGGATTTTAAATACACATAGCAATTGTTTTACATTATTTTTCTGTATGATGACTGGAGACTAATGTGAAACCAGCCATATGGAAGCAAACTGAACATCATATCACATGTGCTGTTATTCTGAATTTTAATTGTGTGCCCTCATAATTTGCGTGGGTGAAATTTGGAGACCCAAGCTATAGGCTTCTGTAGGGCTGGACCTGCTGAGTTGATGTATGTTTTTATTATATGCCCTGGCTTTTCTCTGTTTATTTAACAATTTCTATCACGTTAAATATTAGCCACTATTGGGAGCCACCGTCAGTAATACCCACATACAGTACATTTAGAACTGTCACTTTTCTTACATTTGCAGCTTACATTTTAGCATCATTCCATTCCATTTACCTTTCTTTCCTCTGTCACGTCCGTGTAGTGGTTCCTGAGGGTCTCTAGCGTTACTGGATCATATGGCACTGCATTATCTCTCTCTCTCTCTCTCTCTCTCTCAAAACAGAGGGAGTACCCAGAATCATTAGCTAAGGCAAATCACCACTCCCTCCCTCCCTCCCTCCCTCCACCACTGGGTCATTAGAGTGTAATTGTTATTTAATAGATTAAACGTTCATCCTGCTGATCCAATCCCCAGAGAGAAGAGACAACAGGCTCCCTACTACTACTACTACTACTACTGTTACTACTACTACTACTACTACTACTACTACTACTACACTACCACTACTACTACTACTACTACTACTACTACTACTACTACTACTACTACTACTACACCACTACTACTACTACTACTACTACTACTACTACTACTACTACTACTACTACTACTACTACTACTACTACTACTACTACACCACTACTACTACTACTACTACTACTACACCACTACTACTACTACTACTACTACTACTACTACTACTACTACTACCGCTACTACCGCTACTACCGCTACTTACCACTGCCACTACTACAACTACTACTACTACTACTACTACTACTACTACTACTACTGCTACTACTACTGCTACTACTGCTACTACTGTTACTACTACTACTACTACTACTACTACTACTACTACTACTGCTACTGTTACTACTACTACTACTACTACTACTACTGCTACTGCTACTGCTACTGTTACTACTACTACTACTACTACTACTACTACTACTACTACTACTACTACTACTACTACACCACTACTACTACTACTACTACTACTACTACTACTACTACTACTACCGCTACTACCGCTACTACCGCTACTTACCACTGCCACTACTACAACTACTACTACTACTACTACTACTGCTACTACTACTGCTACTACTGCTACTACTGTTACTACTACTACTGTTACTACTACTACTACTACTACTACTACTACTGCTACTGTTACTACTACTACTACTGCTACTGCTACTGCTACTACTACTACTACTACTACTACTACTACTGCTACTGCTACTACTACTACTACTACTACTACTACTACTACTACTACTACTACTACACACACCTCTTTGACTCCCACTTAACTCTGGTGTTTGTGCTAAAAATGTAATGACCTACTGATTGATATGTGTGGGTTCTGGGGCTGCGGACATGGGGGATGATTTCCCAGGAGGCAACACTCTCCTCTCAACATCTACGCCTGGATCTGTCTTATCCCTTTACTCATCGTCATGGCGCCACATATCGCACATAAGGGGGGGTCTCACGCACACACCCACACGCACACACACACACACACACCCACACACCACACACCACACACACACCACACACAGTCACACACCACACACACACACCACACACCACACACACACCACACACAGTCACACACCACACACACACACACACACACACACACACACACACACACACACACACACACACACACACACACACACACACACACACACACACACACACACAGTCACACACACACACACACACACACACACACACACACACACACACACACACACACACACACAATGGATAAATTGAAGTCATCACCAATTAAGATGAATCAGGGAAGTCAAAGACAGTTACTTTATCACATGGAATAACAATCAGAGGTGATCAGTTTATACAAGCTTTCACCAACCAACAGAATCTCTCCATTCCATGTCCAGAACCAGGGATACTGAGTCGAGGCTGAATGACGACATGGATAATATACAGCTACTGGGATTTTCCATGCATCGCCAGGACAGAGAAGCTATGTCTATTTGTCTAACAGCTGGTGTGCAATGTCTAATATTAAAGAAGTCTCAAGGTGTTACTTGTCTGAGGTAAAGGACCTTATGATAAGCTGTAGACCACACTATCAAACAATCTATATTATTCGTAGCCGTCTATTTACCACCACAGACCGATGCTGACACTAAGACCTCACTCAACCAGCTCTATAAGGCCATAAGCAAACAAGAAAATGCTGATCCAGAAGCGGCGCTCCTAGTGTAGGCAAACTTCAGCATCAGTTTTACCTCATTTTCACCAGCATTTCACGTGAGCAACCAGAGGGAAAAACATTCTAGACCACTTTTACTCCACACACAGAGATGCTTACAAAGCTCTCCCTTGCCCGCCGTTTGGCAAATCTGACCATAATTATATCCTCCTGATTCCTGCTTACAAGCAAAAAAATGAAAGCAGGAAGTACCAGTGACTCGCTCTATACAGAAGTGGTCCGATGACGCGGATGTTACGCTACAGGACTGTTTCGCTAGCACAGACTGGAATTTGTTCCGGGATTCATCCAATAGCATTGAGGAGTATACCACCTCAATCATCGAGCTAAAGGCTAGAGCTGCCGCTTTCAAGGAGCGGCAGCTTAGAGACTAATCCAGACGCTTGTAAGAAATCCCAATACGCCCTCAGACGAACCATCAAACAGGCAAAGCGTCAATACAGGATTAAGATTGAGTCATACTACACCGGCTCTGACGCTCGTCGGATGTGGCAGGGCTTGACAACTATTACGGACTACAAAGGGAAACCCAGCCGCGAGCTGCCCTGTGACGCAAGCCTAACAGATGAGCTAAATGCCTTCTATGCTCACTTCGAGGCAAGCAACACTGAAGCATGCATGAGAGCACCAGCTGTTGCAGACAACTGTGTGATAATGCTCTCGGTAGCATTATCACAACCTTTAAACAGGTCAACATTCACATAGCCACAGGGCCAGACGGATTACCAGGACGTGTACTCAAAGCATGCGCGGACCAACTGGCAAGTGTCTTCACTGACATTTACAACCTCTCCCTGACCGAGTCTGTAATACCTACATGTTTAAAGCAGACCACCATAGTCCCTGTGCCCAAGGACGTGAAGGTAACCTGCCTAAATGATTACCGCCCCATAGTACTCACGTCGGTAGCCATGAAGTGCTTTAAAAGGCTGGTCATGGCTCACATCAACAGCATCATCCCGGATTCGCTAGACCCACTCCAATTCGCATACCGCTCCAACAGATCCACAGATGATGCAATCTCAATTGCACTCCACACTGCCCTTTCCCACCTGGACAAAAGGAACACCTGTGTGAGAATGCTATTCATTGACTACAGCTCAGCGTTCAACACCATAGTGCCCTCAAAGCTCATCACTAAGCTAAGGATCCTGGGACTAAACACCTCCCTCTGCAACTGGTTCCTGGACTTCCTGACGGGCCGCCCCCAGGTGGTAAGGGTAGGCAACAACACATTTGACACACTGATCCTCAACACAGGGGCCCCTCAGGGGTGCGTGCTTAGTCCCCTCCTGTACTCCATGTTCACCCACGACTGCATGGCCAAAACACGACTCCAACATCAACACCACCAACGTCGACCTGCTCCACTACAGCCCCGTCGATGTTAATGGAGGCCTGTTCGGCCCCTTCTTTACCTGTAATCCACGATCAGTGGTAGACCTGATCACCGACAATGATGAGACAACTTATAGAGAGGAGGTCAGAGACCTGGCAGTGTGGTGCCGGGATAACAACCTCTCCCTCAATGTGAGCAAGACAAAGGAGCTGATCGTGGATTACAGGTAAAGAAGGGGCCGAACAGGCCTCCATTAACATCGACAGGGCTGTAGTGGAGCAGGTCGAGGTTTCAAGTTCCTTGGTGTCCACATCACCAACTATCATGGTCCAAACACACCAAGACAGTCGTGAAGATGGCACGACAACACCTTTTCCCCCTCAGGAGACTGAAAAAATTCAGCGCATGTGACAACCAAAGTTTGATTCGATTTGATCGCTCCCTGGGAGAGAGAAACCAGTTAGGGGAGTGGGTGATACACCAACGCTTGTCCACGCCACAGAGTCAGACATACTTCATTGGCACCATAGCCTCTGTCCTGTGATGACCAGAGCCATGTATGTATTTAGAGACAACTGTAAATGCATCATAATGCAGAAACCTCAGTGTCCCAACTCTAAATACATGGCTCTGGTGATGACTAATCAACATCAGCCACAAGCTATGATGTGCTGTCAGAAGACACTATCATCAGGCAAGCAGGAAGTGGATGTGTAATATGATAGTATTGATTCTGTAGGGAAGTGGATGTGTAATATGATAGTATTGATTCTGTAGGGAAGTGGATGTGTAATATGATAGTATTGATTCTGTAGGGAAGTGGATGTGTAATATGATAGTATTGATTCTGTAGTGAAGTGGATGTGTAATACGATAGTATTGATTCTGTAGGGAAGTGGATGTGTAATACGATAGTATTGATTCTGTAGGGAAGTGGATGTGTAATACGATAGTATTGATTCTGTAGGGAAGTGGATGTGTAATATGATAGTATTGATTCTGTAGGGAAGTGGATGTGTAATATGATAGTATTGATTCTGTAGGGAAGTGGATGTGTAATATGATAGTATTGATTCTGTAGGGAAGTGGATGTGTAATATGATAGTATTGATTCTGTAGGGAAGTGGATGTGTAATATGATAGTATTGATTCTGTAGGGAAGTGGATGTGTAATATGATATAGACCAGCATTCACTATGGTTCACCTTTCTAACGTGTGTCTGAGCTGACCGACAGAGACAGAGACAGAGACAGAGAGACATAGCGAGAGAGTCAGGGCTTCGACAGGTTAACCACATGTCTACAGAAGGACCCCCAGGGGCCCCCACAGAAGGTTAGCTGTCCTAGCATCCCCAGGCCCCAGAGGGGTTAGCCACGCGTCCTGGCAACCCCAGGCCCCCAGATGAGCATTTGGTTGCAGCTGATCTGTCTGTAATCACAGCCCTCATCTCTGCCGTCCCTGGGGACCCAGGTCCAATAACAACAAGGCCTATAGCTAGGGGCTGTGCGTGGGTGTTTGGGGGTATGTGGGTGTGTGTCTGTGCATTATAAGACAGCAGTTGAACCTGCCAAACCCTCCACACGCCAGTGAACCCCCATGGGACTGGATAGACAGGGGAGGCATGGTGGGGTACGTGTGTGTAACAGGGGGGTGGGGGGGGGGGCTTTCTCCTCTCTGCTCTCTGCTGGAATTGTTTAACAGTCTCTATTGTCATTGTTACTCCATGTCATTGTTACTCCGTGTCATTGTTACTCCATGTCATTGTTACTCCCCCACAAAACAACACCTACAGTACACCTAGAATTGTTGTTCTCGAGTCTGAGGCGACTGTTAAGGAAGCAACATCCCCTCCCCCATCTTGTTATGTTTCTTCATAAGTTCATAAGTTGAGGTTGCTTTGTTTTCTTACACGTACTGTTTTCCTGGATTCACTCACTCTACAGTAGAGACCTTCACCCTGGTAATAACAACAGTAGGACCTTCACCCTGGTAATAACAACAGTAGGACCTTCACCCTGGCAATAACAACAGTAGGACCTTCACCCTGTTAATAACAACAGTAGAGACCTTGTCACCTGACCACACGACTGAACAGTAGTCCAGGTGCAACAAAACCAGAGCATGTAGGACCTGCCTTGTTGATAGTGCTGTTAAGAAGGCAGAGCAGCACTTTATTATGGACAGACTTCTCCCCATCTTAGATACTGTTGTATCAGTATGTTTTGACCATGACAGTTTATAATCCAGGGTTACTCCGAGCTGTTTAGTCTCCTCAACTTGATCAATTTACACATTATTCATTACAAGACTTAGTTGAGGTTTAGGGTTTAGTGAATGATTTGTCACAAATACAATGCTTTTAGTTTTATATTTTTAAAACTGTATTTGGGACAAATCTGCAATACGTCCCTGACGATGGGGTCCACCGCCCGGACCCAGCTGCGTTCCTCCGGGCCGTATCCCGCCCAGTCCACTAGGTACTGGACCCGACCCCGCCGCAGACAAGAGTCCAGCACCGTCTCCACTCTGTGACCCCAGATGGGACAAGAACGCCCTCCAGACCTGAGATATCTGATAACCAGAATGGTTATGTAATTGTTGTGCAATTTAGATGTTTGAATATGAAACTATTTGTGAAAAGATTCAACCTAACCTTTATGAATGAGAAAAGTGATTTCATGAGTAAACTCACATCAGTCAGTTGCCACACCCAAGTGAACTTTCATTGGTTTAGAAGGAGGAAACACGCCCCTTCTCTTCCCAGTACAAAAGCCCCCTTGTGACGCCATTCCCATCAGTCTCTGCAAGCCACGGTGTAAGAAGAGGCTGAGAATGGTTGAGTTCCCGATGACGACAGGACTGGTGTTCATGCGTTTAAAAACTGCTAAATTAAACTACAACCATAACTAACGAAAGCTACATGAACTACAACTTGGAGATGACGATCGCCATGTTTTTCGACTAAACCAGCCAGAATACAGCACGAGGTGATTATGGTACCTTGGTATGAATGCCCTAAAACGAACAGTCAGTTTTTATTCGGAATAGAGCAGCTCTATCAACACACTTCCGTGGAGCCCCAGGTTATTAATGAGTCAATTGTTGCATGATTTAATTAAATCACGTCCTCAATCAAACATTAATCTAGTTAATAAAATAGCATGTCTCACATTTAATCAAAGCCAGAGACACGACACCATGCTCATGAAAAAACAATTGTCCTCCCTCATCTTAAACGGCACTGACCTTCATCCTGTTAATAACTACGGTAGAGAATTTCACAACTTGAGGTTAGTTGGAGATCAGAAGAGTAAGCTATTTTAGCTAACATCCCCATCTAGTGGAAGTGTTGGAACATTACAGGTTGTTACTGAAAATAGTCCCTATTTGACAGAGTACATTTTTTTTTGTCCTTTTTTTTTTTTTTTTTTACATTAGTAATAGTTACAGAAATTCAATATAGTTATTTGAAAAATATTTGTTTTGAAATAAAAATAAAAGATTCAATAAACAAAACAAATATATTTATTTGGACAGTCCATCTGTAGATGCTCTACAGGCTATTACAGACTGTCAGTAACACTCCAACTAACTATCTGCTAACCCAAACCCTAACAAGCAGTTAGAGATTGTTTGTTGATAGTATGACCATCGGACCATCTGTACAACATATACAGAGGACAAACCAGACTATCCAAATAGAAATGTCTCTATGTTGACTTCATTCATGATGGACAGAAAATAATCTTTCACATCAACCAAAAATGGCTTCAGAAATATCTGCATCTATACTGCATGCAAGATTAAATAAAAAAGCATATGTTAACAAGCTAATAAAAAAAGATGAAATTGCAACGATAAATACATCTTCAAAAACACTATGCACTATAATAGATTAACATCAATTGTACAAATATTTATTACCTATTTTACTTGATCAATAAACCTACAGACAGTTTGGGATTCTTAGTCCAGCACTAGGAGAAGAATGGTGAAGAAGGGTTCATTCCTCCAGGACCTAAAACTCAATCCCAGAGGCTTTCTGTAGCCCTTTACTACAGTCGAAACACCAAAGCGCCCTCTAGTGGCCTCATAGTTGGAACGTTATTTATATTTTTAATTACTTCATAATTAATAAACTTATATTTTTTAATGCCGAAAATCCAGTTTTAAACGGTTTTGTTATATTTCAGTCTTCTGTTATGCATATAAAGTGTAATATTAGGACGCAAACTCAAAATGTAATACATCTCAACTCTATATCTGACATGGTACAGGTGTCTTCTTTTGTTTAAGACCGTAACCATGTGTGTGAGGTGTATACTTTTGTTTCAAAGTAGATTTGTTTAAAATGACCAAGAAACACTGATATAGCCTACTGCAGTAAAATGTTAAGTTGTTCGATACAGAGAACAAAACAACCAAACACAGCAGACAACATGACAGGCCATTCATTCATTCTATAGAAGACCTTAAAGATGACTTTGTTGAAAGGGGTTTATATAGACAAGATGATTAAGGACTATTTATGACCTGATATGGGAATGTAGTTTATAGTATGCTCTAATTGGCCTATGGATGGATTGGTGCCTTCATCCATATTTGATTACAGCCAGATCTATCAATTCTTTTTAGATCTGTGAACATTGAAGTTGTGGAAGCTAGGGACCTAAATGGAACTAAAAGGAACCAATCCCTGTGATTCTCACCTGCTGGTGGGCGGTTCTTCCTGGTTTTGTAAATAGCAACTATGTCAACCACGATGGTTTGTGTCGCTGGACAGCGCGACACCGTTAGTGGTACCTGGACAATAGGACAGACAGTGATCCAACACAAGCCTCCATGCAAAGTTGATTTACTGATAACGGATGGCCTTCTTCATAGTTCTCAAAAAATAAACACAAAATAATTATAGGAAAAGTAGCAAAGTTTATGTTCTTAAGCATCAAGTAAAGAGATACACAACTTCCTCACAGATGATGGAAACTGAACTGTGTCTCAGACCTGATGCCATCCCACACCAACCAGGACAGGCTTCTAATGATGCCATCCCACACCAACCAGGACAGGCTTCTAATGATGCCATCCCACACCAACCAGGACAGGCTTCTAATGATGCCATCCCACACCAACCAGGACAGGCTTCTAATGATGCCATCCCACACCAACCAGGACAGGCTTCTAATGATGCCATCCCACACCAACCAGGACAGGCTTCTAATGATGCCATCCCACACCAACCAGGACAGGCTTCTAATGATGCCATCCCACACCAACCAAGACAGGCTTCTAATGATGCCATCCCACACCAACCAGGACAGGCTTCTAATGATGCCATCCCACACCAACCAGGACAGGCTTCTAATGATGCCATCCCACACCAATCAGGACAGGCTTCTAATGATGCCATCCCACACCAATCAGGACAGGCTTCTAATGATGCCATCCCACACCAATTAAGACAGGCTTCTAATGATGCCATCCCACACCAATCAGGACAGGCTTCTAATGATGCCATCCCACACCAATCAGGACAGTCTTCTAATGATGCCATCCCACACCAATCAGGACAGGCTTCTAATGATGCCATCCCACACCAATCAGGACAGGCTTCTAATGATGCCATCCCACACCAATCAGGACAGGCTTCTAATGATGCCATCCCACACCAATCAGGACAGGCTTCTAATGATGCCATCCCACACCAATGAGGTCTGACAAGGTTATTAGGTGCTATTAGGAACTAATAGGTTGCTATTAGTATTTTTATTCACTCGCCCGCCTCACTTTTCCAAAAATGAAATCCGTTAAACAGTTAATCAAGTTTGTTTGGCCACAGAAACTGTTTTAAGTGAGAAGTAGGCAGGTCTGATGCCGAACCAGAAAGTCTATATAAATCAAGGTTTGTAACACAGAGCAGCCACTAGAGGACGCTAAAGACCAACAATCTTCTATCCCTGAATGACTTTCATAAACGGAGAAAAACGTGGGATTTGGTATAACAGAGGGAGCAGGACTTGGGCCTTTTGGTAACGTTTAAAATTGGTGAATGTGGTGCAGCGGTCTAAGGCATCGCAGCGGTCTTTAGACGCCGCACAAGCCTGGGTGGAGGCTGGGTGAGTGGCAGGCTGGGTGGAGGCTGGGTGGCAGTGTGTGTGTGTATGTGTGAATGTCTTTTGCCTGTTATATTGTTACCATAATATAACTTATTGATTAATGTACATGTATAAGACATTTATATTTATGGGGGTCAATGAAGGATGTTAGAACCTAAAAAAAGGGAAAATCATTCAAAAAATGACATGCCCTCCTAACACTGGTTATAACACCAGTTCTGTTTGTGATATTAAGATTCCAAATAGAGCCATTTAAGAAAAGTCAAGGAGAGAAAAATCCAAGTGACTGCTTATCGGTTGTATTGTGGGTTTTATATTAAAGACATGTAATAATGTAATACATTTTAATGTGGCATGAACACAACCAGTCATGCGGGTTTCACCTGGTTGTCAAACAAAAAGTAGGGTACCTTCGCATGTTCATCCAAGCGAGAAAAACAGCGCCTCTGTCTTACAGCATGTTGGCCCTGTGTCTAATACAGCCCAGTCTGGCAACTACAACAAAGAGTAGTAATGTTATACTATTTTAGTCCAGACAGCATCAGATACTGAGACATAGGGGTGCTGTTCCGCTCGGATGCTTTAACTGAGATCCATGCGTCTTTCAGTCAGTGCGCGTCTTGGTGAAATACATTCTATTTGGACGGGCTAGGAGGTCTGGTAGAGCGGGCCAGGCCCCTTAATGCCGGCCCGGCAGCAAAATACAATTCTGAACAGTTTAGAACCCAACAAAAACTACTGGTTTGTATTGTTCCTTTCTGTTCATTTTTAAATATTTGAAATTAATACTTTTTTGTACATTTAGCTCAACATTAAATGACTTCACCAATCAGTGCGGACAGAGCAGCTTGCTGTGGAGCGAGAGGGTGGAAGAGGAGGTTTTCCGTTATATTATACCGGCTTCTATGGAGGAACTTTGAACTTCCGAGTTGTCTTAAAGTTGGATCAGAGTTAGCTAGCTATCTAGCTAACATACATAGAAAATAAAAGTAACAAATAATTCAACAGCAGCAGTAAAATAACAGTAGAGGTTATGTACAGGAAGTACCAGTACAGAGTTAATGTGAGGAGACTATATACAGGTGGTACCAGTACAGAGTCAATGTGAGGAGACTATATACAGGTGGTACCGGTACAGAGTCAATGTGAGGAGACTATATACAGGTGGTACCAGTACAGAGTCAATGTGAGGAGACTATATACAGGTGGTACCGGTACAGAGTCAATGTGAGGAGACTATATACAGGTGGTACCAGTACAGAGTCAATGTGAGGAGACTATATACAGGTGGTACCAGTACAGAGTCAATGTGCGGGGGCTATATACAGGTGGTACCAATACAGAGTCAATGTGAGGAGACTATATACAGGTGGTACCAATACAGAGTCAATGTGAGGAGGCTATATACAGGTGGTACCGGTACAGAGTCAATGTGAGGAGACTATATACAGGAAGTACCAATACAGAGTCAATGTGAGGAGGCTATATACAGGAAGTACCAGTACAGAGTCAATGTGAGGAGGCTATATACAGGAAGTACCAGTACAGAGTCAATGTGAGGAGGCTATATACAGGTGGTACCAGTACAGAGTCAATGTGAGGAGGCTATATACAGGTGGTACCGGTACAGAGTCAATGTGAGGAGACTATATACAGGTGGTACCAGTACAGAGTCAATGTGAGGAGACTATATACAGGAAGTACCAGTACAGAGTCAATGTGAGGAGACTATATACAGGAAGTACCAGTACAGAGTCAATGTGAGGAGACTATATACAGGTGGTACCAGTACAGAGTCAATGTGAGGAGACTATATACAGGTGGTACCAGTACAGAGTCAATGTGAGGAGGCTATATACAGGTGGTACCGGTACAGAGTTAAAGTGAGGAGACTATATACAGGTGGTACCAGTACAGAGTCAATGTGAGGAGGCTATATACAGGTGGTACCAGTACAGAGTCAATGTGAGGAGACTATATACAGGTGGTACCAGTACAGAGTCAATGTGAGGAGACTATATACAGGTGGTACCAGTACAGAGTCAATGTGAGGAGACTATATACAGGGGTACCAGTACAGAGTCAATGTGAGGAGGCTATATACAGGTGGTACCAGTACAGAGTCAATGTGAGGAGACTATATACAGGTGGTACCAGTACAGAGTCAATGTGAGGAGACTATATACAGGTGGTACCAGTACAGAGTCAATGTGAGGAGACTATATACAGGTGGTACCAGTACAGAGTCAATGTGAGGAGACTATATACAGGTGGTACCAGTACAGAGTCAATGTGAGGAGACTATATACAGGTGGTACCAGTACAGAGTCAATGTGAGGAGACTATATACAGGGGTACCGGTACAGAGTTAAAGTGAGGAGACTATATACAGGTGGTACCAGTACAGAGTCAATGTGAGGAGGCTATATACAGGTGGTACCAGTACAGAGTCAATGTGAGGAGACTATATACAGGTGGTACCAGTACAGAGTCAATGTGAGGAGACTATATACAGGTGGTACCAGTACAGAGTCAATGTGAGGAGACTATATACAGGGGTACCAGTACAGAGTCAATGTGAGGAGGCTATATACAGGTGGTACCAGTACAGAGTCAATGTGAGGAGACTATATACAGGTGGTACCAGTACAGAGTCAATGTGAGGAGGCTATATACAGGTGGTACCAGTACAGAGTCAATGTGAGGAGGCTATATACAGGTGGTACCAGTACAGAGTCAATGTGAGGAGACTATATACAGGTGGTACCAGTACAGAGTCAATGTGAGGAGACTATATACAGGTGGTACCGGTACAGAGTCAATGTGAGGAGGCTATATACAGGTGGTACCGGTACAGAGTCAATGTGAGGAGACTATATACAGGTGGTACCAGTACAGAGTCAATGTGAGGAGACTATATACAGGTGGTACCAGTACAGAGTCAATGTGAGGAGACTATATACAGGTGGTACCAGTACAGAGTCAACGTGCAGGGATTATATACAGGTGGTACCAGTACAGAGTCAATGTGCAGGGATTATATACAGGTGGTACCAGTACAGAGTCAATGTGCAGGGATTATATACAGGTGGTACCGGTACAGAGTCAATGTGCGGGGACACCGGTTAGTGGAGTGAAACATGATAACGTGATAACATGATAACATGATAACATGATAACGTGATAACATGATAACTATAATGGTGTAAAGTACTTAAGTAGTTTTTTGGGGTATCTGTTCTTTACTTTTTATATTTTTGACAACTTGTACTTTTACTTCACTACATTCCTAACAAAAATAATGTACTTTTTACTCCATACATTTTCCCTGACAGCCAGAAGATGTGTAGGTCCAGTACCAGGGTGTTAAACCAGGACTGAGAAACCCTTCATCCCACTCAACATACGGGTCAGTCTAAATTAGACGAGTGATTCTCAGACCTCATACAGGTGTCATTTTAGTGATGAATGAGACCTGGGAGTATTGTAAAGCCAGACTGAGAAGACTGACTTAGATTGAGAAGACAGAGAAGACAGACAGAGAAAACAGATTTAGACTGAGAAGACAGACGTAAACTGAGAAGACAGACTGAGAAGACAGACTTAGACTGAGAAGACAGAGAAAACAGGTTTAGACTGAGAAGACAGACGTAAACTGAGAAGACAGACAGAGAAAACAGGTTTAGACTGAGAAGACAGACAGACTAAGAAGACAGACAGACTGAGAAGACAGACAGACTGAGAAGACTGAGAAGACAGACTGAGAAGACTGAGAAGACAGACAGACTGAGAAGACTGAGAAGACAGACAGACTGAGAAGACTGAGAAGACAGACAGACTGAGAAGACTGAGACGACAGACAGACTGAGAAAAACCTTAATTAACTTAATTTGTGTGGTTAGTCAAGCAAGCCCATTGAAACCACACATTACATTCAACTACAAAAGCATAACTACATTTGGATTATTGATAAAGAAATATTATACCTACAGCAAAATAGCTGTATTTATTTGTGTGGATTAAATCAGCGTGATATCATTAGAAAACATAATCCTGTCACATTTAAAAAAATGTTTCAACCAATTGACACGGCTTTGAGGTGTCAATTGGAAAAGATGAGCGTCAACCAAGTGATGCTTATGTCAATACACTGTACAGTCGTGGCCAAACGTTATGAGAATGACAAGTATTGGTCTCCACAAAGTTTGCTGCTTCAGTGATCTTAGGTCTTTATGTCAGTAGTTACTATGGTAATACTGAAGTATAATTAAGTATTCCATAAGTGTCAAAGGCTTTCATTGACAATGACATTCAGTTTATGCAAAGAGTCAATATTTGCAGTCAATATTTGCAGTGTTGACCCAAAACTGTTGGCCACGACTGTTTTCAACGGGAAAATAGGATTGATGCTTATGTCAATACATTTCATTCAATGGGAAAAGATGTCAACCAGTTGACATGTCAATACATGGCAGTCCATTGAATATATTGACATAGCTCATCCTTTCCCATTGAATGCAATGTATTGACATTAGCATCAATTGGTTGAAAGTTATATTTTTCCATTGGCACCGCAAAGCTTGATGGGAGCATGGCCAGTTTACATAAACATCAAATCGGTTGATCCCTAATGTTTTGCAAAAACGTGACTGACTTTTTTGAGGCTGATTAAATATGGCTTCAATGTATTTCTCTGGTAGGACTTCCTTGCAGAGCGAAAGGAGGGCCTGATTGAGTTGTTCCAGAGGATTGCTGTGCAGGACTGACGCCATGAGCAGTGTTGTGGCGATTCCCTATAAACTGGCACTGGCACAGGAGAGCTGTCCATGACGCATCAACAAAACATTTCCAAACTTTGCTCTTTAGGGGTGAAGTTCCCATTTATTGCATATATAAATATAAATAGCTCCAAAATACATTCATAAAGGTGCACAGAGATGCATTCTATAAGCTATATCTGTGATACAGTAAGGACTGTATGTGCTCTCATCTCACCTGTGCTAACCCTTCCTGGTCACCTGTGCTAACCCTTCCTGGTCACCTGTGCTAACCCTTCCTGGTCACCTGTGCTAACCCTTCCTGGTCACCTGTGCTAACCCTTCCTGGTCACCTGTGCTAACCCTTCCTGGTCACCTGTGCTAACCCTTCCTGGTCACCTGTGCTACCTATATGCACATGTGACCAGTGACCCATAACCCCAACATATAGTGCGCTCTAGTGTACAAAACAAGTAAAAATAACCCTTGACAGACAACATATACACAACACATACACAAGCCAAATGGCTCCTACAAGCAGTATACTGAAAGAATGCTGTTTCACTCTCTCATAACTGATTGTACTAGATCAATCAGCCAATCAATCAACCAATCAATCAGCCAATCAATCAACCAAGCAAACAAATCAATCAAGATTCTTTTGAATATGGTGGTTAAGATAACCATTGTGTTTGTGTATTGCAGCAAGCTAACATACTTATTGTTTCAACTGCAGATTGCACCTTTAAGGAGATTACACAGAGTCAAATGTGTTTTGTCCATGTCACTATTTAATCTACTGTCTTGTCATCCTGTGTGCTCGATTCATTCCACAGTCAGTTTGCTGAGCAGTCATAGGCAGAGAGAAGCAGGACAGACAGTGACCACTGGTGTAAAGTGAACAAGATGGAGGTTGGCATAAATAAACATCAGGCTGTGAATAGGATTGTGTCCTTGTAGAATTAAGTTGTGTTTACATGCACGGACACACACAGACGCACCAACGAACAAACAAACACACTGAATATTCAAGGTGGTATTGTACACTTATCTTCCCCACGGAAACCCTTCATGGTGATGGGTGAATATGTTTGACGTTTGACCCCCAGCCAGCTGCATGGTGTTCCAGAGCCTTGTCTCTCCCTCTATCGCTCTCTCTCTCTTCCGGTCTCTCCTCATCGCTCCGGCCCATTCTACAGCCAGCATTAATCTTCTGCTATGACAACAATACATCCGGAGAGAGATACACAGACAGAGGCAGGAGGACGAGAATAGGAGACCTTGGCCCAGGCTGTATCCAAGGAGAATAGGAGACCTTGGTCCAGGCTGTATCAAAGGAGAATAGGAGACCTTGGTCCAGGCTGTATCCAAGGAGAATAGGAGACCTTGGTCCAGGCTGTATCCAAGGAGAATAGGAGACCTTGGTCCAGGCTGTATCCAAGGAGAATAGGAGACCTTGGTCCAGGCTGTATCCAAGGAGAATAAGAGACCTTGGTCCAGGCTGTATCCAAGGCAGCCAGAGGGAGGCAGCATGAATAGGGGCAGATGTAATGAGTCGTGTGTCTGCTTTGTGGATGTGAATGTATGCACAGCCTGTTAACGCGACGGATGGACAGATACTCTTGATGAATATGCATGCAGATCATTACTTATGCAGGCACAGCGTTGGGGGAAAATAAGGCTTATTGTGTCTCAAGGTGTGTTTCTGTATGGAGATTGTGGAGAGATTATGGAGACACTTTTTATAGCCGAGTATAAAAGCTTGTATAAAATAAGCTGGAAAGTAACTGTGTCTGTGGTTTGGTGAGTAACTGTGTCTGTGGTTTGGTGAGTAACTGTGTCTGTGGTTTGGTGAGTAACTGTCTGTGATTTGATGAGTAACTGTCTGTGGATTGGTGAGTAACTGTGTCTGTGGTTTGGTGAGTAACTGTCTGTGGTTTGGTGAGTAACTGTGTCTGTGGTTTGGTGAGTAACTGTGTCTGTGGTTTGGTGAGTAACTGTGTCTGTGGTTTGGTGAGTAACTGTGTCTGTGGTTTGGTGAGTAACTGTCTGTGATTTGATGAGTAACTGTCTGTGGATTGGTGAGTAACTGTGTCTGTGGTTTGGTGAGTAACTGTCTGTGGTTTGGTGAGTAACTGTGTCTGTGGTTTGGTGAGTAACTGTGTCTGTGGTTTGGTGAGTAACTGTGTCTGTGGTTTGGTGAGTAACTGTCTGTGATTTGGTGAGTAACTGTCTGTGGATTGGTGAGTAACTGTGTCTGTGGTTTGGTGAGTAACTGTCTGTGGTTTGGTGAGTAACTGTGTCTGTGGTTTGGTGAGTAACTGTCTGTGGTTTGGTGAGTAACTGTCTGTGGTTTGGTGAGTAACTGTGTCTGTGGTTTGGTGAGTAACTGTGTCTGTGGTTTGGTGAGTAACTGTTTCTGTGGTTTGGTGAGTAACTGTGTCTGTGGTTTGGTGAGTAACTGTGTCTGTGGTTTGGTGAGTAACTGTGTCTGTGGTTTGGTGAGTAACTGTCTGTGGTTTGGTGAGTAACTGTGTCTGTGGTTTGGTGAGTAACTGTGTCTGTGGTTTGGTGAGTAACTGTGTCTGTGGTTTGGTGAGTAACTGTGTCTGTGGTTTGGTGAGTAACTGTGTCTGTGGTTTGGTGAGTAACTGTGTCTGTGGTTTGGTGAGTAACTGTCTGTGGTTTGGTGAGTAACTGTGTCTGTGGTTTGGTGAGTAACTGTGTCTGTGGTTTGGTGAGTAACTGTCTGTGGTTTGGTGAGTAACTGTGTCTGTGGTTTGGTGAGTAACTGTGTCTGTGGTTTGGTGAGTAACTGTGTCTGTGGTTTGGTGAGTAACTGTCTGTGGTTTGGTGAGTAACTGTCTGTGGTTTGGTGAGTAACTGTGTCTGTGGTTTGGTGAGTAACTGTCTGTGGTTTGGTGAGTAACTGTGTCTGTGGTTTGGTGAGTAACTGTTTCTGTGGTTTGGTGAGTAACTGTTTCTGTGGTTTGGTGAGTAACTGTGTCTGTGATTTGGTGAGTAACTGTGTCTGTGGTTTGGTGAGTAACTGTCTGTGGTTTGGTGAGTAACTGTCTGTGGTTTGGTGAGTAACTGTGTATGTGGTTTGGTGAGTAACTGTCTGATTTGGTGAGTAACTGTCTGTGATTTGGTGAGTAACTGTCTGTGGATTGGTGAGTAACTGTGTCTGTGGTTTGGTGAGTAACTGTGTCTGTGGTTTGGTGAGTAACTGTCTGTGGTTTGGTGAGTTACTGTGTCTGTGGTTTGGTGAGTAACTGTCTGTGGTTTGGTGAGTAACTGTGTCTGTGGTTTGCTGAGTAACTGTCTGTGGTTTGGTGAGTAACTGTGTCTGTGGTTTGATGAGTAACTGTGTCTGTGGTTTGGTGAGTAACTGTGTCTGTGGTTTGGTGAGTAACTGTCTGTGGTTTGGTGAGTAACTGTGTCTGTGATTTGGTGAGTAACTGTCTGTGGTTTGGTGAGTAACTGTGTCTGTGGTTTGGTGAGTAACTGTCTGTGGTTTGGTGAGTAACTGTGTCTGTGGTTTGGTGAGTAACTGTGTCTGTGGTTTGGTGAGTAACTGTGTCTGTGGTTTGGTGAGTAACTGTCTGTGGTTTGGTGAGTAACTGTCTGTGGTTTGGTGAGTAACTGTGCCTCTGGTTTGGTGAGTAACTGTGTCTGTGGTTTGGTGAGTAACTGTGTCTGTGGTTTGGTGAGTAACTGTGCCTCTGGTTTGGTGAGTAACTGTGCCTCTGGTTTGGTGAGTAACTGTGCCTCTGGTTTGGTGAGTAACTGTGCCTCTGGTTTGGTGAGTAACTGTGTCTGTGGTTTGGTGAGTAACTGTGTCTGTGGTTTGGTGAGTAACTGTGTCTGTGGTTTGGTGAGTAACTGTGTCTGTGGTTTGGTGAGTAACTGTGCCTGTGGTTTGGTGAGTCAATTTAGAAAGTAAACCAAATTCCAATTCCAAATTCTCCTCATTGAAAAGTATTGGAAATAATTGAAATTGCAACCCAATTCTGATAGTTGTTCTTTTGACCAATCACATCAGATTTTACATCTGATCTTTTTCAGAGCTGATCTGAAAATTGGGCTACCTGTCTAAACACAGCCTTTGTGTAGTCTCTGAATTGACCCCAACCCTGACTGTCTCTGTTGCTCTGGTAAGTCATAAAAGCACACCTCGTCAGATGATGATGTTCTCACCCTCTCCTGCTGTTTGATGTGACAGCTGTGTGTTCAGCTCAGATAATGGATGGAACATGTCTATACTACAACCACTTGTTTCCTAAAGTGCTTTTAGCCCAATGATTTGGTCCATTTGCTGTTGGACTGTCATGTGAGGAATATCTGGTTCAAAGGCTTTTGTCTTTTAAAATATATTTCATTTGGCACTACGTATCTCAATGAAAAGATATATACCCATTATATTGGTAACTACCTACCCATATGTAATGCGCAAATGGACATTTTGTGGATCTGATGCACTTGACATCAAGGTGCAGGACATGTGGTGCCTGTGTCCTCTGCTAACCTGTTCAATGCTCTTGAGTAAAGACACCCGTTGCACCAAGATAGTGATTCTGAAACTTAGCTTTGATGCTGTTCTGTGAAGCATTACACCAGACCCATCAGCTTCATCATGTGATACTGTAAGCCATGGAATAGTGATGGTAATATGGTAGTACTGTATTCAACTAGATACAACAGGAGTATAGTACTGTATTCAACTAGATACAACAGGAGTATAGTACTGTATTCAACTAGATACAACAGGAGTATAGTACTGTATTCAACCAGATACAACAGGAGTATAGTACTGTATTCAACCAGATACAACAGGAGTACAGTACTGTATTCAACCAGATACAACAGGAGTATAGTACAGCTCTATTCCTAATTGAATAAGTTGTATCTGTTATAAAATATCACTTTAGATGCGAATGCAAGGAAAGCTCACCTGACCCACAGAGATGACTCGCCACAGAGAATAGCAAGACTACTCCAACAGGCCTATTTCGAAAGATGGAAAAAAAATATCCAAATAATTTAGGTAAATTAACTCTCTGATGTTGGCTTAATGAAAACCAATAGCTAGCACTCCCGTTCCTAATGGTCTATCTTTCATCTGAATCAACACAAAGCCTTGGAGGCCTCGTCTTATTGTGCAGGCTTCATTGGATATTCCTACGTGGGGCCAAATTTTCAAGACAAGACAAAAAAACCTCCATCACAACCGAATGAATGCCCTGGGATATCTATGCACTTGCACCGTAGGCTTGGCCGAATAGAGCGTATTCAGCACATTAAAAACAATCTTGATCGCGCTAAAGGAATCTTGAGTGGCCAATGAAAATAAATAATTTAATTAAAGACCCCATGGTGTCATTGTTCCCTGTATTCATGAACCATTAAGGCCTCCTGTATTATCATGTTAATCTAACATTATCAGGGTGTTTTTCCATTTGATTGAAATTTCGTGTTGTTCAACATAATGAATGAACTTGTGTTTTTTTTCTTTTTTTCCCCCGTTGTTCAGACGTTTGTGTAGGAGCTGGCACAAAAACAAAGACGCAGCACTAGGAGCCGTCGTCCTCCATGATTATTAAAGTAAACAGAGTGTGGAGGGTGCTCGCCTTACGGAGCCAGCTGCAGGCACTTGAGGGGAGCGTCCGTGAAGAGAGAGAGAGAGGAAGGACCGGGCCAAGCAACCCTCAAGACTCTCTGTTAGAGAGGTAAGTCCATTATTCCGAGGCTTCTAGAGAACAGCAGAGTGCTACGATAATTAGCTTTGAAGATCAGGGTAGTCTTCATTAGGCACCAAACTGAAGAAAACTGATTAAAACGGAGGGACTAACTGGATAAAAAAAAAAAAAACTGTCCCCCCCCCCCCGTCTGTTGAAAACGGTTTTGCTACAGTGTGCCTTAATGAATAGGGCCCAGATCCATCTCTGGGTTAGGATTAATCTGGGTGTAGTGCAGCAGTGTAACGGCAGAAACGCTAAGGAACAAAATGTGCTGTTCCTGTTTGCTATTTAAAGGGGCAATCTGTCATTACAACATTAATTTCTGGACTTTTAAATGAATGATATACACTGAGTATACCAAACATGGATTGTGTATGTGTGCCATTCAGACACCAGAACCCTGATAAATGCTCCCAGTTTTATTGGCCGATGTTTCGACCCATGGTCCATCCATCCTTTATGTTTGTGTACCCAGCCCCTGTATGTGTTGTGTGGGTACACTACGTTTCAAACCAAACCTTCCTCAGCACTGTGCTTCTGCTTGCTCTACTGGGGTTCTGTGATCGATGTAGGAAGAGGTAGAAATACATTAGAAAACCCAAGACAAGAATCTGTACATAAAACTCTAGGATGTTTTAATGTTTCAAATGGTTTCCTTTAAATAGTTAAAAGTATTGTATACAGCACAACACTAAATATTGAGTCTTGAAAACTAAACCAAAACACTGGTCCGGTGGTTACATTGCATGTTGCCTTCTCATGGTCTGACAGAAGAACATCTAGAGGAGAAGGAAGTCATTTCTCTTCAAACAAAAGCTCAAATACAATGTGGAAATGTATGCCTTTGAAATGGCACCCTACTCAGTGTATAGGGCCCTGCGTTTGTAGTGCCCTATATAGTGAATAGGATGCTATTTCGTACACAAACAAAGTTTGCGGTGGTTTCGATGAGATTAGCAGTCATTTACAAAGCCACTGAGTGGACAGTCGTCCCAAAAAAAGCAGGAGAAGTTCCTGCAACAGGGGAAGGCAGTAGACTAGACAAAGGGATGACCGTTTAACCAAGGGTTTCTTTATCCCCAGGAATAGCACTGTCAAAACACAGAACCGAACCATGACATGGGACAGTCATACAGAACCGAACCATGACATGAGACAGTCATACAGAACCGAACCAGGACATGGGACAGTCATACAGAACCGAACCAGGACATGGGACAGTCATACAGAACCGAAACATGACATGGGACAGTCATACAGAACCATAACATGGGACAGTCATACAGAACCGAACCAGGACAGTCATACAGAACCGAACCATGACATGGGACAGTCATACAGAACCGAACCAGGACATGGGACAGTCATACAGAACAGTCATACAGAACCAGGACAGTCATACAGAACCGAACCATGACATGGGACAGTCATACAGAACCGAACCAGGACATGGGACAGTCATACAGAACAGAACAGTCATACAGAACAGAACCAGGACATGGGACAGTCATACAGAACAGAACCAGGACATGGGACAGTCATACAGAACAGAACAGTCATACAGAACAGAACCAGGACATGGGACAGTCATACAGAACAGAACAGTCATACAGAACAGAACCAGGACATGGGACAGTCATACAGAACAGAACCAGGACATGGGACAGTCATACAGAACAGAACAGTCATACAGAACAGAACCAGGACATGGGACAGTCATACAGAACCATGACATGGGACAGTCATACAGAACAGAACAGTCATACAGAACAAAACCAGGACATGGGACAGTCATACAGAACAGAACAGTCATACAGAACAGAACCAGGACATGGGACAGTCATACAGAACAGAACCAGGACATGGGACAGTCATACAGAACAGAACCAGGACATGGGACAGTCATACAGAACAGAACCATGACATGGGACAGTCATACAGAACATAACCAGGACATGGGACAGTCATACAGAACAGAACCAGGACAGTCATACAGAACAGAACCAGGACATGGGACAGTCATACAGAACAGAACCAGGACATGGGACAGTCATACAGAACCAGGACATGGGACAGTCGATCTAGAATGGGTAGCATTATAAAAGACATATTTGGCTTTAAACTCGGTAGCATGGATAGACTACATTTACAGCTCATTGAAAAGCCCTCTGGTGTTTAGAGGTACACTGTACATTCATTATGTTTGTTTGACATGTGACCGTTTCTTGATGTAAAAGTCTAATATTGAGACAGAACAGACCTGGTAGGTTCAGAGTCAGTGGTACACTGTATGATGTTTATAAATATATACAGTTGAAGTCACAAGTTTACATACACCTTAGCCAAATACATGTAAACTCAGTTTTTCACAATTCCTGACATTTAATTCTAGTAAAAATTCCCTGTCTTAGGTCAGTTAGGATCACCACTTTATTTTAAGAATGTGAAATGTCAGAATAATAGTAGAGAGAATGATTTATTTCAGCTTTTATTTCTTTAATCACATTCCCAGCAGGTCAGAAGTTTACATACACTCAATTAGTATTTGGTAGCATTGCCTTTAAATTGTTTAACTTGGGTCAAACGTTTCGGGTAGCCTTCCACAAGCTTCCCACAATAAGTTGGGTGAACGTTGGCCCATTCCTCCGGACAGAACTGGTGTAACTGAGTCAGGTTTGTAGGCCTCCTTGCTCGCACACGCTTTTTCAGTTCTGCCCACAAATCATCTATAGGATTGAGGTCAGGGCTTTGTGATGGCCACTCCAACACCTTGACTTTGTTGTCCTTAAGCCATTTTGCCACAACTTTGGAAGTATGCTTGGGGTCATTGTCCATTTGGAAGACCCATTTGCGACCAAGCTTTATCTTCCTGACTGAAGTCTTGAGATGTTGCTTCAATATATCCACAATTTTCCTTCCTCATGATACCATCTATTTTGTGAAGTGCACCAGTCCCTCCTGCAGCAAAGCACCCCCACAACATGATGCTGCCACCCCCGTGCTTCACGGTTGGGATGGTGTTCTTCGGCTTGCAAGCCCTTTTTCCTCCAAACATAATGATGGTCATTATGGCCAAACAGTTCTATTTTTGTTTCATCAGACCAAAAGTACGATCTTTGTCCCCATGTGCAGTGGCTTCTCCTTGCTGAGCGGCCTTTCAGGTTATGTCGATATAGGACTCGTTTTTACTGTGGATAGATACTTTTGCACCTTTTGTTCTGGAATTGATTTGCACTTCCTGAGCGGTATGACGGCTGCGTGGTCCCATGGTGTTTATACTTGTGTACTATTGTTTGTACAGCTGAACGTGGTACCTTCAGGCGTTTGGAAATTGCTCCCAAGGATGAACCAGACTTGTGGAGGTCTACAATTTGTTTTCTAAAGGTCTTGGCTGATTTCTTTAGATTTTCCCATGATGTCGAGCAAAGAGGCACTGAGTTTGAAGTTAGGCCCTGAAATACATCCACAGGTACACCTCCAATTGACTCAAATGATGTCAATTAGCCTATCAGAAGCTTCTAAAGCCATGACATCATTTTCTGGAATTTTCCAAGCTGTTAAAAGGCACAGTCAACTTAGTGTATGTAAACTTCCGACTTCAACTGTATATATATATATATATATATATATATGTATATATTTTTTTTTTTTTAAGTTTTTCTCCCCAATTTCGTCATGTCCAATTTGTAGTTACATTCTTGTCCCATCGCTGCAACTCTACGGACTTGGGAGAGGTGAAGGTCGAGAGCCGTGCGTCCTCCGAAACACAACCCGCCAAGCCGCACTGCTTCTTGACACAATGCACGCTTAACCCGGAAGCCAGCCGGACCAATGTATCCGAGGAAACACCGTACACCTGGCGACCGAGTCAGCGTG